>CM035154.1:95875490-96405490 GCA_020205615.1 Panax quinquefolius
AAAGTTGTAGAGAATTAAATTTCTTATGGAATAGACATAAGATTTGAATTATTCTGACAAAAGGGCTATTTATTATGAATTATTGAAGTTCTGGAATATTGGGTCTGAATTGATTTTGTTACAAAAATTATTGAAAACATGTTTTTGCATTTTTGGTGAGTTGGTGGGCCCCACTTGTGTGCTAAATGTGTTTTTGATGTGGTGAGCTAAGGAAAATTTGACTAAAAATAATAATATTTTATTAAATTTTCTACTTTAGTGTTCTAATCATTTTCCTATAAATAGGGTGCTTAGGTTAGAATTGAAAATCACAACAGAAACTGAAGTTTTCTCTCTCTATATTATCGAGCGTATTCTTGTGAGTATTTTGATATTTTGAGTGTTTCTATACGGTGCAAGTTCCTTCAACACTATATCCGGCATTCTAGTCAGAAGTACTGCTCTTTTGAGGTAAGGGATATTGTCGTTATTATGTAAGGGATTGTAAAGGTTATTATGTTTTTCAGTTTCGTAATTTTTCTGACCTTCAAAAATTCTGGAAAAATTTGAAATGATAATTTGATGAGTTTTCTTGATTGTGTCCAAAAATGATGATTTTTGGGTGTATAGATTAAGAGTTATGAATTTTATGAGAAAAAACTATTTTAAAAGTAAACCCTTATAACTCCTTGTGATTAACTCCAAAATTGATAAAATATTTATTGGGAGTACATCTATATAATATCAGTATACCCTATAAATTTCAGAATTTTTAGATAAAAGTATAATTTATGATAAATGTCTAAATATTTGGCAGTAGCTTTTGGCCATATGAAAAATAGTAAATGAATTTTAAAATTCGAGAAAAATATATGTTTAATATGGGACTATATTATGTTTAATCCCAAAAAGAAAAATTTTTTGTCTTGATTTGGTATTTTTCATGAAAATGGACTAGTTATGAGTAAATGAATTAAATATGTTATGTGAAGTAATAAAATTAGAAAATATGATTTTATGGCTTGGGAATCCTATATAAGGTATATGCAGATTTTTGATGAGGGTTTTGGTTGTTGGTAATGAAATTTTATGACTTTGACATTTTAGGATGATTAAATGCATTATTTAGTGAAGTGTAAACAATTAAAATAAATTGTTTATAAGTTTAAGAAATGATTAAAATATTGTGGTAATATTAATAATATTAGATTATGAGATTATTAAGTGATTTGTAACATTTGGATTAAGGTGTTATGAAATCATGGATTTCGAATCTTACTCTTGAAATTAAATCCATATTTTGATCATATTATTTTTATTATCATATATAACATTTTATAACCCTTGTGATGGAATTTCTCTTTGACTTGAGTGTAAAGGCGGGTAGATTATTGGTATGATCGTGACTATGGGTTCTCTTTGCCAATGAGTGCAAAAGTTGAATCATCGACCGATATGATCATGACCATTGAATTTACAATTTAATATTTTTAGCTTAAGTGCAAAGGTGAATTGATCAACATGGTTATAATTATGGTTTATATAAATTCTGAAATGATTATGTATTTCTTTGAGATATTAATATCTTTGGCCTGTAGTGCAAAGATGAATTTTTGTTGAATATCTTTGGCCCGTAGTGCAAAGATGACCAGTTGTTGAATATCTTTGGCCCGTAGTGCAAAGATGACCAGTTGTTGAATATCTTTGGCCTGTGGTGCAAAGATGATATGTTGTTAAATATCTTTGGCCCGTAGTGCAAAGATGAACTTATTAGTCTGATTATAAACAGGAACTGTGATTTGGTATAACCATGGTCTTTGATGTTTCAGGTAAAGACAGGTGATGAAAATTATCTTCGTCCTAGATGAGAAGAGGAATTTAGAACCATAAATATGATTATGAGTTATTCACTTGATTGTGGGATGGGGAACTATTGATTGTTATTACGAGGATGAAACATTGTTGGTGGACTTTTAACATGAAGAAGATAATTGACTTTTTACGGTCTATTTGACTCTTCTAATGGATTGCTCATTCATTGCAACTATGGTTGAAAAGTTTTATCATCTACCATATGTTCTAAATCTACGATTTATTACCCATTTGAGGATATTCATAATTTAATTATCTTTAGTCATGATATTCTTTACTGGGCTATTTGTGCTCACCCTTTTGCTTCATAATTCCTTTCAGGTAACAAGAGTTTAGCTGGGTCGAGCGGGGGTAACAGGGAAATAGAACGATGGTCTATAGCTGTTGAGGTTCTCCTAAATAGTATAGAAATAATTTTATTGAGAACTTTAGATAAGTGTGTCGTATTGTATCGTCATTTGATATTTAATTTTGTGAACCGAATAGGGTGAGGCGAACCCAACTTTGGAAAGGTGTTTTGTCACTATCATACAAGATGCCTAATGACATACAACCTCATGTTATCATAAGACATGGTTGTGCACATCCGCTTGCTGATTATATCTACAAGCACTACCTATATGATCTTGGAGTTTGGTTGAAACATAATGTTCAATTGCAGACGGTGGAGATAGTTATATGTCAAGAGAAGACTCACCATTGGAAGGAACATGATAATAATCTTCTCGTTTTTCTTTGGGGTCTATTGGATCAACCAAGGATAATTCTCTAGACATATGATATCTATTATAACCTAGACGTATGGCCTCCCATGTACGAAGGTTTCCTTGAGCACTTCCCAAAGATTTTAATTTTTAAAACAGTTATTGACTGTACCTTTATGTAAGGTGTTAATGTGAGGTGCTGACAAAAGTTGGTGTCCAGAGTCACAGTTGGTATTTAAACTCACAACATATATGTTGTTGTATTTTGCATAACAATTTTAGTAATAAAGTTGTAGTTGTTTTTTGTACCATGTATTTGGTGACTCAGAATAGGTTTGATGGATTGGACCTATTTTGGGGGCGTCACAGTTGGTATCAGAGCTTAGGGATATGATCTCTGGCGGAGATCCGGGGTTAGAACTAGGAAGAGAGAGACGAGTAATATCCTTCGCCAGTGTGTGTCCTACCTAAGCTGAATTTTCTTACTTAAGTTGACAAATTGTGAAATGTCAATTAACCTTTGTTTTGAAGTTGTATTGTAGAATGATATCAGAAATACAGGAGATGATCAATGGAGAAATCATGATGACCGGGGAGATAGAATCTGAAATGAAAGTAAGGTATTCTCAACTCTTCGAAATACCAGGTACGTAAATTTTGGGGACAAAATTTCATAAAGAGGGGAGATTGTAAGACCCCGAATTTTATGAAATAAAAGTATTCAATTTTTATTTTAATTACTATTTAGTAAATGGTTAAATTGATTTGAATATCATTATACCGGAATATTTGTAAGATTTTTCTTGTGAAATTCTTATTTTTTTATGTCGGGATTACTATTCAGGAGTTACTATTCATGAGTTACTATTTATGAGTTACTATTCACGAGTTACTATTCACGAGTTACTATTCACGAAGCATGATAGTTTTTTTACGTAAGAAGGAACTACTCAATAATTGTTATAGTAATTACTGTTTAATATTTTATTTTATTGATTCAACAATTGCTACGTTGATATTTTATATTATTGTTGTTTCAATAATTGTCACAACACAATATTTCCCATTATCAGATCAATAATTCATATTATTTGAATAATATTATTAGATAAAATTATTGGCAATGTCTAGAAAGTTCTGTCAAGAAGAGGTTTGGTCACTTAATTGCGCGCTAGTAAGGAGAAATTCTTATTGGAAAGCCCCCTCTTTCTTGGGAACGGCCCGGTTATCAGTATTGTGATTCTGTAATATTATTTGTGAATAATTAATTATTGATTTATATGATAAGGAAAATATTCATTTTATGTGGATATAGATGGAGAAAATTTTTAATGTGACAATTGTTAAAAATTGATATTTTATCTTTTCTGATAAAATAATTCATTTAAATATATTATTATATTTTAATAATATAATAATGGTGATATTTTTATAATGAATGTGTGATATATGAATAAATGAGGAGGAAGGTATTTTTGTTACTATAAATGCTAAACACATGTTAAACATGTTGGTGGACACAATTTTTGACTAAAATTGGATTATAAATGCAAAAATCGTCAAGTATGTGGATTTTTGGCCATTTCTCATTTGGAATTTGGAAAAACATTCTTCTGTATAGTTGTAGAGAATTAAATTTCCTATAGAATGGACATAAGATTTGAATTATTTCGACAAAAGGGCTATTTATTATGAATTATTGAAGTTCGGAATATTGGAGTGCGAATTGATTTTGTTACAAAATTGTTGAAAACATGTTTTCATTTTTGGTGAGTCAGTGGGCCCCACTTGTGTGCTAAATGTGTTTTTGATGTGGTGAGCTAAGGAAAATTTGACTAAAATTAATAATATTTTATTAAATTTTCTACTTTAAGTGTTCTAATCATTTCCTATAAATAGGGTGCTTAGGTTAGAATTGAAAATCACAATAAACTCAAGTTTTCTCTCTATATTATCGAGCGTATTCTTGTGAGTATTTTGATATTTTGAGTGTTTCTATACGGTGCAAGTTCCTTTAACACTATATCCGGTATTCTAGTCAGAAGTACTGCTCTTTTGAGGTAAGGGATATTGTCGTTATTATGTAAGGGATTGTAAAGGTTATTATGTTTTTCGGTTTAAGTAATTTTTTCGACCTTCAAAAATTTCGAAAAATTTGAAATGATAATTTGATGAGTTTTCTTGATTGTGTCCAAAAATGATGATTTTTGGATGTATAGATTAGGAGTTATGAATTTTATGAGAAAAAAACTATTTTAAAAGTAAACCATTATAACTCCTTGTGATTAACTCCAAAATTGATGAAATATTTATTGGGATTACATCTATATAATATCAAGATATACCCTATAAATATCAAAATTTTTAGATAAAAGTATAATTTATGATAAATGTCTAAATATTTGGCGATTTTGGCCATATGAAAAATAGTAAATGAATTTAAAAATTTAGAGAAAAATATATGTTTAATATGGGACTATATTCCATTAAATCCCAAAAAGAAAATTTTTTTGTCTTGATTTGGTATTTTTCATGAAAATGGACTAGTTATGAGTAAATGAATTAAATATGTTATGTGAAGTAATAAAATTAGAAAATATGATTTTATGGCTTGGGAATCCTATATAAGGTATATCTGATTTTTGGGAGGGTTTTGGTTGTTGGTAATGAAATTTTATGACTTTGACATTTTAGGATGATTAAATGCATTATTTAGTGAAGTGTAAACAATTAAAATAAATTGTTTATAAGTTTAAGAAATGATTAAAATATTGTGGTAATATTAATAATATTAGATTATGAGATTATTAAGTGATTTATAACATTTAGATTAAGGTGTTATGAAATCATGGATTTCTGAATCTTACTCTTGAAATTAAATCCATATTTTGATCATATTATTTTTATTATCATATATAACATTTTTATAACCCTTGTGATGGAATTTCTCTTTGACTTGAGTGTAAAGACGGGTAGATTATTGGTATGATCGTGACTATGGGTTCTCTTTGGCCAGTAGTGCAAAGTTGAATCGCTGACTGATATGATCATGACCATTGAATTTACAATTTAATATTTTTAGCTTAAGTGCAAAGGTGAATTGATCAACATGGTTATAATTATGGTTTATATAAATTCTGAAATGATTATGTATTTCTTTGAGATATTAATATCTTTGGCTCAGTGCAAAGATGAATTTTTGTTGAATATCTTTGGCGTAGTGCAAAGATGACCGGTTGTTGAATATCTTTGGCGTAGTAGTGCAAAGATGACCGGTTATTGAATATCTTTGGCACGTGGTGCAAAGATGATATGTTGTTAAATATCTTTGGCCCGTAGTGCAAAGATGAACTTATTAGTCGATTATAAGCGAGAAGCTGTGATTTGGTATAACCATGGTCTTTGATGTTTGAGGTAAAGGCGGTGATGAAAATTATCTTCGTCCTAGATGAGAAGAGGAATTTAGAACCATAAATATGATTATGAGTTATTCACTTGATTGTGGACAGGAACTATTGATTGTTATTACAGGGATGAAACATTGTTGGTGGACTTTTAACATGAAGAAGATAATAGACTTTATGGTCTATTTGACTCTTCTAATGGATTGCTCATTCCGCAGCAACTATGGTTGAAAAGTTTTATCATCTACCATATGTTCGATACGATTTATTCTTGACGGAGGATATTCATAATTTAATTATCTTTAGTCATGATATTCTTTACTGGGCTATTTGTGCTCACCCTTTTGCTTCATAATTCCTTTCATGTAACAAGAGTGTAGTTGGGTCGAGCGGGGGTAATAGGGAAATCGAATGATGGTCTATAGCTGTTGAGGTTCTCCCTAAATAGTATAGAAATAATTTTATTGAGAACTTTAGATAAGTGTGTCGTATTGTATACGTCATTTGATATTTAATTTTTGTGAACCGGATAGGGTGAGGCGAACCCAACTTTGGAAAGGTGTTTTGTCACTATCATACAAGATGCCTAATGACATACAACCTCGTGTTATCATAAGACATGGTTGAGCACATCAAACTGTCGATTATATCTACAAGCACTACCTATATGATCTTGGAGTTTGGTTGAAACATAATGTTCAATTGCGAGACGGTGGAGATAGTTATATGTCAAGAGAAGACTCACCATTGGAAGGAACATGATAATAATCTTCTCGTTTTTCTTTGGGGTCTATTGGATCAACCAAGGATAATTCTCTAGACATATGATATCTATTATAACCTAGGCGTATGGCCTCCCATATACGAAGGTTTCCTTGAGCACTTCCCAAAGATTTTAATTTTTAAAAGCAGTTTATTGATTGTACCTTTATGTAAGGTGTTAATGTGAGTCTTGACAAAAGTTGGTGTCCGAGTCACAGTTGGTATTTAAACTCACAACATATATGTTGTTGTATTTTGTATAACAATTATAGTAATAAAGTTGTTGTTGTTTTTTGTACCATGTATTTGGTGACTCAGAATAGGTTTGATGGATTGGACCTATTGGGGGGCGTCACGGTTTGGTATCGAGCTTAGGGATATGATCTCTGGCGGAGATCAGGGGTTAGAACTAGGAAGAGAGACGAGTAATATCCTTCGCCATTGTGTGTGTCCTACCTAAGTGAATTTTCTTACTTAAGTTGACAAATTGTGAAATGTCAATTAACCTTTGTTTTGAAGTTGTATTCTAGAATGATATCGTAAATACAGGAGATGATCAATGGAGAAATCATGATGACCGGGGAGATAGAATCTGAAATGAAAGTAAGGTATTCTCAAGTCTTGAAATAGCAGTGCACGTAAATTTGGGGACAAAATTTCATAAAGAGGGAGATTGTAAGACCGAATTTTATGAAATAAAAGTATTCAATTTTATTTTAATTACTATTTAGTAAATGGTTAAATTGATTTGAATATCATTATCTAGGAATATTTGTAAGATTTTTCTTGTGAAATTTATATTTTTTATGTCGGGATTACTATTAGGAGTTACTATTCATGAGTTACTATTATTTGATGAGTTATTATTCACGAGTTACTATTCACGAGCATGATAGTTTTTTTACGTGAAGGAACTACTCAATAATTGTTATAGTAATTCTTGCTCAATATTTTATTTTATTGATTCAACAATTGCTACGTTGATATTTTATATTATTGTTGTTTCAATAATTGTCACAACACAATATTTCCCATTATCGGATCAATAATTCATATTATTTGAATAATATTATTAGATAAAATTATTGGCAATGTCTAGAAAGTTACATCAAGAAGAGGTTTGGTCACTTAATTGCAATTGCTTAGTAAGGAGAAATTCTTATTGGAAAGCCCCCCTCTTTCTCGGGAGCGGCACGGTTATCGATGATTGTGATTACGTAATATTATTTGTGAATAATTAATTATTGATTTATATGATAAGGAAAATATTCATTTTACGTGGATATAGATGGAGAAAATTTTTAATGTGACAATTGTTAAAATTGATATTTTATCTTTTTCGATAAAATAATTCATTTAAATATATTATTATATTTTAATAATATAATAATGGTGATATTTTTATAATGAATGTGTGATATATAAATAAATGAGGAGGAAGGGTGTTTTTGTTATTATAAATGATAAACACATGTTAAACATGTTGGTGGACACAATTTTTGACTAAAATTGGATTATAGCACACTAAAATCGTCTGTATGGATTTTGGTCCAATTTACATTTGGAATTTGGAAAACATTCTTACGTATAGTTGTAGAGAATTAAATTTCCTATAGAATGGACATAGGATTTGAATTATTCTGACAAAAGGGCTATTTATTATGAATTATTGAAGTTCTGGAATATTGGGTCTGAATTGATTTTGTTACAAAAATTGTTGAAAACATGTTTTTCATTTTTGGTGAGTTGGTGGGCCCCACTTGTGTGCTAAATGTGTTTTTGATGTGGTGAGCTAAGGAAAATTTGACTAAAAATAATAATATTTTATTAAATTTTCTACTTTAGTGTTCTAATCATTTTCCTATAAATAGGGTGCTTAGGTTAGAATTGAAAATCACAACAGAAACTGAAGTTTTCTCTCTCTATATTATCTAGCGTATTCTTGTGAGTATTTTGATATTTTGAGTGTTTCTATACGGTGCAAGTTCCTTCAACACTATATCCGGTATTTTAGTCAGAAGTACTGCTCTTTTGAGGTATATTGTCGTTATTATGTAAGGGATTGTAAAGGTTATTATGTTTTTCAGTTTCGTAATTTTTCTGACCTTCAAAAATTCTGGAAAAATTTGAAATGATAATTTGATGAGTTTTCTTGATTGTGTCCAAAAATGATGATTTTTGGATGTATAGATTAGGAGTTATGAATTTTATGAGAAAAAACTATTTTAAAAGTAAACCCTTATAACTCCTTGTGATTAACTCCAAAATTGATGAAATATTTATTGGGAGTACATCTATATAATATCAGTATACCCTATAAATTTCAGAATTTTTAGATAAAAGTATAATTTATGATAAATGTCTAAATATTTGGCAGTTTTGGCCATATGAAAAATAGTAAATGAATTTTAAAAATTTTGAGAAAAATATATGTTTAATATGGGACTATATTCTGTTAAATCCCAAAAAAGAAAATTTTTTTGTACTGATTTGGTATTTTTCATGAAAATGGACTAGTTATGAGTAAATGAATTAAATATGTTATGTGAAGTAATAAAATTAGAAAATATGATTTTATGGCTTGGGAATCCTATATAAGGTATATGCAGATTTTTGGGGAGGGTTTTGGTTGTTGGTAATGAAATTTTATGACTTTGACATTTTAGGATGATTAAATGCATTATTTAGTGAAGTGTAAACAATTAAAATAAATTGTTTATAAGTTTAAGAAATGATTAAAATATTGTGGTAATATTAATAATATTAGATTATGAGATTATTAAGTGATTTATAACATTTGGATTAAGGTGTTATGAAATCATGGATTTTGAATCTTACTCTTGAAATTAAATCCATATTTTGATCATATTATTTTTATTATCATATATAACATTTTTATAACCCTTGTGATGGAATTTCTCTTTGACTTGAGTGTAAAGACGGGTAGATTATTGGTATGATCGTGACTATGGGTTCTCTTTGGCCAGTAGTGCAAAGTTGAATCGCTGACTGATATGATCATGACCATTGAATTTACAATTTAATATTTTTAGCTTAAGTGCAAAGGTGAATTGATCAACATGGTTATAATTATGGTTTATATAAATTCTGAAATGATTATGTATTTCTTTGAGATATTAATATCTTTGGCCTGTAGTGTAAAGATGAATTTTTGTTGAATATCTTTGGCCCGTAGTGCAAAGATGACCAGTTGTTGAATATCTTTGGCCCGTAGTGCAAAGATGACCAGTTGTTGAATATCTTTGGCCTGTGGTGCAAAGATGATATGTTGTTAAATATCTTTGGCCCGTAGTGCAAAGATGAACTTATTAGTCCGATTATAAGCGAGGCTGTGATTTGGTATAACCATGGTCTTTGATGTTTCGTGTAAAGAGGCGGTGATGAAAATTATCTTAAATCTAGATGAGAAGAGGAATTTAGAACCATAAATATGATTATGAGTTATTCACTTGATTGTGGATGGGAACTATTGATTGTTATTACTGAGGATGAAACATTGTTGGTGGACTTTTAACATGAAGAAGATAATTGACTTTATGGTCTATTTGACTCTTCTAATGGATTGCTCATTCCGCAGCAACTATGGTTGAAAAGTTTTATCATCTACCATATGTTCTAAATCTCTGATTTATTACTGACGGAGGATATTCATAATTTAATTATCTTTAGTCATGATATTCTTTACTGGGCTATTTGTGCTCACCCTTTTGCTTCATAATTCCTTTCATGTAACAAGAGTGTAGTTGGGTCGAGCGGGGGTAATAGGGAAATCGAATGATGGTCTATAGCTGTTGAGGTTCTCCCTAAATAGTATAGAAATAATTTTATTGAGAACTTTAGATAAGTGTGTCGTATTGTATACGTCATTTGATATTTAATTTTTGTGAACCGGATAGGGTGAGGCGAACCCAACTTTGGAAAGGTGTTTTGTCACTATCATACAAGATGCCTAATGACATACAACCTCGTGTTATCATAAGACATGGTTGAGCACATCCGCTTGCTGATTATATCTACAAGCACTACCTATATGATCTTGGAGTTTGGTTGAAACATAATGTTCAATTGCAGACGGTGGAGATAGTTATATGTCAAGAGAAGACTCACCATTGGAAGGAACATGATAATAATCTTCTCGTTTTTCTTTGGGGTCTATTGGATCAACCAAGGATAATTCTCTAGACATATGATATCTATTATAACCTAGACGTATGGCCTCCCATGTACGAAGGTTTCCTTGAGCACTTCCCAAAGATTTTAATTTTTAAAACAGTTATTGACTGTACCTTTATGTAAGGTGTTAATGTGAGGTGCTGACAAAAGTTGGTGTCCAGAGTCACAGTTGGTATTTAAACTCACAACATATATGTTGTTGTATTTTGTATAACAATTATAGTAATAAAGTTGTTGTTGTTTTTTGTACCATGTATTTGGTGACTCAGAATAGGTTTGATGGATTGGACCTATTTTGGGGGCGTCACAGTTGGTATCAGAGCTTAGGGATATGATCTCTGGCGGAGATCCGGGGTTAGAACTAGGAAGAGAGAGACGAGTAATATCCTTCGCCAGTGTGTGTCCTACCTAAGCTGAATTTTCTTACTTAAGTTGACAAATTGTGAAATGTCAATTAACCTTTGTTTTGAAGTTGTATTCTAGAATGATATCAGAAATACAGGAGATGATCAATGGAGAAATCATGATGACCGGGGAGATAGAATCTGAAATGAAAGTAAGGTATTCTCAAGTCTTCGAAATAGCAGGTACGTAAATTTTGGGGACAAAATTTCATAAAGAGGGGAGATTGTAAGACCCCGAATTTTATGAAATAAAAGTATTCAATTTTTATTTTAATTACTATTTAGTAAATGGTTAAATTGATTTGAATATCATTATACCGGAATATTTGTAAGATTTTTCTTGTGAAATTCTTATTTTTTTATGTCGGGATTACTATTCAGGAGTTACTATTCATGAGTTACTATTTATGAGTTACTATTCACGAGTTACTATTCACGAAGCATGATAGTTTTTTTACGTAAGAAGGAACTACTCAATAATTGTTATAGTAATTACTGTTCAATATTTTATTTTATTGATTCAACAATTGCTACGTTGATATTTTATATTATTGTTGTTTCAATAATTGTCACAACACAATATTTCCCATTATCAGATCAATAATTCATATTATTTGAATAATATTATTAGATAAAATTATTGGCAATGTCTAGAAAGTTACATCAAGAAGAGGTTTGGTCACTTAATCAAGGCTTTAGTAAGGAGAAATTCTTATTGGAAAGCCCCTCTTTCTTGGGAGCTTGCGGTTATCGATATTGTGATTACGTAATATTATTTGTGAATAATTAATTATTGATTTATATGATAAGGAAAATATTCATTTTCTGTGGATATAGATGGAGAAAATTTTTAATGTGACAATTGTTAAAAATTGATATTTTATCTTTTCTGATAAAATAATTCATTTAAATATATTATTATATTTTAATAATATAATAATGGTGATATTTTTATAATGAATGTGTGATATATAAATAAATGAGGAGGAAGGGTGTTTTTGTTACTATAAATGATAAACACATGTTAAACATGTTGGTGGACACAATTTTTGACTAAAATTGGATTATAGCCTGCAAAATCGTCCGTATGTGGATTTCGGTCAATTTCTGTTTGGAATTTGGAAAAACATTCTTCTGTATAGTTGTAGAGAATTAAATTTCCTATAGAATGGACATAGGATTTGAATTATTCTGACAAAAGGGCTATTTATTATGAATTATTGAAGTTCTGGAATATTGGGTCTGAATTGATTTTGTTACAAAAATTGTTGAAAACATGTTTTTCATTTTGGTGAGTTGGTGGGCCCCACTTGTGTGCTAAATGGTGTTTTTGATGTGGTGAGCTAAGGAAAATTTGACTAAAAATAATAATATTTTATTAAATTTTCTACTTTAGTGTTCTAATCATTTTCCTATAAATAGGGTGCTTAGGTTAGAATTGAAAATCACAACAGAAACTGAAGTTTTCTCTCTCTATATTATCTAGCGTATTCTTGTGAGTATTTTGATATTTTGAGTGTTTCTATACGGTGCAAGTTCCTTCAACACTATATCCGGTATTTTAGTCAGAAGTACTGCTCTTTTGAGGTATATTGTCGTTATTATGTAAGGGATTGTAAAGGTTATTATGTTTTTCAGTTTCGTAATTTTTCTGACCTTCAAAAATTCTGGAAAAATTTGAAATGATAATTTGATGAGTTTTCTTGATTGTGTCCAAAAATGATGATTTTTGGATGTATAGATTAGGAGTTATGAATTTTATGAGAAAAAACTATTTTAAAAGTAAACCCTTATAACTCCTTGTGATTAACTCCAAAATTGATGAAATATTTATTGGGAGTACATCTATATAATATCAGTATACCCTATAAATTTCAGAATTTTTAGATAAAAGTATAATTTATGATAAATGTCTAAATATTTGGCAGTTTTGGCCATATGAAAAATAGTAAATGAATTTTAAAAATTTCGAGAAAAATATATGTTTAATATGGGACTATATTCTGTTAAATCCCAAAAAAGAAAAATTTTTTGTACTGATTTGGTATTTTTCATGAAAATGAACTAGTTATGAGTAAATGAATTAAATATGTTATGTGAAGTAATAAAATTAGAAAATATGATTTTATGGCTTGGGGAATCTATATAAGGTATATGTCTTGATTTTTGGTGAGGGTTTTGGTTGTTGGTAATGAAATTTTATGACTTTGACATTTTAGGATGATTAAATGCATTATTTAGTGAAGTGAAAACAATTAAAATAAATTGTTTATAAGTTTAAGAAATGATTAAAATATTGTGGTAATATTAATAATATTGGATTATGAGATTATTAAGTGATTTATAACATTTGGATTAAGGTGTTATGAAATCATGGATTTTTGAATCTTACTCTTGAAATTAAATCCATATTTTGATCATATTATTTTTATTATCATATATAACATTTTTATAACCCTTGTGATGGAATTTCTCTTTGACTTGAGTGTAAAGACGGGTAGATTATTGGTATGATTGTGACAATGGGTTCTCTTTGGCCAGTAGTGCAAAGTTGAATCGCTGACTGATATGATCATGACCATTGAATTTACAATTTAATATTTTTAGCTTAAGTGCAAAGGTGAATTGATCAACATGGTTATAATTATGGTTTATATAAATTCTGAAATGATTATGTATTTCTTTGAGATATTAATATCTTTGGCCTGTAGTGGAAAGATGAATTTTTGTTGAATATCTTTGGCCCGTAGTGCAAAGATGACCCGGTTGTTGAATATCTTTGCCCGTAGTGCAAAAGATGACCGGTTATTGAATATCTTTGGCCTGTGGTGCAAAGATGATATGTTGTTAAATATCTTTGGCCCGTAGTGCAAAGATGAACTTATTAGTCTGATTATAAACAGGAACTGTGATTTGGTATAACCATGGTCTTTGATGTTTCAGGTAAAGACAGGTGATGAAAATTATCTTCGTCCTAGATGAGAAGAGGAATTTAGAACCATAAATATGATTATGAGTTATTCACTTGATTGTGGACAGGAACTATTGATTGTTATTACAGGGATGAAACATTGTTGGTGGACTTTTAACATGAAGAAGATAATTGACTTTATGGTCTATTTGACTCTTCTAATGGATTGCTCATTCCGCTGCAACTATGGTTGAAAAGTTTTATCATCTACCATATGTTCTAAATCTCTGATTTATTACTGACGGAGGATATTCATAATTTAATTATCTTTAGACATGATATTCTTTACTGGGCTATTTGTGCTCACCCTTTTGCTTCATAATTCCTTTCAGGTAACAAGAGTGTAGCTGGGTCGAGCGGGGGTAACAGGGAAATAGAACGATGGTCTATAGCTGTTGAGGTTCTCCCTAAATAGTATAGAAATAATTTTATTGAGAACTTTATATAAGTGTGTCGTATTGTATACGTCATTTGATATTTAATTTTTGTGAACCGAATAGGGTGAGGCGAACCCAACTTTGGAAAGGTGTTTTGTCACTATCATACAAGATGCCTAATGACATACAACCTCATGTTATCATAAGACATGGTTGTGCACATCCGCTTGCTGAGTATATCTACAAGCACTACCTATATGATCTTGGAGTTTGGTTGAAACATAATGTTCAATTGCAGACGGTGGACATAGTTATATGTCAAGAGAAGACTCACCAAAGGAAGGAACATGATAATAATCTTCTCGTTTTTCTTTGGGGTCTATTGGATCAACCAAGGATAATTCTCTAGACATATGATATCTATTATAACCTAGACGCATGGCCTCCCATGTACGAAGGTTTCCTTGAGCACTTCCCAAAGATTTTAATTTTTAAAACAGTTATTGACTGTACCTTTATGTAAGGTGTTAATGTGAGGTGCTGACAAAAGTTGGTGTCCGAGTCGCGATTGGTATTTAAACTCACAACATATATGTTGTTGTATTTTGCATAACAATTTTAGTAATAAAGTTGTAGTTGTTTTTTTGTACCATGTATTTGGTGACTCGAGAATAGGTTTGATGGATTGGACCTATTTTGGGGCGCCACGTGGTTGGTATCGAGCTTAGGGATATGATCTCTGGCGGAGATCAGGGGTTAGAACTAGGAAGAGAGACGAGTAATATCCTTCGCCAAAGGTGTGTCCTACCTAAAGTGAATTTTCTTACTTAAGTTGACAAATTATGAAATGTCAATTAACCTTTGTTTTGAAGTTGTATTGTAGAATGATATCGGAAATCTGAGGAGATGATCAATGGAGAAATCATGATGACCGGGGAGATAGAATCTGAAATGAAAGTAAGGTATTCTCAACTCTTCGAAATACCAGGTACGTAAATTTTGGGGACAAAATTTCATAAAGAGGGGAGATTGTAAGACCCCGAATTTTATGAAATAAAAGTATTCAATTTTTATTTTAATTACTATTCATTAAATGGTTAAATTGATTTGAATATCATTATATTTAGGAATATTTGTAAGATTTTCTTGTGAAATTCTTATTTTTTTTATGTCGGGATTACTATTCAGGAGTTACTATTCATGAGTTACTATTTATGAGTTACTATTCACGAGTTACTATTCACGAGTTACTATTCACGAAGCATGATAGTTTTTTTACGTAAGAAGGAACTACTCAATAATTGTTATAGTAATTCTTTGTTTAATATTTTATTTTATTGATTCAACAATTGCTACGTTGATATTTTATATTATTGTTGTTTCAATAATTGTCACAACACAATATTTCCCATTATCAGATCAATAATTCATATTATTTGAATAATATTATTAGATAAAATTATTGGCAATGTCTAGAAAGTTCTGACAAGAAGAGGTTTGGTCACTTAATTGCAAGGTATTTAGTAAGGAGAAATTCTTATTGAAAAGCCCCTCTTTCACAAGGAACTACTGGGTTATCGATATTGTGATTACGTAATATTATTTGTGAATAATTAATTATTGATTTATATGATAAGGAAAATATTCATTTTATGTGGATATAGATGGAGAAAATTTTTAATGTGACAATTGTTGAAAATTGATATTTTATCTTTTCTCATAAAATAATTCATTTAAATATATTATTATATTTTAATAATATAATAATGGTGATATTTTTATAATGAATGTGTGATATATGAATAAATGAGGAGGAAGGTTATTTTTGTTACTATAAATGCTAAACACATGTTAAAGATGTTGGTGGACACAATTTTTGACTAAAATTGGATTATAGCCTGCAAAATCGTTCGTATGTGGATTTCGATCAATTTCTGTTTGGAATTTGGAAAAATATTCTTCTGTAAAGTTGTAGAGAATTAAATTTCCTATAGAATGGACATAAGATTTGAATTTTTCTGACAAAAGGGCTATTTATTTTGAATTATTGAAGTTCTGGAATATTGGGTCTGAATTGATTTTGTTACAAAAATTGTTGAAAACATGTTTTTCATTTTTGGTGAGTTGGTGGGCCCCACTTGTGTGGTAAATGTGTTTTTGATGTGGTGGGCTAAGGAATATTTGATTTAAAATAATAATATTTTATTGAATTTTCTCATTTGGTGTTCTAAGCTTTTTCCTATAAATAGGGTGCTTAGGTTAGAATTGAAAATCACACCAGAAATTGAAGTTTTCTCTCTCTATATTATCAAACGTATTCTTGTGAGTATTTTGATACTTTGAGTGTTTCTATACGGTGCGAGTTCCTTCAACACTATATCCGGTATTCCAGTCAGAAGTATTGCTCTTTTGAGGTAAGGGATATTGTCGTTATTATGTAAGGGATTGCAAAGGTTATTATTTTTTTTAGTTTCATAATTTTTCTGACCTTCAAAATTTTTGAAAAAAATTGAAATGATAATTTGATGAG
The DNA here is from genome assembly GCA_020205615.1 of Panax quinquefolius. Taxonomy (NCBI): domain Eukaryota; kingdom Viridiplantae; phylum Streptophyta; class Magnoliopsida; order Apiales; family Araliaceae; genus Panax; species Panax quinquefolius. Next base: position 95,892,688 of record CM035154.1, read on the forward strand.
TTTTCTTGATTGTGTCCAAAATGGCGGTTTTTGGATGTATAGATTAGAAGTTATGAATTTTAGGAGAAAAGACTATTTTTAAAAGAAAACCCTTATAACTCCTTGTGATTAACTGCAAAATTGATGAAATTTTTATTGGGAGTACATCTATATAATATCAAGATACCACTCGTAAATTTGAATTTTGGATAAAAATACAATTTATGATAAATGTCTAAATATTTGGCGATTTTTGGCCATATGAAAAATAGTAAATGAATTTTAAAAATTAGAAAAATATATGTTCAATATGGGACTATATTACGCTAAATCCCGAAAAAAGAAAATTTGTTTGTCTTGATTTGGTATTTTTTTCATGAAAATGGACTAGTTATGAGTAAATGAATTAAATATGTTATGTGAAGTAACAAAATTGGAAAATAGGATTTTATGGCTTGGAAATCCTATATTAGGTATATGCAGATTTTTGATGAGGGTTTTGGTTGTTGGTAATGAAATTTTATGACTTTGACATTTTAGGATGATTAAATGCATTATTTAGTAAAGTGTAAACAATTAAAATAAATTGTTTATAAGTTTAAGACATAATTAAAATATTGTGGTAATATTAATAATATTAGATTATGAGATTATTAAGTGATTTATAACATTTGGATTAAGGTGTTATAAAATCATGGATTTATGAATCTTACTCTTGAAATTAAATCCATATTTTGATCATATTATTTTTATTATCATATATAATATTTTTATAACTCTGGTGATGGGATTTCTCTTCGACTTGAGTGTAAAGACGGGTAGATTATTGGTATGATCGTGACTATGGGTTCTCTTTGGCCAGTAGTGCAAAGTTGAATCGTTAACTAATATGATCATGACCATTGAATTTACAACTGAATATTTTTAGCTTAAGTGCAAAGGTGAATTGATCAACATGGTTATAATTATGGTTTATATAAATTCTGAAATGATTATGTATTTCTTTGAGATATTAATAACTTTGGCCTGTAGTGCAAAGATAAATTGTTGTTGAATATTTTTGGCCCGTAGTGCAAAGATGACCAGTTGTTGAATATCTTTGGCATGTGGTGCAAACATGATATGTTGTTAAATATCTTTGACCCATAGTGCAAAGATGAACTTATTAGTATGATTATGAACAGGAACTGTGATTTGGTATAACCATGATCTTTGTTGTTTTAGGTAAAGACAGGTGATGAAAATTATCTTCGTCCTGGATGAGAAAAGGAATTTAGAACCATAAATATGATTATGAGTTATTCACATGATTGTGGACAAGAACTATTGATTGTTGTTATAGGGATAAAATATTGTTGGTGGACTTTTAACATTAAGAAGATAATAGACTTTATGGTCTATTTGACTCTTGTGACGCCCCCAAAATAGGTATACATCACCCATTCTGAGTCGCCAAATACATTGTATAGAAACAACTACAACTTTTATTATTGCAATTGTCGTGCAAAATACGACAACACACATATTGTAAGTTTAAATACAAATATTGTCTTCTAGAAAATATCCACACTCAAATAAGTCCTCATTATATTTATTGATACACTATTTTACAAAAATAGAGAGGACTGTTAAAACAACTGTATAGGACCATCACTCTTTACCCGATGGTTCTCGCTTATATTCTCACCTCCTGAGAAGAAAAATGGAACAAAAAGGAAAAGGGTGAGCTCAACTAGCCCAGTAAAGAATATTATGACTAAGATAAAGAACAACAATTTATCGTTAGCCTTCAACAAGTCAGATAAAATATAATGGACAACTAGTTTTAGATCAATATTCGTAGCGGAAATAACAATTCAATAGAAGAGTTAAGTAGAGAATGAAATCTACTATCATCTATGAATTTAAAAGTCCATCGTCAATATTTTATCCCTATAACATCAATTAATATACATCTTGCATCAAATATTCATCTTTACACTATGGGCCAAAGATATTCATCAAGTATCACCATTAAGGACTGAGGATGATGAAAAACATTTTAGAGAACGAATCCAGTGAAGAAAAATGACAAAGATTAGAGATTCGTACTTTAGATAATTTAAGTTTAAAAATACTCCATAATAATCCATAGTGAAGATCAAAACATGGATTCAATTTCAAGAATAAGGGTCACAACAGATAACTTGAAAGGAAAAAATTGTGAAGCGATGCAGTGAATAAAGACTCCATACCCAAGACGATAACTATGAGCGATTTCATGAGCGATTTTCGATCATAAAAATTTCTAAATTTGATTAAAAAGTTCAGATCAATATTCCTATGAAATGATAATAGATGAAGCAAAATTTCTAATCATTTCAGGAATTATAGAAGTAATACTTACCATAGTAAGTTCAGATTTAGGAATACAAGATGAAATAATATCGCTTACATAATATGGAATATTAAAGGAAATAATATTTCTCACGAGTATTGTAATAAAATAATATCTTTTACCTTGGTAGAAACTAGATTTGACTGGAATATCGAATATTATTCTGAGAAAATCTTGCGTAAAAACTACGCTCAAAATATTCTTATACTCAAGAAAAATACTCACAATACTTTAGAACAAGAATTTCTGAATTGAAAGTGGTGTGTTGAGGAAGGAGGGGTTACCCCCTATTTATAGCAACGGATGGAAGAGAAATTTTCAAGGCATTCTGCCTCACTCTCATATTTTTCCTTCTCTACCTAATGTTTGCCTAACTCCTCTCTTTTTTTTCAATGATGGGGGACCACTCTTTGAAATAAGCTTGCAGGAATACAAAGCCTAACTCACATTCATTATTGGGTGAGGGCTTATTAGTTGTTTGAAAACAAAGGATCCTTTCATTTCTTCTCAGCCAAAATCCTTATTTTCCATCTTTATGGGCCCACAAAAGTTAGAAGCACATCTTGCAGAAGAATTAAATGACCACTTACAAAAGAACAAAGCATATAAGCAGGAAGTTTCTTCCACCCACCACTTAGAAAGTCATTCAAATAAAATTAAATCATATATCGTCCCATTTTAGCACATGCAGTATATATATATATATATATATATATATATATATATATATATATATTATAATATTATAATAATATATATAAATAAATATTTTATCGAAGAAACTAATTATAATTCCACAGAAAATATGCCAAACTTTCAACAATTATTTCATGCTAAAATTCCTTCATAAAAAAAATAAATATTTCCTTATCATATAAATCAATAATTAATTATTCACAAATAATATTACAGAATCACAATTATGACAACCAGGCCGTTCCAAGGAAAGAGGGGGCTTTTCAATAAGAATTTCTCCTTACTAGCGCACAATTAGGTGACCAAACCTCTCTTTGACAGAACATTCTAGACATTGTCGATAATGCTATCTAATAATATTATTCAAATAATATGAATTATTGATTTGATAATGGGAAATATCGTGCGGTGTTGACAATTATTGAAATAACAATAATATAAAATATCAACGCAAAGAATTATTGAATCAATAAAATAAAATATTGAACAATAATTACTATAACAATTATCGAGTAGTGCCTTCTTACGTAAGAATCAATAATTTTAAAAAATATTGTAATAATACCATGTCTTTCTTTGTGCAAACCACGCAGACATCGTATTTTAACAACTAGGTAATCCAACAGTGTTAACAGTAACAATGACTCTGTATTTATAAAAACTCATACTTTGTCGTTTTCTTCATCTGACAGTTATTCTGTTATGACCCCCACGAATGGCTGCGCCATCGTACGAATATTCCCCGACAAAAAGAATATTCCACGACCAAACGAATATTCCCCAACAATAAAGATTATTTTATAACCACTTTCTTATTTTGCAAAATTTGTACATTTTACCCATAACTAAATCATTATATCGATTTAATACTTTATTATTCAGAAATAATAATTAGAGGAAATTCAATTTTATTTATAAAAAGTTGGGGTCTTACAACCTCTCCTCCTTATGAAATTTCGTCCTTGAAATTGACGTACGTACTTGGAATGTTGAAAAGGTGAGGGTACTTCACTTTCATTTCCAATTCTAACTCCCAGGTCATTTCCTCTATAGCATGGTTCCTCCATAACACCTTAACTTGTGGTATAACCTTTGTTCGTAAGACATGCTCTTTTCTATCCAATATCTTGACAGGTACCTCCTCGTACGTTAAATTTTCGGTTATCTCATCTGGTTCTAACACAATAATGTGGTTTGGGTCTTTTACATATTTACGAAGCATAGATATATGAAAAACATTATGAACACGAGACATGCTTGGAGGTAACGCGAGTCTATAGGCCACATTTCCTATTCGGTCAAAAATCTCAAATGGACTAACAAATCGTGGACTAAGCTTTCCTCTCTTCCCAAATCTTGTAACTCCCGTCCATGGAGCAATACACAATAGTACATAATCTCCAATATTAAACTCCACGTCCTTTCAATGAAGATCAGTATAACTCTTTTGTCGATCTTGTGAGGTCTTTATACGTTGTCAGATCATTTGAATCTTTTCTCTAGTCATACGTACTAATTCTGGTACCAACAACGTTGCTTCACCCACCTCGTCCCAACATACTGGAGAGAGACACTTTCGTCCATACAAGGCTTTGAATGGAGCCATACTTATACTTGCCTGATAACTGTTGTTGTAGGAGAATTCCACCAATGGCAAGTACTTATCCCAACTTCCTTTGAAATCTAGGACACATAATCTTTATAGATCTTCAAGGGTTTGAATAGTCCTTTCCGATTGCCCGTCCGTTTGAGGATGATATGCCGAACTAAATCGTAAATCCGTGCCCATAGCTTTCTGCAAGCTAACCCAAAATCGTGAAGTGAATCTTGGGTCACGATCCGAAACTATGGATACTGGCATGCCAAGCAATCTTACAATCTCATTTACGTACATACAAGCAAGACGTTCCAGGGAATAAGTCTCACGTATAGGCAAGAAATGAGCAGACTTGGTTAATCTATCAACTATAACCCAAATCGCATCTATGCCTTGAGAAACCTTGGGAAGACCTGTAACGAAATTCATGGTAATATGTTCCCACTTCCATTCCAGAATCTTAAGTGGTTGCAATGGACCTTTTGGTACTTGATGATCCGCCTTTACACGTTGACAAGTTAAAAACCTCGAGATGAACTCCGCGACCTCTCTCTTCATATTTCTCCACCAAAATGTATGTCGAAGATCGTGATACATTTTGGTACTCCAAGGATGGATTGCAAATGGTGTGTTGTGTGCCTCCATCATGATTCTATGCTTCAAGACAGAATCGTAAGGAACGCAAAGTCTGGAGTTGACTCGGAGTATTCCTTCTTCATCGATTCTTGCTTCTGGGATAACACCTTATTATACTCTCTTCTTCATACGTATCATCTCTGGTTCTGTGGCTTGAGCAGCTTTAACTTTATCGATTAAAGTCGGTTCTACTCGTATGTTTGATATCATCATGTGGGTACTTGGAGCCTTTAACTCTATCTCCATCCTTTGTAAGTCGTACAAAATGGGCCTTTGTGTTAGCAACATTGCACTCATACCCGCATATGATCTTCTACTCAATGCGTCAGCTACAACGTTTGTTTTTCCAAGATGATATTGAATGTTATGGTCATAATCTTTCAACAGCTCGAGCCAACGTCGTTGCTGAATGTTGACTTCCTTTTGGGTGAGGAAATATTTGAGGCTTTTATGATCCGTATAGATTTCCACTTTCTCCCCATACAAGTAGTGTCTCCATATCTTCAACGCGAAAACGACTGCTGCCAACTCTAGATCATGAGTAGGATAATTCCTCTCATATTCTTTGAGTTTTCGCGAGGCATAGGCTATGACTTTCCCATGTTGCATGAGAACACATCTTAACCATTTGCCTGAAGCATCGCTGTAGATAACAAATCCATCCGAACCAGATGGTATTATCAAAACAGGTGCCGAAATAAGTCTCCTCTTGAGCTCTTGGAAACTCTTCTCGCATTCCTCGCTCCATACAAATTTTGTATCTTTCTGAGTCAGCTGAGTTAATGGAGTAGCGATTCGAGAAAATCCTTCCACGAATCTACGATAATAACCAGCTAAGCCCAAAAAGCTATGCACTTCGGTCACTGACTTTGGTTGCTCCCAACTTTGTATTGCTTCAATCTTCGTTGGGTCAACAGATACTCCATATTTTGACACCACTTGCCCAAGGAATGCTACTTCATTAAGCCAGAACTCGCATTTCTTCAGCTTGACATATAGCTTGTTGTCACGAAGTCTTTAAAGTACTAGCTTTAAATGGTGCTCATGATGTTCACGGCTTTTGGAATAGATGAGGATGTCATCAATAAAGACAACAACGAACTGATCCAAATATTTCTTGAATACACGGTTCATCATATCCATGAAAGCAGCAGGAGCATTAGTCAACCCAAAAGATATGACTAAGAATTCATAATTCTCGTACCGAGTTCTAAAGGCAGTCTTTGCAATATCCTCAGTTTTAATCTTCAGCTGATGATATCCAAAACGAAGATCAATCTTTGAAAAGAATTGTGCTCCTTGCAACTGGTCAAACAAGTCATCAATGTGAGGTAGCGGATACCTATTCTTGATGGTGACATGGTTCAATTCTCGGTAGTCAATACAAAGTCGCATACTCCCGTCTTTCTTCTTTACAAATAAAACAGGAGCACCCCAAGGAGATGTACTAGGACAAATGAAACCGATGTCTAACAATTCTTGTAGTTGGACTTTTAACTCCTAAAGTTCAATAGGAACCATTCGATATGGGGTTTTAGAAATGGGCTTTGTACCCAGTTCAAGATCAATAAAGAATTCAACTTCACGTTCCGGGGGTAGACCAGGAAGTTCTTCAGGAAATATGTCAGGAAATTCATTAACAATAGGAATATTATTCAAATCTAACTTGTTTTTGTTCAAGTCCATAATATGGGCTAAGAAAGCTTGACATCCATTTTGCAATAAATGAATAACTTTATGGCTTGATATGATAGTGATTGATTTTAGTGGTTTAGTTGCTTGAATTTGTATAACAGGTTGGTTAGGAATATGAAAACTAACAACCTTATGAAAACATTCAATTTTGGCATGATGAGTGGTTAACCAATCAATCCCTAAAATCACATCAAATGCAAGTATCTTTAAAGAAATAAGATCAACAGGTAATGTGATTGTGCCAACTTGGATCAAGCAAGATTTATAAACTGTAGATGTAACGAAGGTTTCACCCAACGGAGTTTCAACAGATAAGTTAAAGTCCAATTTCTCCGAAGTCAAGTTTAAACGTTGAGCACAAGCAGGAGAGATAAAAGAATGGGTAGAACCGGTATCTAGTAAGGTATAAACTTTGCAAGAGTTCAAGATTAGCTTAGCTCACCTTGTTCGGGTTCCTCGCATTTTGGCCAGTCACGACAAACGCCCTTCCTTGAACCACCGACTTTGTTTTGATCGTAATCGCCTTTGGTGCCGTCGTCCCAGTTGGACTTGACTTCGTTAAAGGACAAAATCGGGCTATATGACCGTCTTTTCCACAATTAAAACACACCTTGGAAGGCTATGAACAATTTGGACTTATGTGTCCCTCCTCTTCGCATCTATAGCATCTAACTGGTGGTCGTTCTCCTCCCCTAGAATTTGTTGTTGGTGTTGGTGCTGCTGCTGATGTCTTCCCATCATTGTTGAATCTCCTCTTTTTGAAATTTTCACTTGACCCACCTCTCCTGTTATCATGGCCACGATTATTACCCGAGTGGTTACCGCTTTTGTCGGTATTTTTCCCTCCTCATTTCTTATCATCGTTCTGATAACTGCTGTCACCGGTATGACCCTGGTCGTGGTCCCTCGGTTGAACATGCTCATTATCACGCTCTAATAATTGAGCCAGGTTTACAACATCTGAATATAAAGAAAATTTATGAGAGATAAGATATTGTCGAATCTCGGGTTTTAGACCTCTCAGAAACATCCGCGTCATACGTTCCTCATTTTCTACCAAATGAGGTGCAAACCTGTATAACTCCGCAAACTTCACCTCGTACTGGGACACCGTTATGTTGTTCTATTCCAGTCTAATAAACTCTACCTCCTTCATATGACGAATACTTTTAGGAAAGTACTCGTCATTAAAAAGTTTTTGAAATTTTTCCCAAGACATGTTGACTCCCACCAGTAATCTACCTCACCACGAAACATAAAGGTGGCGAATGGAACCTTCTGTTCCTCCGTGCAGCCCAAGATATCGAATATCTTGGTAATTTGCTTAACCCACGTTTCCGCCTTAATCGGATCGGGCATTCCCCAGAAATCTGGTGGTCCCAACTCCTTGAACTGCTTGGCTGTGGCAGACCGTGCGTTGCTATCATTTCCACCCGTACTTTGTACACGAGTCTCCCTCGTCTGATTTTGCATGAACTGCAAAAAGCTTCTAAACATCGCATCATTCATCGTTTTCTCGGTAGTGTTGTTTACAGGAGGAATATTGCCTTCCTGTTGCACGTTCTCTTGGTTGGTGATTGAAGGTTGTTCCACAGTCTCATACACTCCATTGTTAACGTTTTCAGCTGCCATTCTTAAAAAAACTTCCATGAAACAAGGGTTAATTAAATAAATTAACATATCACATAATATCCCTATATTATGACCGACCAACAAAATAAGCTTAGGTAGGACACACTAGCGAAGGATTTACTCGCCCCTCCCCTCCTAGTTCTATTCCCCGATCTCCGCATGAGACCATATCCCTAAGCTTAATTTGATACCAACTGTGGCGCCCCCAAAATAGGTATACATCACCCATTCTGAATCGCCAAATACATGGTACAGAAATAACTACAACTTTTATTATTGCAATTGTCGTGCAAAATACGACAACACACATGTTGTAAGTTTAAACACAAATATTGTCTTCTAGACAATATCCACACTCAAATAAGTCCTCATTACATTTATTGATACACTATTTTACAAAAATAGAGAGGAATGCTAAAACAACTGTCTAGGACCATCACTCTTTATCCCAACTGGTTCCTGCTATATTCTCACCTCCTGAGAAGAAAAATGTAACAAAAAGGAAAAGGGTGAGCTCAACTAGCACAGTAATGAATATTATGACTTAGATAAAGAACAACAATTTATCGTTAGCCTTCAACAAATCAGATAAAATATAATGGAAACCCAGTTTTAGATCAATATTCGCAGCAGAAATAACAATTCAATAGAAGAGATAAGTAGAGAATGAAATCTACTATCATCTATGAATTTAAAAGTCCATCATCAATATTTTATCCCTGTAACATCAATCAATATACATCTTGCACCAAATATTCATCTTTGCACTACGGGCCAAAGATATTCATCAAGTAGCACCATTAAGGACTGAGGATGATGAAAAACATTTTAGAGAACGAATCCAGTGAGACAAATGGACAAAGATTAGAGATTTGTACTTTAGATAATTCAAGTATAAAAATGCTCCATAATAATCCATAGTGAAGATCAAAACATGGATTCAATTTCAAGAATAAAGGTCACAACAAATAACTTGAAAGGAAAAAAAAATATTTTTTTTGTGAATAAAGCGATGAAAGTGAACGATGAATAAGATGCGTGAATGAAAGACCCGAGTAAAACGATACTCAGTCATGAAAAGTTCCAAATTTGATTAAAAAGTTCATATCAATATTCCTATGAAATGATATTAGATGAAGCGAAATTTCTAATCATTTCAGGAATTATAGAAGCAATACTTACCATAGTAAGTTCAAATTTAGGAATACGAGATGAAATAATATCGCTTACATAATATCACTACAACAAAAAGGCTTATCATGATCGATTATCACGATGAGCGACTCGATCAGCAGATAGCTATCTCATGATCGAGTCCGGTCGGCGATAGTCGTCAAGATAAAATCTGGTCATTTGGATGCACATCAACGACCACTATTAGCTTACAAGAGATATCTGCACCGATTATGCATGAGCTTAATCGAAATGACAAATACGATTGCCGAATCGAATCAAGATGGTCCAGGCCAAAGTCGACGTGGTCCACGCGTCGTCACGACCATTATCGTGACCATGACGCGGCCGACGATATGATTAAAATCTCTAATAACGTTCAATGATCGCAGATGCGGTCACGATATGATATAAAAATATTATGAATGATTTTTTTGCTGTTTTGCGTAATTCCAAAAAACACATACACTGCTTTTCTACCGCTTTATCCCAACACACATACACACCAAGATAAACAACATACAAAACAATATAAACATCCATCGTCCACCAACACATACACCAAACTAGTATATAAACCTTTAAAAACAAATATGATTTGAATAAATATAATAACATTTCAAAACTTGTTTAAGTAATATATATACAAACATCCAAATAATGAATATACAAGTACAAGGTTATGTCAAGCGCCATCCCTCCTTGATCACCTCAGTAATTAACAAAATAATAAAACAAGTTACAAATATAATAAATATGTTGATCATTGGTATATATTACGACAATACATACAACAAATTGATTTTATACCGTCGCCATCCCCATGTCGCATCCTGCTGCTGCTGCCGCCGCCATCGCTTGACTAACTCCTCGGGATCAAGAGCCCTGTGTGCCCGCCAAGATATCTTCGAGAAGATTTCGATCTTGAGTATATAGCTCTCACACGGTCAGTAGGAGTATGAACAACCTGGAAGACTCGATGACCGTGGAAGACTGGGTAGCAGAGTCGCTGAGCCATGAAGGATGGGCGTCGTCGTTGTCCTTGACCTTTAATGTAGTTCTTCTTCACAATGCACGCCTCTCCCACAACTCTTGATCAATAGGCGGACGTGGAGTGCCTTCGGGATAGCGCCATTCAATAAACGCGTTTATAAGTATCCGTCATCATGTTAACACTTAAATAGTTAAAATAATATTTTGTAAGTATTAATAAACAAGATCAAAGTTGTTAAAACTTCTTCTGACTATCTGGATAGCCTCAAAGTGAACTCATCACGGTGTAATACGCATACACATCCAAACCAATGGATAGGTGACCTTGAGACCGAGACTCTATACAAAAACAAAGACAATATTACTAAGTAAAATGGGATATTTTCTACAATTCATGATTGTAAACATATTAAAACTTGTAAATACGCATTGGGCAAAGGATATGTCTTTAATCGTGAAATACCGCCGCCTTGTATGTTCCTTTTTAGCCTTTTCGCCATCGGATACACCCGAGGCTCTGTTGGTGGCGGTCTTTTCGTCTTTTCACCCAGACTCTCACTCTCCATTGGGCACACATCTCTCAGCCCATATGGACTGGTGCACCACCGTGGGCTATGCTCATGCATATAATCCTCTCCCCGCCTGGATGGTCGATCTCGGCATTGTGAATGGCTTCTTATCGTTCTTTATTCAAGTTGTCCTCAAGTGCGGACCGCGCACTTTTGCCGTAATAATGTCTCGAATCTTTGAAGCTCGCGCGTCCTCCCATCTATACCGATTTTCGCAAATAAAAAACAATAATAACATTACTAAATAATTATCCTTTGAATATTATATTAATATTATTTGTCATAATTAAAAAAACATACCGAAATTCGCCCAAACAAAGATCCTTGTGGGCGATAGGTGTGCTTTCGCCCACGTAATCATAGGTGTAAAGGCAATTCTATAAACACAATTGTGTGATATGCACTTGACGATCTTATTATCCTCGAAAAATCACTATAATATACAACATCAATTAGCATATATTAAAGCAATTTATATCTAAGTTATAATATTTGTGAACATTTTTCAAACTTATACTTATAATACTTAAAAAAATTTGCCATAGTCTCCCTATAATATAGACTAGCCACATGCACGCACGGCATGCATATATGGACATTTCTAGGCACCCAAGACACAAACCAAGAGAAATATACAAATTTTCAATACAATAAGACCAAAACAAAACATTACCAATATAATATCAATCAAAACATTACCAATATACAATAAATGGAATCTTAAATGCTTTTATATAAATGATATATGCGGACGACGACGTCTATATTCGGAGGAGGGCAAATCTGAATAAGAATCCGATCATCGGATTAGTAGGGGCCTTGGGCACATTATTAGGCCCCCTACCCAATGGCGCTTTTTCTCATACCGCTTGAAGCCATCCAGATATTACAAATTTCAAGATGTTATTAGGAGTCATATTTGATTACATGTATATATGACAATAAACATGACATGTTGATATAAACATGTATATATATGAATATAAAATGACAATAAACAAAAGTTGCATTTAAATAGTTTAGTACATAAACATGACAATGATATAAAAACATGTATTGCTAAACATACATTTCATGAGTTCAAGTGTCAATATCCGATTCGAGAATCATCTTGTATCCGTGTTGCAGATTCATAACCATCATCTCGCTTGATTACGTGTCGATTCACCAATAACTCTTCCTCCTCAAAGATCAATGTCATCGACACAAGTATTGACTCAGGATCTAATTCATGTGGTTCATCTCCACCATCTAATCGGATTACTTCATTGTCGTCCTCCACATTTATTATAGTTCGACTATGAAGCATCCGCTTGGTAAATCTCCCCATCAACTAATTCTACACGACTCACGCCGGGATTATAAATTACAACTTGCCAATCAGAGAAGGATTCATCCCTTTTCCTAACAGGACTAGGAGTGTAGTATACTTGTCTTTGTTTGAGTTGGTAAAACAAACGGTTCGTTGGAGTACGCAGACTCTATGGAGGTCAATATCGGCGATTCCATGTCCGTCAACACGTATCCCTTTTACGAATCAAACCAAGCGGCACTTGAACAAGTGAATATGACCCGTCGTGACGCGCTTCTTGTACGACAACTCTACGATTTCCTCCAACTCCCCATAAAAGGCACGACCAAGCTCATTGTAACAATTTCCTTGGACACACACTCCGAGTTCGTTGTTCTTTTACCGCGCCCATATGCTTTTGTGTGAAATTCACAACCATTTATTTTGTAACCATCATGCGGTGACTTGATCCTTATGCGGTCCCATAGCTAGGACTTGTACATTAGCCTAATCGTTGATCCCTCAATCAAAGCCTATAAAAACTCCATCTTATTAAATGAAGTCATAGTTAACATATGGAGTATATATATATATATATATACACTACGTGCTTTAAAAATTGAACTTACTTTGTCTTTTAGCCAAAGTGCAAAGTTTTATCCCGATTGATTTGAATATCTTTATCGGTTTATGCTCAAGATGCTTCACTTTTAACTCATCATCGTACAATCTATACCATGTTATAAACATTAACATATTAGAATAAATTTTTAACTTAAAAGATAAAATATCAAGTTTACATGTGTACCTCACAAATTCGTCAATCTCCTCACAATTGAGAAGAATGTAAGTATGTGCGGCATGTAATTCTTGCTCAGAGAGGAATATGCGCTTTCCTTTTCCATAAGCGCTACCGATAGACCAAATACTGAGAGAGCCCACCATTTAGTTCAACATTTCCCCCCATCATCATGTCTCGATACTCGATTGGCCTTTGTCAAGACTTCATCCGGAAAATAGTCTGAGACAAACGTAGATATCTCATCAAAACTGTATGCCTCGCATATCAACCCCTCGACATAAGCTCTATTCTTCACCTTCCTCTTAAGGTTTCCCATCACCCTCTCGAAAGGGTACATCCATCTATATTGAATCGGACCCCAACACGAGCTTCATAGGGAAGATGGATTTGCAAATGCTCCATGGAGTCAAAAAAACCAGGTGGGAATATTTTTTCTAGTTTACACGTGATCTCTATGATGTTCTTCTCAAGTACAAACATGTCCTTCTCATTCAATGATTTTGAACACAAGTCTTTGAAGAAACGACTAAGATCCGTCAAAGCATCCCATATTGGTTTATCAAGCAGATCCCGAAATGCTATAGGCATGAGTCTCTCCATGAACACATGACAGTCATGACTCTTCATCCCTTGCAATTTCCCACCCGTAACATACCTTGCAATGTTTGGACGATATCCATCTGGTAGTTTAGGAGACTTAACCCATGTGCACACATCTTTAACTTGCTTTTGGACAATGTGTACCTTGCATGCGGTTTGACAATCTTACCATTAGGAGATTCATAAAGTTCTAATCCAGACGCCTTACAAATATCTTTCATGTCCAAACGCGTGCCTTTATCGTTATCTTTTGTCTTCCCGTAACATTCATCACGATTGTTAAACACATTGTCAAACACATTCTTCTCAATATGCATCACATCTAGATTATGATGAATCAAATTTGTAGACCAATAAGGCAATTCCCAAAAGATGCTTCTCCGAACCCGGTTATGAGATTCACCAAACCCATTGATTATGTTTGTCGCATCAACCTTACCAAATGGGATAACCGGCAATCTCATCACACGATCTCGTATCTCCGTTCCTGACAATTGCGGTGCAGGCATATCATTATCTACTTTCCCTTTCCTAAAGTGTTCTCTATTTCTTCGAAACGGGTGATCTACCGGTAAAAACCGACGATGACAGTCAAACCAACAAGGCTTTCGACCTTTTTATAGATTAAACGACTTTGTATGCTCCATACAATACGGACAAGCCAACTTCCCGTGTGTACTCCATCCAGCTAACATACCATAAGCTGGGAAGTCACTTATAGTCCACATAAATCACGCCCTAAGGTTGAAATTTGTTTTCGTTGCAACATCCCAAGTCTCAGACTCCATCCTCCCACAATACCTTTAACTCGTCTATAAGAGGTCTCAAGTAAACATCTAAGTTCTTTCCGGGACTCTTAGGACCAGGAATCACGAGTGAAAGAAATAAGTATGGGTACGTTTCATACACACATCCAAGGAGGCAAGTCAGACGGAGTAACAATCATGAGCCAACATGAGTACATTTTAAATTTGAGTGGCCAAAACAGATTGAAACCATCGGTGGACAATCCAAGCCTCACATTTCTAGGTTCCAATGCAAATTCAGGATGTGCTAAGTTGAAATCTTTCCAAGCCTCGCCCATCTCTGCATGGATGATTTAGTTCTCCATCTTTAGTGGAGATTTCGCATGCCAACTCATATGTTCAAATCTTCAAGACATGTACAATCTTTTTAGTCGATATGTTATTGGAAAATACCTTAGAATCTTAAAAGCAGATACTTGATTTTTTGTAGTCACACCCTCTTTATTAGGCCTAAACCGATCATGATCGCAAAACGTGCACCTTGTCATCTTGTCATTTTCCTTATAAAATAACATGCAGTCGTTGGGACATGCATCGATCTTTTGGTATTCAAGACCCAACTTCTTCACCATTTTCTTACAAAAGTAATAGTTACCAGGTAATTTCTCATCGTCAGGCAACATACTCTTAATTTCCTTCAAGAGCGACTCAAAACACTCATGGCTCATGTTGTGATCACCTTGATGTTAAGTAATGTCGCCCACTACGAGATAATGTAGTGTGTTTGGTGCAACCATGCCACAATGGCTTGCTACCCTCGCCTAACAACTTAAAGAAGTCTTTGGCATCGAATTCATAGGTTGCTCTCGCCTTGCTCCCAATCAAAATCGCCTGCAATATCATGGACCATTTCATTCATATACGATGAGTACTATCGCCCAATTGTGTACTTGTGTGATGCCACCATCTCTCTCTCGCCCATGTGCCCACCAAAGATTCTTCGTAATTTCTCATGAACCCGTAAACAAGTAAATGATAGTTTACCATGTCTCATCCATATAATTTACATTCTTACACTTTAAACATGGACATCGATTCTGCGACTTACCATTCATACATTCAAAGGTGACTATACGATACTCCAAAAACACTTGGCAACCAAATTTAAATTCAACTGTAGCACCTATCCGGGTACTTGACTTTCGTCGTGCCATCCAACTACTGATCCGAATAGAGGTCCATGATTCCACTAGTACCTATACTACTGCATAACATTATAAATGTTAACATATGACTTGAGCATACTTATAACCATATGACTTGAGCATACTTGTAAGCATGCATATGATTAACATTTAAGCATACTTCTAAGCATATGACTTAAGCATACTTGTAACCATATGACTTGAGCATACTTGTAAGCATATGATTAACATGTTTGAGTATCTTGGAGATTCATTCATATCAACTAGTGTGCTAAGGCGCCTAACATGTTTTAAGATTATACCCTCACGGTCCCTTTCTATAATCTTTTATGTTTTGGGATAGTCACAACATGATTGAGCAATTTATAGCTTTTATAACATTTTATAGCTTTATTCTTGTATACATAAGTGTTAAATACCCTTGTTTTTCTCGTTATAGCCAAAGCAGGTCTCTTTATTGACTAAGTGTGTCTAGTTACCTTCTCATTGCTGACTAACAGTTCCTTAGCAAGATCGCTCTATTTTGGCTTAATGACCCCTAATAGCTTAAGATGCTAACAACCAAGCTTGGCTTGGCCTCGTGAGGCTTGGCTAAGCTTGGCGTAGCCTCTCGTGTGGCCTCGCTGCCCCAAGCCCAAATTTCATCCGCTCTAACATCCCTTAATAGGCTCTAGTGGATCACCAATAGGCTCGTTAATAGTATAAATGTTCGCAACTACCCACTAATAAAAAAATTTCATGAGTCTCCCCTATAATATGGACTAGCCACATGCACGATTTACATGTATATACAAATCATTTCTAGGCACCCAAGACACAAACCAAGAGTCCACATAGACGATCTTGCATAAGTATAAGTAATGTAAAGAAAAGCCTAACTATTACCCATAGACAATCTTGAATAAGTATAGTTCTCATATAGCATAGATTTGACTATAATTTCATAAATAAATCCACATGTAGGCAAAAGAAACCTTTAGGCATTCAAACAACTTTAAAATTATGATAATAAAAGGTACTTTAGGTATGATTAAGTACTAAATTATACTAATGATCCCCAAGCCTTCCATTATAAATATTATTACATCAAATAATTGTTATAAATATCAATACCTATAATATGATGGCTATACAAAATTAATCAAAATAAAATACCTATAATATAATATTCTTCTCTTCTCCCCTTTCTCCTCTTCTCTCTATTTCGGACCTCCTCTTTTCTATTCTCTGCGTTACGTGTCGAGCGTAATGTTGGGAACTCGATAACATTTAGTTTGACTTGGCCCCCGAGCTTTAGCTTAGCAAAGTGGCCTCTCGTGTGGCCTCATGCCCCAAGCCCAGCCCATCGGCTCCAACATCCCCTTAATTGGCTCTAGTGGATCACCAATAGGCTCGTTAATAGTATAAATGTTCTAAATAACCCAACCAATAAAAAAATTAGCGAGTCTCCTTGTAATATGGATTCAACCACATGCATTTACGAAGCATGTATATAAGGTCATTTCTAGGAACACAAGACATTAACCAACAAATCCATATGAGATACCATAGGAATTGGATGGAAATTATGAACTTATCGAATCCCAATGCTCATAAAAAGAATTACTATCCGCAAAAGCAGGTTTTAATCTAGAGATTTACTACAAAAGAGTTTTGCGGTATCCATGATGTGAGGATCAAACTTGTAAACTTTGAAACCCAATCATTTTTCGTGGGAGCAATTATTCACGTTTTGATTCACATTATGATGTCAATGTCAAGTTCTCGACCACAAATGATTTTTTCACAATGACCAATATAATTGGTTAAACTACAAACATAAACATGGGATTCACGAGTCTATATCATGTAAAACGACTTCCTATAATAACCAAATCGTTACTACCTCTATTGCAGAAAAAGAATCCCAAAATATAAATTTTATACTAACTACAATCTAATACATTCATCCTATTACCCAAATCAAGTTACCCAAAATATAAATTTTATACTAACTCCATCCTATCACTAATCAAGTTACCCAAATGACATAAATTAACAAAATCAAATTACCCAAAATCGCAGCGTATTACCCAAATAAATTTTACTCTAATCAAAACTTATAAACCAATCATAATCATATTACCCAAAATATAATTTAAGCATGATAGCCATATTCATTCATTCAACTCTTTGCAATAAATTAACTCTTAAGACACAAATTCGTAGCAAACATACTGATTTGGAGAAGAACGAACAAAAATAACAAACAACAAAAAAAATTAAAGAAGAAGAACTTAAAAAGTAGCTCTTACCTCTACAATTAGTCTCTAATTTGAAGAAGAATGAACGACAACCCGCTTCTCCTTCTTCTCTTCTCCCCTTTCTCCTCTCTCTCTATTTTGGTGACCTCCTTTTTTTTCCCTTCCGTGGTGTTACGTGTAAAGTTTAATCTGTTATCAATTCATTTAGTTTGATCGTGATCATAGCTATCTGCGACCGCATGCGGTCGCTGAATTTTAATGACATGGACTTATCGGTGACAGCGCGATGCGGTCATTTGATTTCAAGTGGTCGCACAAAAATTGGCGCCAACATTTCAAACCAAAATTTTGGTGGCAAATTTATATTTGATCGATCGACGATCGCGACGCGGTCATTTAAAACATTAGCTGATAGCGACTAGATTACGTTTGATTCGCGGATGATGATCGTTGTGACTAATATCGGCTGACCAGATGGTGCGATCTACGATCTTTCATTAATCATTGATAGACCTTTTTCTTGTAGTGTATGGAGTATGAAAGGAAATAATATTTCTCACGAGTATTGCAATAAAATAATATCCTTTACCTTGGTAGAAACTGAATTTGACTGGAATATCGGATATTATTATGAGAAAATATTGCATAAAAATTATGCTCAAAATATTCTTATACTCAAGAAAAATACTCACAATACTATAGAACAAGAATTTCTGAATTGAAAGTGGTGTGTTGAGGAAGGAGGGGTTACCCCCTATTTATAGCAATGGATGGAAGAGAAATTTTCAAGGCATTCTGCCTAACTCTCATATTTTTCCTTCTCTGCCTAATGTTTGCCTAACTCCTCTCTTTTTTTTCAATAATGGGGGACCACTCTTTGAAATAAGCTTGTAGGAATAAAAAGCCTAACTCACATTCATTATTGGGTGAGGGCTTATTAGTTGTTTGAAAACAAAGGATCCTTTCATTTCTTCTCAGCCAAAATCCTTATTTTCCATCTGTATGGGCCCACAAAAGTTAGAAGCACATCTTGGAGAAGAATTAAATGACCATTCACAAAAGAACAAAGCATATAAGCAGGAAGTTTCTTCCACCCACCACTTAGAAAGTCATTCAAATAAAATTAAATCATATACGTCCCTTTTTATCACATGCGTATATATATATATATATATATATATATATATATATATATATATATATATATATATATATATATATATATATATATATTAAATAAATATTTTATCGGAGAAAATAATTATAATTCCACGGAAAATATGTCAAACTTTCAAACAATTATTTCATGCTAAAATTCCTTCATAAAAAAATAAATATTTTCTTATCATATAAATCAATAATTAATTATTCACAAATAATATTCTGATTCACAATCGATAACCAACGGTGGTTCGGAAAGAGGGGCTTTCAATAAGGATTTCTCTCATCGCACGCATGATTAGGTGACCAAACCTCTCCTTGACATAACTTTCTAGACATTGCCGATAATGCTATCTAATAATATTATTTAAATAATATGAATTATTGATCTGATAATGGGAAATACTGTGCAGTGACAATTATTGAAATAACAATAATATAAAAAATCAATGCAGCAATTATTGAATCAATAAAATAAAATATTGAACAGTAATTATTGTAGTGCCTTCTTACGTAATAATCAATAATTTAAAAAAAATATTGTGTAATACCGTGTGCTACTGTGCAACCACGCGTATTACTGTATTTTAACCACTAGGTAATCCAACATTGTTAACGGTAACAATGACGTCGTTATTTATAAAAACTCATACTTTGTCATTTTCTTAATCCAAGCGGTTATTACCATTTATGAGCCCCACAATTGTTTGCACTTGTAAATCACGAATATTCCCCGACAAAAAGAATATTCCACGACCAAACGAATATTCTCCGACAACAAAGATTATTTTATAACCACTTGCTTATTTTGCAAAGTTTGCACATTTTACCTATAACTAAATCATTATATCAATTTAACACTTTATTATTCAAAAATAATAATTAGAGGAAATTCAATTTTATTTATAAAAAGTTGGGGTCTTACAACTCTTCTAATGGATTGCTCTTTCCGCTGCAACTATGGTTGAAAAGTTTTATCATCTACCATATGTTCTAAATCTCTGATTTATTACTGACGGAGGCTATTGATAATTTAATTATCTTTAGTCATGATATTCTTTACTAGGCTATTTGTGCTCACCCTTTTGCTTCACAATTCCTTTCAGGTAACAAGAGTATAGCTGGGTCGAGCGGGGGTAACAGGAAAATAGAACGGTGGTCTATAGCTATTGAGGTTCTCCCTAAATAGTATAGAAATAATTTTATTGAGAACTTTAGATAAGTGTGTCGTATTGTATACGTCATTTGATATTTAATTTTGGTGAACCGAATAGGGTGAGGCGAACCCAACTTTGGAAAGGTGTTTTGTCACTATCATACAAGATGTCTAATCACATACAACCTCATGTTATCATAAGACATGGTTGTGAACATCCACTTGCTGAGTATATCTACGAGCACTACCTATATGATCTTGGAGTTTGGTTGAAACATAATGTTCAATTTTAGACGGTGGAGTAGTTATATGTCAAGAGAAGACTCACCATTGGAAGGAACATGATAGTAATCTTCTCATTTTTCTTTGGGGTTTATTGGATCAACCAAGGATAATTCACTGGACATATGATATCTATTATAACCTAGACGCATGGCCTCCCATGTACGAAGGTTTCCTTGAGTACTTCCCAAAAATTTAATTTCTAAAACAGTTATTGACTGTACCATTATGTAAGGTGTCAATGTGAGGTGCTGACACAAGTTGGTGTCCAGAGACACAGTTGGTATTTAAACTCACAACATATATGTTGTTGTATTTTGCACGACAATTGTAGTAATAAAGTTGTAGTTGTTTTCTGTACCATGTATTTGGCGACTCAGAATAGGTTGGATATATTAGAACTATTTTGGGGGCGTCACAGTTGGTATCAGAGCTTAGGGATATGATCTCTGGCAGAGATCCGGGGTTAAAACTAGGAAGGGAGAGACGAGTAATATCCTTCGCTAGTGTGTGTCCTACCTAAGCTGAATTTTCTTACTTAAGTTGACAAATTGTGATATGTCAATTAACCTTTGTTTTGAAGCTGTATTCTAGAATGATATCTGAAATACAAGAGATGAGTAATGGAGAAATCATGACGACCGGGGAGACAGAATCTGAAATGAAAGCAAGGTATTCTCAACTTTTCAAAATACCAGGTACGTAAATTTCGGGGATGAAATTTCATAAGGAGGGGAGATTGTAAGACCCCGAATTTTATGAAATAAAAGTATTCAATTTTTCTTATAATTACTATTCAGTAAATGGTTAAATTGATTTCAATATCATTATACCTAAATATTGGTAAGATTTTCCTTATGAAATTCTTATTTTTTATGTCGGGGTTACTATTCACACGTTACTATTCATGAGTTACTATTCACGAGTACTATTCACGAAGCATGATAATTTTTTTTACGTAAGAAGGAACTACTCAATAATTGTTACAGTAATTACTGTTCAATATTTTATTTTATTGATTCATTAATTGCTACGTTGATATTTTATATTATTGTTGTTTCAATAATTGTCACGGCACAATATTTCCCATTATCAGATCAATAATTCATATTATTTGAATAATATTATTAGATAAAATTATTGGCAATGTCTAGAAAGTTCTGTCAAGAAGAGGTTTGGTCACCTAATTCTTGCGGTTAGTAAGAGAAATTCTTATTGAAAGCCCCTCTTTCTTGGGAACTACCTAGGTTATCGATATTGTGATTACGTAATATTATTTGTGAATAATTAATTATTGATTTATATGATAAGAAAATATTCATTTTATGTGGATATAGATGGAGAAAATTTTTAATGTGACAATTGTTGAAAATTGATATTCTATTTTTTCTGATAAAATAATTCATTTAAATATATTATTATATTTTAATAATATAATAATGGTGATATTTTTATAATGAATGTGTGATATATGAATAAATGAGGAGGAAGGGTATTTTTGTTACTATAAATGCTAAACACATGTTAAACATGTTGGTGGACACAATTTTTGACTAAAATTGGATTATAGCCTGCAAAATTGTCCGTATGTGGATTTCGGTCAATTTCTATTTGGAATTTGGAAAAACATTCTTCTGTAAAGTTGTAGAGAATTAAATTTCCTATGGAAAGGACATAAGATTTGAATTATTCTGACAAAAGGGCTTTTTATTATGAATTATTGAAGTTCTGGGATATTGGGTCTGAATTGATTTTGTTACAAAACTTGTTGAAAACATGTTTTTCATTTTTGGTGAGTTGGTGGGCCCCACTTGTGTGCTAAATGTGTTTTTGATGTGGTGAGCTAAGGAAAATTTGACTAAAAATAATAATATTTTATTAAATTTTTTACTTTAGTGTTCTAAGCATTTTCTTATAAATAGGGTGCTTAGGTTAGAATTGAAAATCACACCAGAAACTGAAGTTTTTTCTCTCTATATTATCGAGCGTATTCTTGTGAGTATTTTGATACTTTGAGTGTTTCTATACGGTGCAAGTTCCTTCAACACTATATCCGGTATTTCAGTCAGAAGTACTGCTCTTTTGAGGTAAGGGATATTGTCGTTATTATGTAAGGGATTGTAAAGGTTATTATGTTTTTCGGGCCAGTAATTTTTCCGACCTTCAAAAATTGCTGGAAAAATTTGAAATGATAATTTGATGAGTTTTCTTGATTGTGTCCAAAAATGATGATTTTTGGATGTATAGATTAGGAGTTATGAATTTTATGAGAAAAGACTATTTTAAAAGTAAACCCTTATAACTCTTTGTGATTAACTCCAAAATTAATTAAATTTTTATTGGGAGTACATCTATATAATATCGGTATATCCTGTAAATTTTGGATAAAAGTATAATTTATGATAAATGTCTAAATATTTTGCAGTTTTGGCCATATAAAAAATAGTAAATGAATTTTAAAAATTCCGAGAAAAATATATGTTCAATATGGGACTATATTCTGCTAAATCCCAGAAATTAAAATTTGTTTGTACTGATTTCGTATTTTTCATGAAATGGACTAGTTATGAGTAATTGAATTAAATATGTTATGTGAAGTAACAAAATTAGAAAATAGGATTTTATGGCTTGGGAATCCTATATAAGGTATATGCAGATTTTTGATGAGGGTTTTGGTTGTTGGTAATGAAATTTTATGGGTTTAACATTTTAGGATGATTAAATACATTATTTAGTAAATCGTAAACAATTAAAATAAATTATTTATAAGTTTAAGAAATGATTAAAATATTGTGATAATATTAATAATATTAGATTATGAGATTATTAAGTGATTTATAACATTTGGATTAAGGTGTTATGAAATCATGGATTTATGAATCTTACTCTTGAAATTAAATTCATATTTTGATCATATTATTTTTATTATCATATATAACATTTTTATAACTCTGGTGATGGAATTTCTCTTTGACTTGAGTGTAAAGACGGGTAGATTATTGGTATGATCGTGACTATGGGTTCTCTTTGGCAAGTAGTACAAAGTTGAATCGTTGACTGGTATGATCATGACCATTGAATTTATAATTGAATATTTTTAGCTTAAGTGCAAAAGTGAATTGATCAACATGGTTATTGTAAAATCCCAAATTTTACGAATAAAGATTTAATTTTCTCGAAATATTTTTTTGAATATTATGGTGTGAATTTTAGATAATGTTATAGTTGTGGGTAGTATTTATAAATTTTGCAAAGTATGCAAGTTGTTATATAATATTCGATTGGTCGGGGAATATTCGTTTTAACCGTGAATCTTCGTATGACGACACAATCATTGGTTGACCCCACAATGGAATTATTGTCAGATTAAGAAAACGACAAAAATATTTTATGAAAATAACGGCAGAAGTTTTACCGTTAATACTGTTGAACTACTCGGTACTAAAAGTACAAGAATACGCGTGGTTGCATAGTAGCACACGGTATTAATTATTGATGCTTACCTGAGAAGTTACTTAGTTTTGTTCAATTTATTTCTTTAGTAATTGTGGCATAGTATCTCACGTTATTTGATTCAATTATTGTCTATATTTTATATGTTATTAAATCAATAATTGAGATGACAGAATTGTTAATATTATTATTTGCATTATTAACGATGTCTAGAAGTTCTGTCAAGGAGAGGTTTGGTCACCTAATTGCACGTCAATAGGGAGAAATCCTTATTGGAAAGCCCCCTCTTTTCTGGGAACGACCTGGTCGATTAATAATGTGAATTGTAATTATGATGATGAGTTCTGTTTTATTAGTATTATTAATGTAATAAAACAGAAAAGCTTTTTATATAAAACAGAATACTTTTATAAAGTTATTCATTTTATTAGGCTAATAGTAAAATCTTTTTATATAAAACAGAATACTTTTATAAAGTTATTCGTTTTATTAGACAATAATTAGAATATATTATATTTTATTATGTATACTGTTTGCATAGTGCCTGTATAGTAAAAATCTTTTTATATAAAACAGAATACTTTTATAAAGTTATTC
Organism: Panax quinquefolius; assembly: GCA_020205615.1. NCBI lineage: Eukaryota > Viridiplantae > Streptophyta > Magnoliopsida > Apiales > Araliaceae > Panax > Panax quinquefolius. Next base: position 95,917,571 of record CM035154.1, read on the forward strand.
GTTTTATTAGGCAATAAATAGAATATATTATATTTTATTGTAAACTAATCTGGATCGTCCGTTTAAAAGAAAATCAATCTGGACCGTTCATGGATTGGTTACTATTCAGTCCATTCTTCTATAAATAGAAGCTCATTCCTTCATTATTTCTTATGAATTCACTGGATCGTATGCATGGTGATTTCTGTTGTTATTCCATTCTTTATTATTTCGCCGGATTATCACGTCTCAATGCGTTTCTGCATGGGACCAGTTCCATCATTTATTATTACATTTGGAATAACTGCTCTACATCAAGTACCGCATGCATGGTGATTTGTTGTTATTCTATTCTTTATTATTCTATTGGAATATCAGCCGGTCGTATTACTTTGACCTTATTAAGATTAATTATTATTTTGTTGGAATAACCTATCTATGCGAAGTACCGCATGCATGGTGATTTCTTTTTGTTGACTTGGTCATATTCCAACCTTAGGTTTTGATGATGACTTTCCTATTGTACTAAAATGTTTACTCATGCATTTACAGGATATTAAAAGAATTATTGAAGCTTTGATTTATTAAAGGATTGAAGACATGAAGGCTTGAAGAATTGCTTGAGTCATTAGGAAATAAATGTATGATCATAGCTTTAATTATTTCTCAATTAAGGCTCTAGGATTTGCATTGCATTGAATCATTAACTAATTGTGGAATAAATTAAAATGATTAATTAATTAAAGATTAATTATGAAAATATTTTATTAAGCTTTCAAAATTAATAAGGATCAAATATTAATTAAATTGGAGTAATTTTTGAAAAGCTAATTTTGAAGCATTCCCATAATTAAAGGATTTAATAAATCTATAGCACATATCTTAGGATTGATTTACTCATTATATTTTTTCATGATTTATTGATTGAACTTTCCTTAAAATTTATTGAAAGCAAATCAAATTTTCATATCTTAGAATCAATTATCATGGATCAATAATTGGAGTAATTTTGAAAAACTAATTTTGAAACATTCCTATAATTAAAGGAATTATTTTAAAATAGATTTTGATTCTTTATATAAATCTATACCATATATTTTGGGATTGAGTTATTTATTATTTCTAAGATTTATTATTTGATTGAACTTTCCTTAAAATTGATTAAGCAAATAAATATTCATATCTTTAGAATCAATTAGCATGGATCAATTAATTAGAGTAATTTTGGAAAGCTAATTAGTGAGGGCAAATCTAAATAGATTGGAATTTAAAATAAATATGGAATTTTTTTTTTAAATATTGATACTTCCCATAATTGATGGAGTTGATTAGTAAATGAGTTTTAAAAAGATCATTATCTTTCATATCTCTAACCAATATTGTCTTCATACATTTTGGGATATGGTTTTTCATTATTGGGTTTCCCATAATCATGAAAGTAATAAATTATGTTTCAAAATGAATATGGAAATATTTTTGAATTGCATGAAATTAATTATGGAAGTGGTTAATTTATGGAACAAATTAAAAGGGAATCTAAAATAAACTCGGAAGAGTTATTCTAATTAAGGTTGATTAACATTTTAAATATGTAAATCAGTGATTGAAATTCTTTTGAATTATCCCTATAAATCCGAAGCCATTAATTGATCCCCGCCTAAATTATGGTATTATTTTGGTAAGAATCAATTGGGACTTAAAGTATAGTAACATGGGTGTCGATGGTGACTTAGTGCTTATAACGTCCCCTTATCATGGCCGACTAATTAATTTACGATTACAAAGAAAGACACATGCTTTATAATATTATCTTAAATAAAATAAATTAGTTTGGAAGAATATTTTGAATATTCTATTGGCAAAATGATTGGTTAAAAATTAATGGTGGGTAATCAATTAATGTGGTGGCATGATCGATGTTCGCTATTTCAATTAAATATCATTGGGCTTAATCTGATCATCTTTCCATTAAGCTAAATAAATTAGCAACGGGTATGTGCGTGATTGCTAGGTTATCAAGTCATTTTATGTTCTAATTTGCAACGGATATATAGAATATTCCTTCTATTAATTTCTAACGATCTAAAAAATGTATTTATTATAAAAGGGGCTGACATGGGTTATCACAAGGGAAGAGAAAAAGAAATTAGAATATTCTTTACAAAGAAATATCCAATACACTCTGATTTTAATCTTTCTTCACATATACTTCAAAAGGTTGTTAATCTATTCCACGGTGAAGAATTGTTTAAAGTTGTTGTGCATTAAAAGTCCTCTGATAAATTTTCAGCTTTCTTCCTTGCGCTTAAATCGATGATATCTTTATCTTTTATACTTTGATCATTGCATTCTAGTTGAGCCTTGAATTATTGATATAACTATTTCTTTGATCATATATTATTTTGTTTTCATATATATTTGATCAATTCTCTAAATATGTGGTAGACTAAGTTGTTAGTCTAAGGTTTCTAATCCGGGTTGGATTACAGGTTTTACAAGCAAGTTCAAGGAAGCATAGGTGCTTAAGGGTGCATAGGTGCACGGGGAGCAAAGGTGCTAGGGGGCAAAGGTGCTCGAGGAGTATAAGTACTCAAAGGTTATGAAACTTGTCTTGTAAAGGGGTTTAATTGTAAACAAAGTTAATAAATAAAGGGAGTCTCCAATACTAGTTTGTATTGGACGTGGATTAGGCCACTAGAATAGAGGATAGGGGCTGAACCACGTAAAAATTCCTTGTGTTCATGTGATTGCTTATTGTGCTAAATTATCCCATCACTCTGCTAACTATCCAGCAAGCTGCATTCAATATCTATAAACTTACAAATCTAATTCAGTAACTTGTTTTCACATAATCACATTCTAAAAAAGGCTAAGTTTCTAAATTAAGCATTTTGGAAAGTTTTACAACAACTAAACATCTTCTCTTAACATTTTACTTTATAAGGATTTAGAATCCAACCTCCTGAATTGAATATCAAAAATAATTTTTATTTGATCAAAACTTTGACATCGTTTATTCCCACTCTTATTCAACCCCCCTTCTAAGTGTGCCTACTTAAATTTCATTTGGTATCAAAGCTTGGCTCTACTTATCTTGGTCTTAAAGGTGACTTGTAGGAAAAGATTCTAGCATGGCACAACTTGGGAACATCATTCAAGAAGGTCAATCAACTGTTAGACCTCCACTACTTCATGGAGCTGAAAATTACAACATCTGGAAGTTTCAAATGACTATATTTCTTAAAAGAGACCCTTGGGAATGGTGGGTCATGGAGAATGGTCCTGTTATTCCAAGAAAAAAAGATGGCACTCCAAAGTCCTTAATGGAAATGGATGCAACCGAAACTCACATGGTCTCCTATGATTCAAAAGCAATGAACACACTCCTTAGTGGATTGGTGCAATCTGAAAGTGACAAAGTTTCCTCATACAACACGGCTAAGAAGATTTGGGATACTTTAAAAGTAAGCCATGAAGGTACATCAAAAATAAGAGAAGTCAAGCTTAGTATGCTCATGCATGATTATGAAATGTTCAAGCTTGAGAAAGATGAAACTATCAACGAGTCACAAGAAAAGGTTCCTAGTACTAATGAATTCCATGAAGCTTCTTGGTAAATCAATTCCGCAAAGTGAGATCAACCGTAAGTTACTTCGGGCTATGCCCAAGAGGTTTGCTTCTAAAGTTACAACTCTTCAAGATTCTCCTAATATTTCTTCTATGAATACATCAACTCTATTTGGTGAATTAGAAGAATTTGAACATCAATTAAAGAGATATGATGATGAGGAGGATACTCCTTGAAAGAAGGTTCTAGCTCTTATTGCAGGTGATGAAGAGGAGCAAGAGGACGATTCGGATGAGGAAATTGCAAAACTTTCAAAAAGGCTCAAAGGGTTGTTACAAAGAAAGATTAAGAGAAAGAATGCAATCACTTCAAACAAATTCAAGGGAAAGCAAAATGAAGACAATTGCTTTGAATGCAGATTCCCGAGTCATTTCAAAAAGGATTGCTTCAAAATAACAAACAAAAGCAAACCAAGCTACAAGGATAACAAAAGGAACAAAGCATTTATTACTTGGAGTGATGATGAGTCCGAAGTGGAAGTCGATGCAAACGAAGAAATATCCCAAGTATGCTTCATGGGAGTTGGAAATGAATCAAGTGATGAATCGAGTGAGGTAACCATTTCTGATTATAATATTTTGAAACATGAAAATGAAAAACTAAGAGAAAAGAATGTATACTTAAAAGATTTAGTAAATACTTTAATGAATGAGGTTGATATATTAATTGATGAAAAGAAAGAAGTTGAACAAGATACATCATCACAAGAAGAAAATATTTTAATTGCTAAAAATAATTTTTTAGAAAATCATAACAAGTTTCTTTCCAACAAGGTTAATGATTTAAATAAAGAAGTTGAAAAACTAAACAAAGAAATAGCAATGAGAGATGTTTGTATTGATGCTTTTAATGATGATTCTCATATTAAAAATCCTTCAACGAATGAACTACAAAAAGAAATAGACTCAGTAAAATTATCTTTGGCTAAATTTGTCCAAGGGGAAGAAAACTTAACTGTTATGTTGGGTAAACAAAGACCTAGCTTTGAAAAATAAGGAATTGGCTATAATCCAACACATAAAAAGAGTGATGTAAAAATTTTAAAATCTAGATCACATTTAAAATTAAATTATTGCTCTCCTTTTACTACTTATAAAACATGTGGCTTAAAGGGACATTTAGATTGTTCATCAAATAAAAGGAATATGAAAGTTAAAAGTGTGTGGATTTCTTACTAACCCAAAAGAACCCAAAAAGATATGGGTACCAAAAGGATGAATTTTTTTATAGGTACATCTCAAAGCCAAAGGTCCTTCTTAAAATAAACAGATTGAGTAAGCCAAAGGAGAAAACTGAATTCGTTAGTAAGAAGAAACAGCAGGTTGGATTCGACAAGCAGAATATAGCATTGTCTAATTTTCTATCCAGCAAACCATATTCTTAGAAAAAAAAAGTTGAAATACCAAAAGCAGCAAAATATCTTAAAAGTCATCCACCCGAGAATATTATTGAAGATATTACTCCCAGATTTGAGTATGAGAACTACCCAAATCACGACAAGTTCAAACAAGTTCCAAGGGCTTGATAAAAGAGGTTAAGTAAGTATCTCATCTCAAATGGTTTCACTCAAGGTAAAATCGATTCTATATTATTTAAGCATAAAAATAAAGATTCTATCATTATGCCAATATATGTAGACAATATAATATTTTGTGCTACTAATGAGTTTCTTTGTGAGTTATTTTCTAAGTGTATGCAGAAGGAGTTCGACATGAGCTTAATGAGAGAACTTAACTATTTTTGTTTGGGACTCTAAATAAAGAAAATAAAGGATGACATATATACATCAAAACAAATACATAAAAGAGTTTATCAAAAGGTTTGAGTGTGAGAAATCTAAATCAAAGGCTACACAAATGAGTACGTCAATTAAATTAACATTATATGATAAAGGTATTGACGTAGAGGTTACTAAATATGAAGGTATGACTGCTTACTTGAATCTATGTGGTTAGCTTACTTTATGAAGAAAATATTTAAATCTTTTAATCACTTAGGTTAACAGAAAAGATTCTTAGACTCATATTTGCCAACCATTGTTAGTCCTTAAAAGCACCATGATTTTTTCTGCGAGTATACATCATTTTTCAATGTCCTTCCTTTCTTTTTGATTAATGACAAAGGGGGAGAAAAATCATATGTTATTCTTTTTGATTGATGACAAAGGGGGAGAGAATAGAAATTATGTTATATTTTGTCTAATCATGTTAAAACAGATTGAGGTACAAGACGAGTTCATATTGAATATCAAGATGAGTGCATATTGAATATCTCTTGTCTAATTTTATGGTCTTATTCTATCATGTCAAGAATATTTTAATATATGCATGGTTTTAGGGGGAGCCATAATAATTATATTGTCATCATCAAAAAGGGGGAGAATGTTGACTTGGTCATATTCCAACCTTAGGTTTTGATGATGACTTTCCTATTGTACTAAAATGTTTACTCATGCATTTACAGGATATTAAAAGAATTCTTGAAGCTTTGATTTATTAAAGGATTGCAGAAATGAAGGCTTGAAGAATTGCTAGAGTCATTCGGAAATAAATGTAAGATCATAGCTTTAATTATTTTTCAATCAAGGCTCTAGGATTTGCATTGCATTGCATCATTAATTAATTATGGAATAAATTAAAATGATTAATTAATTAAAGATTAATTATGAAAATATTTAATTAAGCTTTCAAAATTAATAAGGATCAAATATTAATTAAATTGGAGTAATTTTTGAAAAGCTAATTTTGAAGCATTCCCATAATTAAAGGATTTAATAAATCTATAGCACATATCTTGGGATTGATTTACTCATTATGTTTTCCATGATTTATTGATTGAACTTTCCTTAAAATTTATTATGCAAATCAAATTTTCATATCTTCAGAATCAATTATCATGGATCAATAATTGGAGTACTTTTGAAAAACTAATTTTGAAACATTCCCATAATTAAAGGAATTATTTTAAAATAGATTTTGATTCTTTATATAAATCTATACCATATATTTTGGGATTGAGATATTCATTATTTCCACGATTTATTAATTGATTGAACTTTCCTTAAAATTGATTAAGCAAATAAATATTCATATCTTTAGAATCAATTAGCATGGATCAATTAATTAGAGTAATTTTTGGAAAGCTAATTAGTGAGGGTAAATCTAAATAGATTGGAATTTCAAAATAAATATGGAAATGTTTTTTTTTAAATATTGATACTTCCCATAATTGATGGAGTTGATTAGTAAATGAGTTTTAAAAAGATCATTATCTTTCATATCTCTAACAAATATTGTCTCCATACATTTTGGGATATGGTTTTTCATTATTGGGTTTCCCGTAATCATGAAAGTAATTAATTATGTTTCAAAATGAATATGGAAATATTTTTGAATTGCATGAAATTAATTATGGAAGTGGTTAATTTATGGAACAAATTAAAGGGAATCTAAAATAAACTCTAAGGTTAGAGTTAATTAAGGTTGGTTAACATTTTAAATATTTAAATCAGTGATTGAAATTCTTTTTGAATTATCCCTATAAATCCGAAGCCATTAATTGATCCTGCCTAAATTATGGTATTATTTTGGTAAGAATCAATTGGGGCTTAAAGTATAGTAACATAGGTGTCAGTAGATGACTTAGTGCTTGTAACGTCCCCTTATCATGGCTGACTAATTAATTATCTGATTACAAGCAAGACACATGCTTTATAATATTATCATAAATAAAATAAATTAGTTTGGAAGAATATTTTTTAATATTCTATTGGCAAAATGATTGGTTAAAAATTAATGGCTGGGTAATCAATTAATGTGACTGGCATGACTGATGTTCGTTATTTCAATTAAATATCATTGGGCTTAATCCTAGTCTGTCTTCCACCTTCTAAATAAATTAGCAACGGGTATGTGCGTGATTGCTAGGTTATCAAGTCATTTTCTGTTCTAATTTGCAACGGATATATAGAATATTCCTTCTATTAATTTATAGCGATCTAACAAATGTATTTATAATAAAAGGGGCTGGCAGGGGTTATCATAAGGGAAGAGAAAAAAAAATTAGAATATTCTTTACAAAGAAATATCCAATACACTCTGATTTTAATCTTTCTTCACATATACTTCAAAAGGTTGTTAATCTATTCCACGGTGAAGAATTGTTTAAAGTTGTTGTGCATTAAAAGTCCTCTGATAAATTTTCAGCTTTCTTCCTTGCGCTTAAATCGGTGATATCTTTATCTTTTATACTTTGATCATTGCATTTTAGTTGAGCCTTGAATTGATGATATAATTATTGCTTTGATCATAGATTATTTTGTTGTCATATATTTGATCAATTCTCTAAATATGTGGTAGACTATGTTGTTAGTCTAAGGTTTCTAATCCGGGTTGGATTACAGGTTTTGCAAGCAAGTTCAAGGAAGCATTGGTGCTTAAGGGTGCATAGGTGCACGGGGAGCAAAGGTGCTAGGGGGCAAAGGTGCTCGGGGAGTATAAGTACTCAAAGGTTGTGAAACTTGTCTTGTAAAGGGGTTTAATTGTAAACAAAGTTAATAAATAAAAGAGTCTCCAATACTAGTTTGTATTGGACGTGGATTAGGCCACTAGAATAGAGGATAGGGGCTGAACCACGTAAAACTTCCTTGTGTTCATGTGATTGCTTATTGTGCTAAATTATCCCATCACTCCGCTAACTATCCAGCAAGCTGAATTCAATATCTATAAATTTACAAATCTAATTCAGTAACTTGTTTCACATAATCACATTCTGAAAAAGGCTAATTTTCTAAATTAAGCATTTTGGAAAGTTTTACATCAACTAAACATCTTCTCTTAACATTTTACTTTATAAGGATTTAGAATCCAGCCTCATGAATTGAATATCCAAAAGAATTTTTCTTTGATCAAAAGTTCGACATCGTTTGTTCCCACACTTATTCAACTCCCCCTTCTAAGTGTGCCTACTTAAATTTTATTTTTATTATTCCATTCTTTATTATTCTCAGTTGGTTAAAGTTTTGACTTCTATACTCCATGTAATTAGTGGAATATCCTTGATATTTGTGCATCATCCAGTATCTTTTCATGGAAATATTCGTCTGAGCATTCTTGAATTTTACTCTACAAAGAAGTATCATGTTGACAATTTGGACGTTATTAGTTCTTGGATAATTTAATTCTTGAATTTGTTTAATTGAATTATTATGTCATTGTCACGATGAGTTATGTTGGTTATTATGTGAAAACATGAAAGTTTCTTAGAAATCACAAAGGGTTGAAAATCAGATTTTGGTGAAAATGGAACATGAAATTCAATTGTCCATATCTCCTATTATATTTTGAATTTTTGAGTGTGGTCAAATTCGAGAGTTAGATCTCTGAGTTTCCTAACTTATCCAAGTGGAATCACTGAAAAAAATGTTATAGATTTTTCGTGTAGACTGATTTTAGCAAAGTACCAAAAATTGCAAAATATGAAAAAGGCTGCTGCCATGATTTTAAAAGGGCTATTTCGGCCACTTAATTTGTGAGAAAAATTTCGGCCTTTTGGGACATGAAAGTATATGGTATAAAGTACCTCCTATCCAAAAATGAGCTCATTCCGACTTAAAATGAGCAAGTTATGAGCATTTCAATATTTAGGTTTTTTCGACAAAAAATGTTATAACTGGAGTTCTATAACTCCGATGACCATGAAATTTAAACTGGAAGATCACGTTAACATGTGTAAGATCCTGCCAAGATTTGGGAATTTCTGGAGTTAAACTTGAGGTAGCTAATTTCTTAAGTAATTAATTAAAAATTGATTTTTGAAAAATAGTAAATAAATTTTAAAAATTCCAAGAAAAATATATGTTCATTATGGAACTATATTCTGCTAAATCACAGAAAAGAAATATTTTTGCAACTGATTTGGTATTTTTCATGAAAATGCACTAGTTATGAGTATATGAGTTAAATATGTTATATAATGTAATAAAATTGGAAAATAGGATTTTATGGCTTGGGAATCCTATATGAGGTATATGCAGATTTTTGATAAGGGATTTGATCATTGGTGATGAAATCTTATGAGTATGATATTCTTTGGACGATTAAATGCATTATCTGGTAAAATGTAAACAATTGAAATAAATTGTTTATAAGTTTAGAGGTGATTAAAATATTGTTATAATATTAATAATATTAGATTATGAGTTTATTATGTGATTGATGATATTTGGATAAATTTAAAGTCTTTAATATTTATCCTTGTTTTAGTTTGATTAATGCTGATATCATTGTCATTATCCTCATGCTTATATGGTGATGAAAGTTATCTTTGGCTTACGTGCGATGATGGACTGTTGTTTATTGAATTATATATCTTTGGCTTACGTGCAAAGATGGATTGTTGATTATTGGTTTATTTTTTGTATATCTTTGGCTTACGTGCAGAGATAGACTTGGTATGATTATGACCAGGGATTATTGGGTATAGTCATGACCATTGATGATTTAAAGAATATCCTTGGCCCGTAGTGCAGGGGTGATTCGATGATGTGGTTTATTTATTAAGCTGAGTCTCAGCGATAAAAAAAATTGAGAAAAACATTTTAAATTGAAGAAGATAGTAGATTTTATTCTCTACTTGACTCTTCTAATGGATTGCTTGTTCCGCTATAATTAAACTTGTTGTCTATTGTATTTTATCAGTTTAACATTGTTAAAGACTAATGATAATTTATTTTGCATTATCTTAGTCATAATATTTCTTACTGGGCTAGTTGAGCTCACCCTTTCTTTCAATGTTCTCTTCAGGAAATGAGAACGTAGCCGGGACTAGTTGGGGAATGGAGTGATGGTCCAGATGCTAGTATTAGTAGTCCTCAGTATTCTGTTAAATAGTGTGACAATAAATGTAATGTGGACTTATTCTGAGAGTGGATATTGTCTAGAAGATAATATTTGTATTAAAACTCACAGCTCTCTTGTTGTTTATTAAAGATTGTATTTGTAGTCTGTACCATGTATTTGGCGACTCAGAATAGGTGATGTATACATATTTTAGGGGCATCACAGTTGGTATCAAATCTTAGGGATATGATCCCTGGTTGAGATGTGAGACAAGAACTAGGAGGGGAGAGACGAGGAATTCCTTCGCTAGTAGGACCTACCTATGTTTATTTGGCATTTAATTGGTCGGTCAAAGTATAGAGATAATATGTGATATGTTAATTAACTTTTGTTTTGTGGCAGTGTTTGAAAATGGCAGCTGAGAGTGAGGAAGAAGAGGAACTTGAGGAGAATTGGTTAGAAGAAGTTTATGATCAAAATTTAGAATTACAAAATCGTATTCATGAGTTGGAAGAGCGGGTTGAAGAACGACAGACGGTTGTGGAGCAAAGAGATGCAACAATTCAAAATTGTGTTACCCGATGTGCGATGCTTGAACAGAAGCACTCTTTGGCATAGTATAAGATATTAGAGCTAGAATCTGAGAATGCTATGATCAAAGTTCTGATGAAAGAAGAAACAATTGAACGAATGAAAATAGATGATGCATGGGTAAAAGCCGCACGACGTGTGGATATTGTAGAAAAAGATGTCCGATCTAATAAGGCCAAAATAGATGAAATGGATTTCTCTTTTTGGACAGCAATTGGGAGAATCCAACATCGAATTCAGAATTACCCTGTGCAGAGCGGTCAACCCTAATTCGATATGGATCAGAGAATAATGATTCAAATCATGGATCAGGAATGTGACGAAGCAATTAAGGGTGGAATGTACTCTACAGCAAAGTTAAGTCCAACTGGGATGTCCCAGACAAGTCAAAATCGGTAGTTTAAGTGAGAACGTTTGTCGAGAAACCCGAACAAAGTTATTATGGGTAAGTTAATTATAAACTCTTTCGAAGTCTATATCTTATTCGATACTAGTTCTACCCACTCTTGTATTTCACCTAGTTGTATTCAACGTTTAAATTTGACTCCTGAGAAGTTAGACTTTGACTTATTGGTTGAAACTTCGTTGGGAGAAACCTTCGTTACCTCCACTATTTATAAATCTTATTGATTCAAATCGACACTTTCACGTTACCTGTCGATCTTATCTCTTTGAAAATACTTGCCTTTGATGTGATTTTAGGAATCGATTGGTTAACTACTCATCATGTTTTTTGTAAGGTTGTTAGCTTTCATATTCTTAACCAACCTATCATACAAATTCAAGTAACCAAACCAGTAAAGTTAATCACTGTTATATCAAGCCATAGGTAAAGAGCCCCGATCCTTTCGTTGTTGACTTCCTTGTGTGGAATGCACCGAAGCCAGACTATCCGTAGGGGACGTCGTGAATGACGATGGCAAGTTGATAAGTATCAATGTGACGTACTATCCAAGTCATGGATGAGAATCACAGTTTTGAATGATATTTCTATTATTAATAAATCTCCTGGCGTATTCTTGAAGACTTCTTAGCCTACCCCTAGAGCGTGAAATCAAATTTTGTATTCACCCCAGTACAAAACCCATTTCTAAAACCCTTAAATATTTTTTCAACTAAAACGAACGTAACATGCGCCAATGAAGTTGGCTCGAGCTGTTGAAGATTACGATCGTATCATTCAATACCATAGTGGAAAAGTGAACGTGTTAGCTGACGCGTTGAGTAGAAGATTGTATGCGTTTACGAGTGCGAATATATGAACATACGTGAATATAACGAATATACGATTAGAATAGACTTTAATCGATAAAGTTAAAGCCGCTCAAGCTAAATACTAAGAGATGATGAATGTGAAGAAGAAGGTTCAAGAGGGCGTTATTCTAGAAGCAAGAATCGATGAAGAGAGGAAATCTCAACCCTCGATTTTAATAGGCCCATTTGAAATCCTCGATCAAGTAGGAACTGTGGCTTATAAACTCGTTTTACCGCCAAGTATATCGTGTGTTCATAACATTTTTCACGTATCGATGTTACGTAAATATGTGGACGACCCGAACCACATTATTGATTTAGAACCGGACGAGATAGCGAATAATTTAACGTATGAAGATGTACCTATTAAAATCCTGGAATATATTCTACGCTTAAAGGTTATACATCAAGAGTTAGAATCTGACGAAGTGTCCTCATCTGTTCGGCGTACAAGGTACGTACGTAAATTTCGAGGGCGAAATTTCATGAGGGGAGATTGTAAAATCCTAAATTTTACGAATAAAGATTTAATTTTCTCAAAATATTTTTTTGAATATTATGGTGTGAATTTTAGATAATGTTATAGTTGTGGGTAGTATTTATAAATTTTGCAAAGCATGCAAGTTGTTATATAATATTCGATTGGTCGGGGAATATTCGTTTTTGGGGAATATTCAATGACGACAAAGACAATCATTGGTTGGACCCCACAACGGAATTATTGTCGGATTGAGAAAATGACAAAAAAATTATGAAAATAACGGGAAGTTTTCTTTATTATCTTGTTGAACTACTCGGTAGTAAAAGTACAGGAATACGCGTGGTTGCATAGTAGCACACGGTATTAATTATTGATGTTACGTGAGAAGTTACTTAGTTTTGTTCAATTTATTTCTTCAGTAATTGTGGCATAGTATCTCACGTTATTTGATTCAATTATTGTCGATATTTTATATGTTATTAAATCAATAATTGAGATGACAGAATTATTAATATTATTATTTGCATTATTAACGATGTCTAGAAGTTACGCAAGGAGAGGTTTGGTCACCTAATTGCGCATAATAGGGAGAAATCCTTATTGGAAAGCCCCTCTTTTCAGGAATGACACCGTCAATTAATAATGTGAATTATAATAATGATGATGAGTTCTGTTTTATTAGTATTATTAATGTAATAAAAAAGAAAAACTTTTTATATAAAACAAAATACTTTTATAAAGTTATTCGTTTTATTAGACAATAATTAGAATATATTATATTTTATTATGCATAGTGTTTTAGATAGTGCTCGTGATAATAAAAAATTTTTATATAAAACAGAATACTTTTATAAAGTTATTCATTTTATTAGGCAATAAATAGAATATATTATATTTTATTGTAAACCAATCTGGATCGTCCGTTTAAAAGAAAATCAATCTGGACCGTTCATGGATTGGTTACTATTCAGTCCATTCTTCTATAAATAGAAGCTCAATCCTTCATTATTTTTTACGAATTCACTAAAACTTTATAGAGAGAAAGAAGAAAAGTATTCTATTACTTCACTACTTCTTTATCCAGTTCTTCTTTATAAGGTAAGGAGTGTTATTTCTTTTGTATTCATGAAGAGAACTTCTGTTATTCCATTCCTTATTATTATGTTAGAAGAACCTGTATATGCGAAGTACCGCATACATGGTGAAATTCTTCTATTATTCCATTCTTTATTATTATGTCGGAATATCTTATATCATGCGTTCTGTGGGACTGATTCCATCATTTATTATTCCGTTGGAATAATTTTTGTCTATCGAGAATCGCATGCATGGTGATTTCGTTGTTATTCTATTATTTATTATTCGCGTTCGGAATATCTTGTTCGTGCGCTTCTGGGACCTAGTTCCATCATTTATTATTCATTGGAATAACCTAACTATCTAATACCGCATGCATGGTGATTTTCGTTGTTATTCCATTCTTTATTATTCGTGGAATATCCTCACTGCAATGCTTACGCTTTGGGACCGGGTTCCATCATTTATTATTCGTTGGAATAACTCTCATGCGCAAGCAATCGCATGCATTGTGATTTCTGTTTTTATTCTATTCTTTATTATTCTGTTGGAATATCCTGTCGGTGCGTATTACGCCTGACCTGGTTCCGTTAATTATTATTCTATTGGAATAACCTGTCTATGCGAAGTACCGCATGCATGGTGATTTCTTTTATTATTCCATTCTTTATTATACTCAGTTGGTTAATGTTTTGACTTCTATACTCCATGAAATTAGTGGAATATCCTTGATATTTACGCTTCATCCAGTATCTTTTTATGGAAATATTCTTCTGAGCATTCTTGAATTTTACTCTACAAAGAAGTATCATGTTGACAATTTGGACGTTATTAGTTCTTGGATAATTTAATTATTGAACTTGTTTTATTGAATTATTATGTCATTGTCACAATGAGTTATGTTGGTTATTATGTGAAAACATGAAAGTTTCTTAGAATCCAGAAAGGGTTGAAAATCAGATTTTGGTAAAAATGGAACATGAAATTCAATTGTCCATATCTCCTATTATATTTTGAATTTTTGAGTGTGGTCAAGTCCTAGAGTTAGATCTATGAGTTTCCTAACTTATCCAAGTGGAATCACTAGAAAAGGTGTTGTAGATTTTCGTGTGGACTGATTTTAGCAAAGTACGAAAAATTGCAAAATATGAAAAAAGCTGCTGCCACGATTTTAAAAGGGCTGTTTCGACCACTTAATTTTTGAGAAAAATTTCGGCCTTTTGGGACATGAAAGTATATGGTATAAAGTACCTCCTGTCCAAAAATGAGCTCATTCCGACTTAAAATGAGCAAGTTATGACCATTTCAATATTTAGGTTTTTTTAACGAAAAATGTTATTACCGGAGTTCTATAACTCCGATGACCATGAAATTTAAACTGGAAGATCACGTTAACATGTGTAAGGTCCTGCCAAGATTTGGTAAATTCTGGAGTTAAACTTGAGGTAGCTAATTTCTTAAGGAATTAATTAGACATTGATTTTTAAAAAATAGTAAATAAATTTTAAAAATTCCAAGAAAAATATATGTTCATTATGGGACTATATTCTGCTAAATCCCAGAAAAGAAATATTTTTGCGACTGATTTGGTATTTTTCATGAAAATGCACTAGTTATGAGTATATGAGTTAAATATGTTATGTAATGTAACAAAATTGGAAAATAGGATTTAATGGCTTGGGAATCCTATATGAGATATATGCAGATTTTTGATAAGGGTTTTGATCATTGGTGATGAAATCTTATGAGTATGGCATTCTTTGGAGGATTAAATGCATTATCTGGTAAAGTGTAAACAATTGAAATAAATTGTTTATAAGTTTAGAGGTGATTAAAATATTGTTATAATATTAATAATATTAGATTATGAGTTTATTAAGTGAGTGATGATATTTGGATAAATTTAAAGTCTTTAATATTTATCCTTGTTTTAGTTTGATTAATGCTGATATCATTGTCATCATCCTCATGCTTATATGGTGATGAAAGTTATCTTTGGCTTACGTGCGAAGATGGACTGTTGTTTATTGAATTATATATCTTTGGCTTACGTGCAAAGATGGATTGTTGATTATTGGTTTATTTTTTGAATATCTTTGGCTTACGTGCAGAGATGGACTTGGTATGATTATGACCAGAGATTATTCGGTATAGTCATGACCATTGATGATTTAAAGAATATCCTTGGCCCGTAGTGCAGGGGTGATTCGATGATGTGGTTTATTTATTAAGCTGAGTCTCAGCGATAAAAAAAATTGATAAAAACATTTTAAATCGTAGAAGATAGTAGATTTTATTCTCTAGTTGACTCTTCTAATGGATTGATTGTTCCGCTGCAGTTAAACTTGTTGTCTATTGTATTTATCAATTTAACATTGTTAAAGACTAATGATAATTTATTCTGCATTATCTTAGTCATAATATTTCTTACTGGGCTTCTTGAGCTCACCCTTTCTTTCACTGTTCTCTTCAGAAAATGAGAACGTAGCTGGGACTAGTCGAGGAACGGAGTGATGGTCCAGATGATAGTATTAGTAGTCCTCACTATTCTGTTAAATAGTGTGACAATAAATGTAATGAGGGCTTATTCTGAGAGTGGATATTGTCTAGAAGATAATATTTGTATTAAAACTCATAGCTCTCTTGTTGTTTATTAAAGATTGTATTTGTATTCTGTACCATATATTTGGCGACTCAGAATAGGTGATGAATACCTATTTTGGGGGCGTCACAGTTATAATTATGGTTTATATAAATTCTGAAATGATTATATATTTCTTTGAGATATTAATATCTTTGGCCTGTAGTGCAAAGATGAATTGTTGTTGAATATCTTTGGCCCGTAGTGCAAAGATGACCAGTTGTTGAATATCTTTGGCCTGTGGTGCAAAGATGATATGTTGTTAAATATCTTTGGCTCGTAGTGCAAAGATGAACTTATTAGTATGATTATGAATAGGAACTGTGATTTGGTATAACCATGATCTTTGATGTTTCAGGTAAAGACAGGTGATGAAAATTATCTTCATCCTGGATGAGAAGAAGAATTTAGAACCATAAATATGATTATGAGTTATTCACATGATTGTGGACAGGAACTGTTGATTGTTGTTACAGGGATAAAACATTGTTGGTGGACTTTTAACATGAAGAAGATAATAGACTTTATGGTCTATTTGACTCTTCTAATGGATTGCTTGTTCCGCTGCAACTATGGTTGAAAAGTTTTATCATCTACCATATGTTCTAAATCTCTGATTTATTATTGACGGAGGCTAATGATAATTTAATTATCTTTAGTCATGATATTCTTTACTGGGCTATTTGTGCTCACCCTTTTGATTCACAATTCCTTTCAGGTAACAAGAGTGTAGCTGGGTCGAGCGGGGGTAACAGGGAAATAGAACGGTGGTATATAACTATTGAGGTTCTCCCTAAATAGTATGGAAATAATTTTATTGAGAACTTTAGATAAGTGTGTCGTATTGTATATGTCATTTGATATTTAATTTTGGTGAACCGAATAGGGTGAGGCGAACCCAACTTTGGAAAGGTGTTTTCTCACTATCATACAAGATGTCTAATGACATACAACCTCGTGTTATCATAAGACATGGTTGTGCACATCCATTTGCTGAGTATATCTAGAGCACTACCTATATGATCTTGGAGTTTGGTTGAAACATAATGTTCAATTGCAGACGGTGGAGATAGTTATATGTTAAGAGAAGACTCACCATTGGAAGAAACATGATAGTAATCTTCTCGTTTTTCTTTGGGGTCTATTGGATCAACCAAGGATAATTCTCTGGACATATGATATCTATTATAACCTAGACGCATGGCCTCCCATGTACGAAGGTTTTCTTGAGCACTTCCCAAAGATTTTAATTTCTAAAACAGTTATTGACTGTACCTTTATGTAAGGTGTCAATGTGAGGTGCTAACATAAGTTGGTGTCCAGAGTCACAGTTGGTATTTAAACTCACAACATATATGTTGTTGTATTTTGCAGGACAATTGTAGTAGTAAAATTGCAGTTGTTTTCTGTACCATGTATTTGGCGACTTAGAATAGGTTGGATGGATTGGACATATTTTGGGGGCGTCACAATATATATATATATATATATATATAGCTTTTATATATATAACTGCTTACTGCTTTCATATAAATTGCGGCATCATGTGAGCCTAGGAATCATGTGATCACAGATTCAGTCTACTCAATCTAGATTCGGTTCCCGTGATGGATATTTTTAGCTATAAGCAGCTTGTAAATTATTCACAGTGTTTAATTTCCTTAGATGGCTTTCATGCCCATGAGGAGTTTGGCACTGCTTTATATATTATTTTCTCGAAGATACTTCGCATCTCGAAAAAAAAAGTAATCAAGCCGAACATTTAATAAAATAGATGTATCAAAGGCCTCAATTACTATTGAGCACAGGGTTTGAAAAACCTCTTTTACAAAAATCTCATTGCTATATCTTGTTTAAAACTAAATTTTTACACAAATTCAAACCCTTTGTATATAGGTGCGAACGAGGCATAGCACCACTTCCAAATAAATTGAACATTGATCCACTCACACACACATTCATATAACAGTTTAATTGAAAAGTGGTGGTCACCGTGGTAACACGGATGTCGGGGGGTTCCTAACACCTTCCCTCCGCATAAGCAAGTCCTCAGACCCTAATGAATCTCGATTTCACAGACTCATTTAGCAGTGTCACATCACTGGGTCAATGTGCAAATCTTTTCTCGGTTGTGTTGGTACAACCATTTAAAAAACCAACTGGCGACTCTTACAGTCAAATCGTCGACATATAAATGTCGGACCTTTTCACAACTTATTTTTTCAAACAAATCTCACCTAACATGTGAACACCAAAACACAAGAACAGAAAAGGGACAATAAAAATCTCGACGTCGACATGAAGGAAATGGGTCCCAATAAATTTGTCGAGCATATCCCACCCCGAAGACGTACCCAAGAAGATTAAAACTCTAGGTGAGATGGTCAAGACGAGAGACATCTATTCTTAGCCAAGAAGGTGCAAGAAAATCAAGATATTGTGGAGGCCTTACGCCTTCAACGTAAATAATTGGACGCACATATGGCATTGTTGAAGGGTGGAGAGGAGGTCTTTTTCGGCCATAATCGGTGTCGGGATGTATCATTAGGGAACCGATCCAAGAGATATTATTCGTGCAAGCCTTGGCTTGAGAGGAGCAGGCAAAGGAGCCGCTCTCGGAAGAGGAGAAGGTGTAGAATTTGCTCCCATTAAGCAAGCATCGAAGGCAGAGGAAGGTCTGAACGGAGAAGGCTAGTGGCCTCTCAAGAGCTTAGAGATCAGGATAAGCGAGAGTCATCCCATGGAGAAACATGTCCGACACTCTTGCCCGAAGGGTATCAGAGCTGGAGAAGAGACTTCTTGCTCCCAATCAGGAGAAGGAAACTCCGATAAACCCAACGTCACCATTTTCCCAATAGATTGATCGGGTTCAGGCTGACCCAAATAAGAAGGCCCTACATATGTAAAGTTATGATGGAACTAGAGATCCCTATATCACAGCCAAGCATATGACTGGAAGATAAAATATTATGATTATTCAGATGTGACCAAGTGTCAGATGTTTATTACAACACTTAGGAAAAAAGTTAGACGGTGGATGACATCACTGGCCCCGAACTTAATATCTTTATAGAAAGAGCTCAGCTACAAGTTTCATGGTCTGTTCGAGAGCAATAAGAGGATGGGTAAGTCGACCGGTTCTTTGGTTTAGATCAGACAATATTCTAATGAGACTTTCATCTAGTATGTGAAGAGATTCTTAGAGGCATTCGGACAGGTGACAAACTTAAATGGTCTTCAGCCCTTAGATATTTCTAGACAAGATTATCATGGTGAGATCTTAGAAGTTAGTTAAAGACTTGATGTTCACTATCCTGAAAAGACTTGGCAGACGCTTATGATAAAGCACAAGGTTTCATCGCAATTGAGGAGGCCATGGGAAGTCTGAAGCTGAACGCAACAGAGAAGGCAAAGGATCGAGATAGGAATAACCATCCCAGGTCGGATAATAACAACCAATCGAAGAAAAATTTCAGTAGGGGTTCGGGAGGAGGCTAATCGCCCTTCCTAAACTGAGGAGTCAACAAGGTGTATACCCCACTTAACACAGATCAAAAAATAATATTGGAGTAGATAAAAGATAAAACATACTTTAAACCTTACCCGAACAACACTTGTTCGGATAGGGGGAACCAGGATAAATATTGTAATTACTGCCGGAATGTTGGACACTCCACCAAAGTATGTAGGAATTTGAATAATCTGATTGGGAAGAACTTATAGAGCTGAGAGTTGGTCCAATATGTTGTTGGGAGAGAGGGTTTGGGAATAAGGCAAAACAACAACCAGGAGCATAACAAACAGTCGTAACCCGAATAAAAGTAAGCAGCTCAACGAGTGGTTGACGTGATAAAGTGTGGTTTGGTTGGAAAGGTAATAGGAAAAAAGAGGTGCATGGTGCTAAATGTTTTACTAACTGTATCCGAACAGCCTTCCAGGAGGGATCAATAATAACCTGATATGGTCATCTCTTTTTCCGATGAGAATTACCCATTGGAACTTATTGAACCGCATAAAGGGGTGTCGGTAATTACCCCACAAGTTGGATCCATGGACATAAAGAGGATTATAATTGATAATGGTTCCTCGGTCGATATATTATACACTCATGCATATCTGAGGATGGATTTGGAAGGCCGGATGATGGAGGTCGACCAAGAGCCCCCTTTGTATGGATTCAGCAAAGACCTTATTCAGGTGGTAGGTACCATTAAATTTTTGGTAATTTTTGGGACAGCCCCTCGACAAGTTGAAGTGATTTATAGATTCTTTGTGGTTCATATGGATTCGGTAAATAATATCATATTGGGGAGGCTGACATTAACAATTTTACAGGCAGTAACCTTCATTCCCCACTTCAAAATAAAGTTCCCCACCCCAAACGACATCAGCGAAGTTACTAGGGATCTTGATCTAGCAAGGAGTTACTATCGAAATGCTTTAATTTCTTCGAGAGTAGGGGTCAATAAGCAAAGATACACTATGGCGATCGAGGTTGAGCTATTTACTGAAGGAAGCATGGAACCCCTCACTCTGCCGGTCGAAGAGACATAAGATATTGAGTTAATCTCGGGGAAGAAGGATAAAACCATCAAGAATTGGTCGGGTCTGCAAGAGCCCTTTCGAATGGGATTGATAGAGTTACTCAGGGTGTATGCAGACGTCTTTGTATAGGTACCCAGTGACATGTTGGGAATTGAAGAGTTCGTTGTTAGGCACAAGTGGAACGTGAACCCTTCCAGGAAACCTATCCAGCAGAAGAGGGGAATCTTTGCCCTAGAGCGACAGATGATTATTCACGATGAAGTGGCCAAATTACTAATGGTCGACTTCATATTAGAAATTGATTATACAAAATGGCTGGTGAATGTTTTGTTGGTTCGGAAGTAGAATGGTAAGTGAAGGATTTGCATCGACAATACGAATTTAAATAAGGTGTGCCCAAATGATTTCTACCCACTTCCAAATATAGATCAGTTGATTGATTCCACCTTGGAGTATGTTTTACTCAGATTCATGGATGCCATTTCGGGATATAATCAAATTTTGATGCATAAAGACGACATCCCAAAAACAGCCTTAAGATTGAGCAATCTATACTTATAGGATGATGACGTTCGGGCTGTTGAATTCCCATGTAATTTATCAAAAGATGATGAATTATGTGTTTCAGAAATGGTTACGTCGAAGCATGGACATGTATGTAGATGATATGATTATCAAGAGTCTATTAGCTTGGGAGCATCTAGATGATCCGGAGAATTGGTTTCAGACGGTTAGACACTACAACATTCAGTTGAACCTAACAAAGTGTACGTTTGGCCTCGGTTTGGGAAAGTTTCTATGGTATTTGGTGAGAAAGAGGGGAATTGAGGCTAATCTAGAGAAAATTCAAGAGATATTAGACATGAAGTCTCCTCAGACGTTCAAGGATGTGTAACAGTTGACAGGTCGGATCGCAATGCTAAAAAGATTTATGTTCAAGTCAGCAAAAGGATGTTTTTTATAAAATTTGCAATCAATTAATACATGTAAGTATACATGGTCAACAAGTAATATAATAATTAGAGAGTTGTCGATCCCACGAGGAATTAATTAATAAAAATTACCAAGTACTAACTGTTAACCAAACTAATTTTATTTAAACAAGTGATTAGAGTGATTTTCCAATTAAAACTAAATTAAATTAACTAAAACTAATTTTAACACAAAGATTTGATTCAGATGATAAAGGTTTAAGACTACAATATCCCCAATTATGCAATTAAATCAATTATCCAAAATTTTCAATTATTATATCCACGTGAGTTGTTAACAAGAATTCGAAGTATTTATAAGCCATTTTCCACGTGATCAAATAAAAATAATCAATTCAATTAATTATGCGATATTCCTATGAAAAACAAAAGAATTAAATTCATTAAGTTTCAATTCCCAATTGTTACATGCAGTGAAAAGAGATATCCCTTTTCCATTCATAACTCTAATTATTCATCCCATGAAAATAATTAAGAATACATACTTTCACATTCGGCTCTAACCCTAGATTTCATCTCCCGAATTCATCTAGTGTAACATGGTAATTGTTGATCTAACAATTAATCAATAAGCATAAAATATGACAGACAACTCAATTTGAATCAATAATTGGATTAATATAGATAATCAATTCATAAGCATAAAGGGTCAATTGTAGCCTTAATTGAAAAATTAGTTCATACTAAAAATTAAAACCAAAAATCCCATAGAAAACATCACAATTAAATTAAAAATAGAGAAGAAGAATAAAAACTCAGTAATTGACTCTAGTCTTTAATCTTCAATCTGAATTCCTTGTGTGCTCCCTTGAATCTCCCAGACCAATCTCCAGTCTCTGTCTCAAATTATGTGTCAAGTTACGTCTCAAGTCTCCTCCTTTTATACTTGAAGATCCCACCTCAAAGTTAGGTTTAAAAGCATCCAAATCCTATTAGGAATCACCAAAAATTGTCACAGTTGTAAAATAACGTCAACATTCTGCTCTTAGAAGCCCCAGCATCCAAATGAAAGCCCCAACATCCAACTTCAACTTATTTATCAAAATGCCACCGCTTTCTAAAAAATTCTAGATTCGTCTCTCCTTTGCATTTTTCTACAAAATAACATAAAAACAAATTAAATGCACTAAAATTACTTAAAGATAGCAAAATCTTAAGTCCAAATGTACCCAAATAATAGGTATAAACCCCATTTATCAAATACCCCCAAACTTGAACAATTTCTTCTGTTCAAGCAAAACAAACACTAAACAAAATACATGCAATAACTCACTACATAAAACATCAACTCAAGCATGATTCAACATGGATAACCTTAGATAGCCTCGAAGTTCCTTAAATACAACTCAAATGAATGTTCAAAATCAAATGCTAGCTAAACTCAAGATATCATTAATTTAATATATCTCCAACCCACAATGTGTGTGTATTTATCAACATGTAAATCTCACTATAAATTATTCAAAATTTGAAAATTCATAAGGCTCAAAGACAGATATTTTTAGATATAAGAAATTCATTACCCTTCTATAGATTAGATATACCCCATATTTAAAAAATCTTTTATCGTACACTTTTTTCTCTTTTTTTTTTTTAACTCGACCAGTGCAATGTTTAGTTTTCTTAGGCTTTTCAATGCTACCCATGTAACGAGCTTTCAACCAATACTCCAAAACTAGTCGGCTTTAGAGTACTAGGTGTTAAGACACCCCTACGAATCTAATAACCTGAATAACAAAGGCCACAAAACTAAACTTAGCTAAGTATTTATTTTTACTTATTTATTCTGACTTGTGCAATGTTAATATTGATTAGGCTTTTCAAAGTTACCCGTGTAGTGAACTTTCGACCAACGACTCTCAAACCAGATAATTTTAGGGCGCTGAGTGTAGAGACACTCCTAAGGGCTTACTTATTCAAGTAACAAAGGCCACAAAGACAACTAGTCAAAATTTATTTATTTATTTCATATTTTTTATTGTTTTTTTTTCAATTAATTTTTCAAAATACAAAGTAAACTAAACCATAGAGGGTGATCTATATCTGTCCTACCCCAAAAATTCTTTTAGTTTAGACTAACTCACAACTAAATCGATATACTAACATTGTGCAATTAAAATTAGGGTTTTCCTTAATAAATCAAATCAATAATACCCACAAGCTGACATTATTTTAATTTTCCCATTCGTTCAAGTTGTAACTCAATTCACCAAGTTTTTGTCATTGGCCAACACAAGGTTCATCTCTCATCATGCTCAAGTTATAAACATGCTAACACAATGCAAACTAACACACAATCACAATACTAAATATTAAACACAGTCTAGATGCAAAACAACCTATCATGCCATGCAAACCTACAATAAAAATTACCCTCAAACTTAAGTAGAATAATGTCCTCATGCAAAAAATAAAGAAATTTAAAATGGAGGACTCCCCTAATTAGGTCAATCGTTACAATCAACCTCCTCATCGCTCTCAGCTTCATGATCGGACGAAGGAAAAATTGGCAATGTATGATCCACAATAAATTGAATAGGGTCCACGTTGGGATTCATTCTAATGGCTTGGATGGTTTAGAAGTTAAACTCTCCCCTCATTGACATTTTGCCGACATCCTGTTTCCTTCAAGCATCATAAGATCTGAAATAGTAAGGGAGGGGAAGATTAGTTTATGAAGAAAATATAACTAAGCAACTAATTGAACTAAATTAAAGAAATAAAAAAAACTTGGGTTGCCTCCCAAAAAGCGCTTGTTTTATAGTCTCAACTTGACTTCTTGTATTTCTTCTATCTAATTCCTCTTCGAAAATTAAGGAACCCTCCATCCATTAGTAGCAACGTATCTTTTGAGAGATTCCCAAATGAAATGGCCATTGAATTAAAGCCACTTAACATGATCTTTTTAAATAGGACCCCTTGTAAGAACTTCAAGTAACTAGGCTTTTGTCCAATTGTGTATGTGAATAGATTGTGGCATTTAAGTGTGTCAAACATAACTGACTCTTCTTCTATCTTTCCCTTCTCATCCCACCATGGTTCCAAAATTACACTACCTCTCATGTCACATAGAGGTTTACCGATGACATGACTACTAATTGCGCACGGTCTTGCAAAACTACACGGATCCTTGAACTTTGGTGGAGAAGGCACATATGACACTATCAAAATTGGCTCATCTTCATTGGAACTCATAGTTAGATCTTCACCGACCTCCTTTTCCTGGTCCCCAATTGTCTCATCTCTTTCAACATCTATATCATTCGGCACATCCGATTGCAGATTTGGTCCGGGCTCTCCATCAGTCTCGTAATCCATATCATAGGGCCAAGTGTATTGAGGACAAATGTTCGAGGTAGTGAATGGTTGTTTCATCTAGTTCACAAAATTTTACTCGATATCTCCTGACTAATCCTCAATTCCTCACTTGAAGCTATGAATTTGGACAGAATTTCCTCCAAATTTGGATTTTCTTCCTGTTGTAGTGGAGGTGGACACGAGAAATCTGGTGGGTATGTTGAACTTGGAGCATAGAATTGATCTTGGTAATTATGGCTCCATGAAAAATTCGAGTGATACCCCCAATCCTAATGATAGTTGTTGGGATAAAGATAATTATTGGGGTAATCACCGCCATACTGCACCGGCTCGAAACTGATGGTGTTTTAATGACTCAGATGATTTTTAGCACAATAATCACACGTAATCGCCACACTTTGACTACGTTGTGTTGCAAAAGTGTCCAACTTCCTCGAAAGTGTCTCTATCTGTGCTGACAATGCAGAAAGTACATTGAGTCCATCAATCTCTGCCTCCCTTGGCTGAGTCATTCTCGTATAAAGCCATTGG
Organism: Panax quinquefolius; assembly: GCA_020205615.1. Lineage (NCBI taxonomy): Eukaryota > Viridiplantae > Streptophyta > Magnoliopsida > Apiales > Araliaceae > Panax > Panax quinquefolius. The sequence goes on from CM035154.1 coordinate 95,943,447, forward strand.
TAATAAAATTCAGCCATGACACTTGAAAAGGAAGAAAAAATAGGAAGAGAATTAAATAAACAAAAAATTTAAATTATTACTAGTTTGATTGAAATTAATATTGGCAAAATTTATTAAACTAATTCCTCGGCAACAGTACCAAAAACTTGTTTATAGATTTTGCAATCAATGAATACGTGCAAGTATACACGGTCAACAAGTAATATAATGTTAAGAGAGTTGTCGATCCCATGAGGAATTAATTAATAAAAATTACCAAGTACTAACTTTTAACCAAATTAATTTTATTTCAACAAGTGATTAGAGTGATTTTCCAATTAAAACTAAATTAAATTAATTAAAACTAATTTTAACACAAAGATTTGATTCAGATGATAAAGGCCTAAGACTACAATATCCCTAATTATGCAATTAAATCAATTATCTAATTTTTTTCAACTATTATATCCACGTGAGTTGTTAACAAGAATTCAAAGTATTTATAAGCCTTTTTCCAAGTGATCAAATAAAAATATTCAATTCAATTAATTGTGCAATATTCTTATGCAAAACAAAAAAAAATTAAATTCATTAAGTTTCAATTCCCAATTGTTACATGCAATGAAAAGAGATATCCATATTCCATTCACAACCCTAATTATTCATCCCATGCAAATAATTAAGAATACATGCTATCACATTCAGTTCTAACCCTAGATTTCATCTCCAGAATTCATCAAGTGTAACATGGTAATTATTGATCAGACAATTAATCAATAAGCACAAAATATGACAAACAACTCAATTTGAATCAATAATTGGATTAATAAAGATAATTAATTCGTAAGCATAAAAAGTCAAATGAAACCTTAATTCAAAAATTAGTTCATACTAAAAATTAAAACCAAAAATCCCATGGAAAACATCACAATTAAATTACAAATAGAGAAGAAGAATAAAACCACAGTAATTGACTCCAGTCTTCAATTTCAATCTAAATTCCTTGTGTGCTCTCTTGAATCTCCCAGTCCAATCTCCAGTCTCTTTCTCAAATTATGTGTCAAGTTATGTCTTAAATCTCTTCCTTTTATACTTGAAGATCCTACCTCAAAGTTAGGTTTAAAAGCATCCAAATCCTACTAGGAATCACCAAAAATTGCCACAGTTGTAAAATAATCTCGTCAACATTCTGCTCTTGGAAGCCCCAGTATCAAACTTCAAATTATTTACCAAAATGCCACTACTTTCTCCAAAATTCCAGATTCGTTCCTCCTTTGCATTTTCCTACAAAATAACATAAAAAACAAAAAAAATGCACTAAAATTACTTAAAGATAGCAAAATCATAAGTCTAAAAGTACCCAAATAATAAGTATAAACACCATTTATCATTGTTTACCATTTTTTGACACTCTGAAAGGGCCAAAGAACGAGAAGATATTTTAGTGGAATTTAGAGTGTGAGGATGCTTTCCAAGGGATCAAGAGGTACTTATCTTCGACACCCCATTTGATGAAGTCGATCCCTTCGGAACCTTTGTTCTTATACTTGGCAACAAGTTCATTAGCGGTTGGAGCTGGTTTGGGAGATAGGAGGAAAGAAGGTCCTCGTTTATTATGTCAATTATGCCCTTTGAGATGCAGAAACCAGGTATCCAAAATTGGATAAATTTGTTTATGCCTTGATAATAGCTAGCAGGAAGCTTCGACATTACTTCTAGGGTCGGTTAATAGTGGTATATATAGATCAAACTTTGAAAAAGATATTGAACAAATCAGACAAATCAAGAAGACTCCTAGCTTGGGTTGTGGAATTAACATAGTTTTTTCCAAAATACCACCCTTAAATGACAATTAAAGGTCAGGCCTTGGCCGACATTGTAGTGGAATGCTCTTTTTATGAACCTTATTCAGTTGTCTAGTCAGACGAGGTTGTGAGAATAGTTTCAAACATTTGGCCGTATCAGATTTCTTGGACGCTTTATGTGGATGGATCGTCAATTTCAGATATTAGTGGAGCAGGGGTAATTCTGACGAGTCTAGAGAGGTTCAAGGTACAATAAGCTATTCATTTCGAATTTAAAAAAAATAATGAGGCCAAGTATGAAGCGATTTTGGTAGGTTTTGGCTAAAAGTTTGGAAGTACAGAGGCTGATCATCTTTAGTGATTCTCAGTTTGTGGTCAAACAGATATTCGAGGAATATGAGGCCCAGGGGACAAGAATGTCTAAATATCTACCTGAATTCAAGGATCGGCTCCATTATTTAAAATTTTACACCTTCTAAGGAGTGGATCGGTTTGACAATACTATTATTGATGCCATATCTAAGTTAGTTAATACGAAGGTGAGTTATTCTGGGGATTCAGTATACTTTAAGGTTTTAGATGCCCCGAGTTTTCAGAGGTCGGAAGTGTTAGTGGTGGAACGAACGGACTGTTGGCTTACGCCTTACATGGACTATCTTGCAGATGGGGTGTTACTTTCGGATCGGATGCTGGAAAAAAGGAAAAAATATAGGGGTTCAACCTTCGTACTGATCAATGGCGACTTGTATCGACAGGCATACTTTTCTCCTCTACTAAAGTGTTTGGTTCCATCTGAAGCTGAGTACGTACATCGGAAGGTCCATGAAGAAATCTATGGGGACCACATGGGTGCAAAAGCATTAGCATATAAGGTGCTTTAATAAGGTTACTACTGGTCAAAGATCTTTCAGGAGGTAAAAAAGTATGTTAAGAAATGCCCCAAGTGCCAGGTTAATAGTTATGTCCCTCATTAGCCTCCCGATGAGTTATTTTCGGTCTTATCTCCAAACTCATTTGTTGTTTGGGGGATCGACATTTTAGGCCTATTACCAAAGACCAAAAGGTAGGTCAGCTTTGTGGTGGTGGCAATAGACTGTATAACCAAGTGGGTGGAAGATAGACCCCTTCAGACAATCACAGAACATGAGTTTTTAAGTTTTTGAAGGAGTTTATGGTGTTTCGGTTATGAATTCCAATGGTGCTGGTGACGGGCAATGGAAGATAGTTTATGGGGTCCAAGTTTGAAGAATTATTGAGAGACTTGGGTATTCAACACTAGAAGACTTTGGTTCCACACCCTCATTTCCAATAGCCAATTCGAAGTTACTAATCAGACTTTGTTCAACGGTATTAAGATAAGGTTAGATGAAAGAAAAAGGAGGTGGCCTGAGGAGTTTCTTAGTGTTTATGGGCATACCAAATTACTCCTCGGACGATAATAATCGATTCATCGTTCAGGTTCGCTTATGGTACTAATGCCCTCATTCCAGTTGAGATCGGGTCTCTTTTATTTTGGGTAAGACAGTATAAAGAATTTTATAATGATAAAGGCCTTCGCCTCAATCTAGATTTGTTAGAGGAGGTTCGGGAGTCAGCCTTGTTAAGACTAGCAGTCCACTAGAAAAGAACTTTCAAGTATTATGGCAAAGGAAGTTCGAGTTTGGAGATCTATTTCTTCGAGAGGTGGAGGTGGAGGTTCCTCAGAACCTCAGAAAACTAATGCCTAATTAGGAAGGGCCTTATAAAGTTACTAATGTGTTGAAGCCATGTACCTACCAGTTTTGGGAAATGGATGGGACAGAAGTCAAAAACAATTGACATGTTGGGAGGCTTAGGAATTATTATCAATAATGTATGTCAAGTTGTTTTCTATATAACTCTGTAAATTTTTCAAGTTATCAATAAAAATGAGCACAATCAATTTTGTTGAAAGATAGATTTTTCATTCCTTTCAAATATTTGTAAACTGGAGATTTTTTACATATAAAAAAGAAAAAATATAATTATTCCTAAGGAGGGTCGGCTTCGTCATCCGAAGAATATAGGATCTAGGTGTCGAGACCAGCTGCCAGCATCTTCTCCCTCATCTTTTCTTTATGGCTCTGGTAACCTTCGGCAAATTGGGAGATGATTTGGCTGGTTAGCTCAGGAGATTCCTGGTATTCCTCAATGATCTTTTGTTTGTTGGCTTCGAAGATAGTTAACTTCTCATTTTTCATCTGTTCGTAATATTTCTCAAAATCTGAAGTTTCCCTCATGAGGCTTTCTAGTTTTTGATAGAGTTGGTCGAATTGGCCTTCAAGGGTTAAATAGGCCTTCCGTAACGCATCTTTGTCATCTTTTAGCTCGACCCACTCCACTAGAAGCTTTTCCTTTTGCTCTAAAAACACAGAGACTTTCCATTTCAGCTCTTTTACTTTCATTGACAATGCATTAGAGTGGAGATGGGCGGTGTTATATTTACCTCTTTCTTCCATTAGTTTAGAAGAAGATTTTTCAAGTTTGGTTTGAAGGTGTTCAACAACAGCTTCCAGTTCTTTCTTTCGAGTTGATATCTCTTCTACTCAGAGTACCAGATGACCAAAAGATGATAGTGCCTAAAAACATTATAAGTATGTATGGTGGGGAATTCTTAAAACAAAATGGAAAAATTTAAATGTTCTTACCCGACCTGTGTGAACGGCCGTGGCGATTACTAACTCTTCGGGTTTGAGGGTCTCAAACTTTTCAATGTCTCCAGGTAGGACGAATGCGTTAAAATTCTTATATAAAAAATTGTGAGGCATGTCTTAAGGACAAGTCATGTTCAGGAATCTTGAAGGTGGATTTGTAGAAGAAGTGGGCTCTTTAGGAGGAGGCGGAGGAGTAAGTAGGTTAGTTTTAGTTTTTTGAGCTCTCTTCAGAGGGGGTTCAACTACGGTTTCTTCGGGTTGAGTTCTGGTTGGGGTTTATTGGGAGGTTGTTAGGACGATGGTTGGGATAATGGAATCGGATGTAGTGGTGGATGAAGGAGTATAAGACGTTGAGGGTGTGAGAGCTTTATTGGATAACTTCATCAGTTGGCGTTTCTTGACTCTCATCAGAGACCTTTTCTGATCGGGTCATTTTAAAAGGTTTTATATTGGTTGATGAGGTCATCGTGATGGTAAAGATTAGCTTTACGGCAAGTGCGCCTTTTATGGTGAATGATGGTGTGCGGATGGGGTTGGTAATGGAAGATTGTGGAGGCTTTGGTGAGTAAGACGGAGAAAAAGGTGTGGTTAGAGGGTCATTTTGAGTCTCGGTTGAGTGGTCGATTTCATTAATTTTTGGGGTAGAAGAAGATTGGCCAACCTCCGCGATTGGTACCGGTTTAATGAGGCACACTACAATAAGAAGAAGGACCAGATGTTATACTGAATATAAGTGTAAATTATTTGGGGACAATGAAAATAATAAGGGGTTCAGACTTACATTTATAATCAAATGGCCAGGAATAAGCTGACAGAAGATCTATGTTTCGGTCCGACTTCGACATTCTAGCGATGAATGTTTTGAACTCTTTGGCTTGGTTCTCATTGATATGAGGGTTATTATGATGTCTCGGGAGGGATCGACCCAGTCAGGGATTAGATGGGTGTCAAGGCCACCGATGTAGAACCAGGTGGACTTTCAGCTCTTGTAACTAGATGGGGTCTTCATCTAGGTTGGGGATTTGACATGTTTAGTTAAGCCACAGAATCAGGGCTCTTTAGATTTGTGCATGTTGAACATGGCAAGAAAGAAGTCCATGCTAGTAGGGATTTTGCATTCAAATCAGAAAGCGATGAAGCATATCAGGTGAATGTAGAAGTTCGACACTAGTTAAGCGAACCCGATACTGACCATGCTCAGGAATGTGTTGATAAAAGTGTGTAAGGGGAATCTGACTCCAAGGGCATAAAGTGATACGACAATCCATCTGTTAGGGCGGCGGAACATTCGGTGGTGGCTTTGTGGAGCTCATACGTGGTTGGAATCTAGTATTGTTAGTGGATGGATGAGAGTTTGGACTTGCTGACAGTGGATAGGGTATTCATGTGGGTGTATGCTTTCAAAGATGAGTACTCCTCTTGCATTTTGAGAAGGGTATATTCCTCCTCTGTACGGATGGGGGAGGGCACCAATTCGGTAAAGGATGAGGTGGTAGGGGTGGTAGTAGTGGTGACAACAGTAGCTTTGGTGGTGATGACGATGTTAGCGGTGGGAATTGTTACCACCGAGGTTGGGATGATGGCGACTGTGGTAGAAGTGGTGGAAGTTGGGGCAAAGTTGATAGGGATGCTTTCGGTGGTGGATACTGAGGGAATAATAGAGGTAGGGACATTCGTGGAGGCCATTATTGATCGAAGTGTTGAGGAAATTTATGGAATCTTCGTTAAAGAAGGGAGTTTGTAGTGAAGAAGAAGGATTGCAAGGAGAGCTCGACTAATTTAAAAACATAGATTTGGGAAAGTGGCGGTTGATTTTGGGCGTATGGGTTTTTTAAGTGACTGACCCTTTGTCTTCACATGTTTCCCTAAATCTGATGCATTAACTGTTTTGATGGTAATGATGTCGAGGCCTAGTAATGAGTTCTAGAAACGAGTCTGATGTATGCGATTTCGGACTTCATGCTTTCTTTTTTTATTATTCAATTATTGGTCTTTAAATTTTGGATTCTTTCATTAAATGTCCCATTATAATAAAAGACGGGGGGGGGGGGGGAATGTTGAGGCATGATTATTTGGGACCGGATGATTTGTTGGGCCATAGTCCACGTGGAGGAAGTCTTCCCACGTAGGAATCTGTTTTAAACAGTTGATTCCTAACTGGATTTAATTTCCACATAGGCTACTTTACTAAAGGACATTGCACCATTCCCAGCTAAGCCATATCCTCTTGTCTTTCCAGAGCCATTGTCTCCAAAGATGACTATTGCACCCTCCTTTTCTATGAAGTTAAACAGGAGGGCTTTGTTCCTGGTCATGTTCCTTGAGCATCCACTATCCAGATACCAAGTTGTGACCATGGAGCTTTGTTCCTGTGATAAGATAAAAATCTCATTTTAGTACCCATACTTGAATGGGTCCTACTTTGTTAGTACCCTTGGGAACCCAAATTTGCTTGACTTTGGGTCTAATATGCAGAGAATTATTATAGCATACTGTAACCTTATGACCAATTTTATTACATACAAAACATCTAGCATGATGCATGCTTGTGTGTATGTGGGTTCTTTCTCCATTTGGACTTATGTGGGTTCTTGGCAATCTTTCCTTTATACTGGTTCTTATTTTTCCATGTGTCCTTGTGATTCATGATTTGTGAAGAGTGAAACTCAACTCTATTGTTCCTTCCCAGTTGGTTCGTGGAGTTGATTTTACTCGACTCTACGATCCTTCGAGGTTGGAGAGTAGTGATTAAGTTACTTTTCTCTTTTCTGAATCCTAAGCCAGCATGGGATCCGTTATGCCTTGGAACATAGATTGGATCAGAAGAGCAGGGATGGACTGGTTCTTCCTTCTGTGAGGATTTCATAATTGTAATGCTTTTATTAAAATTTAAAACATCACTAGAGTTAGTTTCCTTTATCTTTTCCATATATGGTTCTGAGGTGGATTCCCTAAAACCTAAACATGTTCTATCAGATGCACTTCTCTAACTGGAGATCAGGGAGTCCATGGATGAAGAGAATCTATTCCACATTGAGATTGTCTTTTCTAGTTCCTCAATCTTGGAGGTTAGATTTGTCTCTCTTTGTGTATTAAGTTCATTGGTCTGTTTTAAGAGTTTATTCTCAGCTTTAAATTTGGAGAGAGAGTTAGTGCTTAGAAGAGTTGTTTCCAGTTCTTCCTGAACTTTCTCTTTCTATTTTTGAAGAAGAGAATAATCTTTAGACAGAACTTTGAACCACTTAATATATAGATGCACATCAGATGTTATGTCATGTAGTGTAGTTCTTAAATTATCAATATCTACATCAGGAGAGTTAAAGTCAAATACCTCATCTATACTTACTTCATGATTGTCAGGGCTTTTCTTATCCTTTGCATATTTGGCCATTAGATATAGATTTGCTACTTGAGGATCTTCATCATCTCCGGACTCAGGAGTTGTGTCAGTGTCTGAGTCACTCCATGATCCTCTGGTCACAAGACCTTTGTCTTTCTTCTGGAGCCTTTTGTTGCCTTTGAAGATTGAATTTGATTTCCTCTTTAGTTCTTCTCTAAGAGGTTTGTTGTAGTTTTCAATGAAATGGTCAGGCTTCTTGAAGTTGTAACATAAGTCATTTGTCTGCTCCTGGTTGTTGTTGTTGTTGAATCTATTGGGTTTGCTGCTTCTGCCTTTACGCATGAACCTCTTGAGTCTTCTTACCAGCTTTGCAATATCCTCATCATCATCTTCCTCAGAGTCAGAGTCAGAGTCATGTTCAGTGTTAGCTTTGGAGATGTTATCTGTTGCTTTGAGAGAAACTCCTTTGTCCTTCTTTCTTCCTTCAGATAGAGTCTCTGCTCGCTGAGTCAGCTCCAGTTCATAGGTGAGAAGGTTGTCATATAATTATTGAACAGTCATTTCATAAAGATTCTTTGATTCTCTTATGGCAGTGGTTTTGGCATCCCACTTGCTAGGTAAAGCTCTCATGAAATTTATGATCAGATCTTTATTTGGATAGATCTTTCCAAAGGCTCGAAGAGAATTGAGTAGAACATTGAATCTTTCATAAGTGGAAGTGACATTTTCACCTAGAACATGGGTAAACATTTTGTATTGTTGATTCAAAAGAGATTGTTTATTTTCTCTGACTTCTTTAGTTCCTTTGTGCATAATGAGTAGTGCTTCCCATACTTCCTTTGCAGTTTTGTTGTTGACCACATTTTCAAACAGATCATCTTCTAAAGATTGGAACAAAATGTTCTTGGCCTTTTCGTCGAGTTAGACAGCTTTCTTTTCGTTGTCAGTCCATTCTGCTTTGACCTTGATTTGAACTCTGTTTGGATCTTCTAAAGTTGGTGTAAGCTTTTTTGGAACGTAGGGCCCATTCTAAGCAATTTCAAATAGATCTTCATCTATTGAATCCATGTAAGCTTGGATACGAACTTTCTAGTTGGCAAATTTATCTTTGTTGCACATTGGTGGCTTGCTGCCTCCTCTAGTCTTTGATTCGCTTATCAGATGTGCCATTGGATTTACTCAAGCTTTGTAGGCTTATTGAGAGAACCTGCTCTGATACCAATTGTTAGTTCCCAAAGGCACAATAGTTATCTAGAAGGGGGGTTGAATAGATATTTTAAAATTTCTTTTACAAAATACTTGTTAGATTTGTTAATGATCTAATCACAGCGGAATTTAGGATTTGTTTGTTTTCCCTTTAAGATAAAACAAGTTAATGGAAGATAAACAGTTATGACAGATATAGCAGTTATAGCAAGAATATAAGAGACATAGTGTTTTTAAGTGGTTCAGAGAACTCAAGGCTCCTAGTCCACTCTTCTACTCCTTGAGTAGGAAATCCACTAAGGATATCTTTACAATCTTTTAATCTCACAAATTCCTTCAAGACCAGCAGTCTTGGAACTTCTTAGTTCACTTAGAACTCTACAAGTCCAGCAGACTTGGAACTTCTTTCTTTACTTTAAAGATGGTTGAGTTCTTGAATGGTGCTACTCAGTTGTCATTAAGCTTTTGTTCGGAAGAAATGAGTAGCTGAGCAAGCTTCCTTTCCAGATCGTAGAGTTGAGCGTTGAGTGTTCTTCATCTTTTTGTTCTATGCTTTCCTATCTCTTGCATCTGCATCTGATTTGTATATAAGGTGTCTTTGAAATGTATCCGTTTGTAGGCATCTGTTGAGGCATTAATTGTATTTGACATTTTTGAGCACTGATGGAGACTTTTTGCAAATCTTCTGATTAGCCGTCAGGCCCCACTGACACAGAAGACTGTTATCTCACCTAACACCTAAAAAGGTGTTTTCAGCTGACCTATAGTACTTTCCTTAGCTTCTTCAATACGTTTCTTTGTTATATACTAAGGATGAGTGTTGGGTCATTGGGATTCCCGAGAGTTTCAATGTCCATAATCCATTCCATATTTGTTGTATTTTATTCTTTAACAAATGGACAGAGCTCGATGCTTCTGGTACAGACAGATGGTGCACTATGATTGTAAGACCCCAACTTTTATGAATAAAAATGAATTTTCTATAAATATCATTTTTGAATATTATGGAATAAATTTGATATAATGTTATAATTGTGGGTAATATTTATAAATTTTGCAAAAATACATAAGTTGTTATATAATATTCGATTGGTCGGGGAATATTAAATGCGACGACACAATCATTGGTGGACCCCACAATAGAATTATTGTCGGATTGAGAAAACGACAAAAATATTAATATGAAAATAACGACGGAAGTTTTACCGTTGATCTGTTGAACTACTCGGTAGTAAAAGTACAGTAATACGTGTGGTTACATAGTAACACACGGTATTGATTATTAATGCGTATATGAGAAGTCACTTAGTTTGATTCAATTATTGTCGATATTTTATATGTTATTAAATCAATAATTGAGATGACGAAGTTGTTAATATTATTATTTGCATTATTAACGATGTCTAGAAGTTCTGCCAATGAGAGGTTTGGTCACCTAATTGCGCGCCAATAGGGAGCAATCCTTATTGGAAAGCCCTCTCTTTCACAGGAGCGACACTGGTCGATTAATAGTGTGAATAATAATAATAATGATGACGTTTTGTTTTATTCAGTATTATTAACGTAATAAAAGCAGAAAAACTTTTTATATAAAGCAGAATACTTTTATAAAGTTATTCGTTTTATTAAAGCTAATAGTAAAATCTTTTATATAAAACAAAATACTTTTATAAAGTTATACGTTTTTATTACACAATAATTAGAATATATTATATTTTATTATGCATAGTGTTTACATAGTGCTTGCATAGTGTTTGCATAGTAAAATCGTTTTAAAAGTTATTCGTTTTATTAGATTATAAATAGAATATATTATATTTTATTTAAAAGATTTTGCTTTAAATATAGACCATCCGATTAAAGTAAATCAATCTGGACCGTTCATGGATTGGTTACTATTCATTCCATTCTTCTATAAATAGAAGCTCATTCCTTCATTATTTCTTACGAATTCACTGAAACTTTAGAGAGAGAAACTATAGACAGAAAGAAGAAAAGTATTCTGCTACTTCACTACTCCGATATTAAGTTTGTTTTACGGTAAGGGGTATTATTTCTTTTGTATTCATGAAGAGAACTTCTATTATTCCATCTTTATTATTACATTGGAATAACTTTTGTATCTGTGAAGCTACCCTATACTTGGTGAAATTCTTTTGTATTCCATTCTTTATTATTTTGTTGGAATATCTTGTTTGTGCTTTACGCTGGACCTGGTTCCGTCTTTATTATTCTGTTGGAACATCTTGTTGGTGTGAATTTCACCTGACCTGGTTCCGTCATTTAGTATTCTATTGGAATAACTTGTCTATGTGAAGTACCGCATGCATGGTGATTTCTGTTGTATTCCATTCTTTATTATTCCGTTGGAATATCACAGTCGATCGTATTACGCTTTGACACGGATTCTGTTATTTATTATTACGATGGAATAACACATGTCATCTGAAGTACCACATGCATGGTGATTTCTTTTGTTATTCCATTCTTTATTATACTCAGTTGGTTAAAGTTTTGACTTCTACACTCCATGAAATTAGTAGAATAATCTTGATATTTGCGCTTCATCCAGTATCTTTTCATGGAAATATTCTTCTGAGCATTCTTGAATTTCACTTTACAAAGAAGTATCATGTTGACAATTTGGACGTTATTAGTTCCTGAATAAATTAATTCTTGAACTTGTTTTATTGAATTCTTATATCATTTTCATCATCCTCATGTTTATATTATTTTTTTGAAAGTCATACGTGGCACTGTCGTGCATAGATGGACTTGGTATGATTATGACCGAGGATTATTCGATTGTAATCATGGTAGTAATGTTACAAATGATGTGGTAAAAGTCCTCGTTGGCACGAAGTGCATTGATGGACGGTTGTTGGCATGATCATGACCATTGATGAATACACAAATATCCTTGGCCCATAGTGCATGGATAATTTGTTGTCGTGACCCTAATGAATATCCTTGGTAGTAGTGCGGGGATGATGTGGATTATTTATTGTTTGAGTCTCGTGATAAAAGTGATGAAAAACCTTTTAAATCATAAAAGATAGTAGATTTTATTCTCTACTTGACTCTTTTAATGGATTGCATGTTCCACTTGCAATTAAACTTGATGTCTATTGTATTTTATCGGTTTAATCTTTGTTGAGGACTAATGATAATTTATTACGCATTATCTTAGTTATAATATTTCTTCTTTGGGCTAGTTGAGCTCACCCTTTCTTTTCTTGTTCTCTTACGGAAATGAGAAGCGTAGTCGGGGGACTAGTCGGGAAGGGGTGATGGTCCGAGATGGTGTCTTAGTAGTCCTCACTATTCTGTTAAATAGTGTGATAATAAATCTAATGAGGACTAAATTGAGTGTGGATATTGTCTAGATGACAATATTTGTATTAAAACTCATAGCATGTATTTTGTCGTATTTTACACGACTATTGTATAATCAAGTTGTATTTGAATTTAGTACCATGTATTTGGCGACTCAAGATGGGTGATGTATACCTATTTTGGGGGGGGGGGTCACAGTTGGTATCAAAGCTTAGGGATATGATCCCTAGCTGAGATGTGAGATAAGAACTAGGAGGGAGAGCAGAATTCCTTCGCTAGTATGACCTACCTAAGTTTATTTGGTATTTAATTGGTCGGTCAGAGTATAGGGATAATATGTGATATGTTAATTAACCCTTGTTTTGTGGCAGTATTTGAAAATGGCATCCGAGAATGTTGAGAACATCAATGGAGCACAAGAGACCGTTGAGTCTCCACAGATCAATAATCATGGTAATGTGCATCAGGAAGGCGACAATCCTAATGCAAACAACAACACTGACCAAATGATGAACGATGGAATGTTTCGAGGCTTCATGCAATTCATGCAACATCAGGCGAGAGCGGCTCCTGTCCAAAATGTAGGTGGAAACACTGGAAACTCTCAGACGGTCACCGCCAAACAGTTCAAGGAGCTGGGACCATCGAAGTTTTTTGGAGAGCCAAAACCACTTAAGGCAGAGACATGAATAAAGTAGATCAACAAGATATTTGATGTCTTAGGTTTCTCCGATGAGAAAAAGGTTCCCTTCGCCACTTTCATGTTGCAGGCAGAGGCAAATTACTGGTGGGAATCTGTAAAGCGTACTCAACCTGCCGCACTGAAGATGTCTTGGGAGAAGTTCCAAGAACTGTTCAACGACAAGTACTTTCCTGAAAGTATTCGTCACATGAAAGAGGTAGAGTTCATTAAACTGGAACAAAACAACATGACCATGTCACAGTACGAAGCCAAGTTTGCCTAGCTGTCCCTATTTGCGTCCCATTTGGTTGATAATGAGGAGAGAATGACGCGAATATTTCTAAGAGGTTTGAAACCAAAGATACGTCAATATCTTATCTCTCATAAATTGTGTTTGTATTCAGATGTTGTTAATAGGGCTCAGTTATTGGAGCACGATAATGAGTCAACACAACCAAAAGAGAGCAGCCGACAAAATGATAATACCAGTGATAGTAGTCATCGAAGCGGTGACAATAAGTGTGGAGGGAATCAACATGCCAAAAATGGTAACCACTTTGGTGGTAATCATGGCCAAAATAATAAGAATAGATATTTCAAGAAAAGAAGATTGAACAATGATGGAAAGACGTCAACATCAGCACCTGTTGTTAAGGAAGGAGAACGACCACCTATCATATGCTTCAAATGTGGAGGGGAGGGACACATCAGTCCAAACTATGCGATGCCCTCCAAAGCATGTTACAATTATGGAAGAGAAGGACGCCTGGCCCGATTTTGTCGTGCACCAAAGATAAGTCCAGCTGGGATGGAGGCAGCAAAGGTCGTCCCAGACAAGACAAAATCGGTTGTTCAAGGGAGAGCGTTTGTCGTGACCTCCCAGAAAGCAAGGAACCCGAACGAGGTCATCACGGGTAAGCTTATCATAAATTCTAGTGAAGTATATACCTTATTTGATACCAGTTTTATCCATTCTTTTATTTCTCCTACTTGCGCTCAACGTTTAAATTTGACTCCAGAGAAATTAGACTTTGACTTATCTGTTGAAACTCCATTGGGAGAAACCATCATTACATTCACTGTTTATAAGTCTTGTTTAATTCAAATCGGTACCCTCACATTACCTGTCGACCTTATTTCATTGAAAATACTTGCATTTGACGTAATTCTAGGGATTGATTGGTTAACTACTCATCATGCAAAAATTGATTATTTTTGTAAGGTTGTTAGCTTTCATATTCCTAATCAACTTATTGTGCGAATTCAAGCAACCAAACCATTAAAATCAATCACTGTCATCTCAAGCCATAAAGCTATTCGTTTATTGAAAAACGGATGTCAAGCTTTCTTAGCTCATGTCACGGATCCAAACAAAAATATGTCAGTTTTGAATGATATTTCTATTGTTAATGAATTTCCTGACGTATTCCCTGAAGAACTTCCTGGCCTACCCCCAGAGCGTGAAATTGAATTTTGTATCTACCTTGAACCTGGTACAAAACCTATTTCCAAAACACCATATCGAATGGCTCCTATTGAACTTCAGGAGTTAAAGACCCAACTGCAGGAATTGTTAAACATTGGCTTTACTCGTCCTAGTACTTCTCCTTGGGGTGCTCGTGTTCTATTCGTGAAGAAGAAAGATGGGAGTATGCAACTTTGTATTGATTATCGGGAGTTGAATCATGTTACCATCAAAAATAGGTACCCATTGCCACGTATTGATGACCTGTTTGACCAGTTGCAAGGCGCTAAATTCTTTTCAAAGATTGATCTTCGTTCCGGATATCACCAATTGAAGATTAGAACCGATGACATTCCAAAGACGGCTTTCAGAACTCGGTATGGGCATTATGAATTCCTAGTCATGTATTTTGGATTTACTAATGCTCCTGCTGCCTTCATGGATATGATGAACTGAGTATTCAAGGAATATTTGGATCACTTTGTGGTCGTCTTTATTGATGACATCCTTATTTATTCCAAAAGTTGTGAAGATCATGAGAAAAACTTGAGGCTGATACTCCAAAACCTTCGCGAATATAAGATTTATGCCAAGTTGAAGAAATGCGAGTTCTGGCTTGAGGAAGTAGCATTCCTTGGGCACGTGGTATCAAGTCATGGAATATCTGTTGACCCGACAAAGATTGAATCCATTCAAAGCTGGGTGCAACCTAAATCAGTAACCGAAGTACGTAGCTTTCTCGGCTTAGCTGGTTATTATCGAAGATTCGTAGAAGGGTTTTTTTGAATCGCTACTCCCTTAACTCAGCTGACTCGAAAATATACAAAATTTGGTTGGAACGAGAAATGTGAGAAGAGTTTTCAAGAACTCAAAAGAAGACTCATTTCAGCACCTGTTCTGATAATACCATCTGGCTCGGAGGGATTTATCATCTACAGTGATGCTTCAGGCAAGGAGTTAGGATATGTTCTCATGCAACATGAGAAAGTCATAGCATATGCCTCTCGACAACTTAAAGAATATGAGAGGAATTATCCTACTCATGATCTAGAGTTGGCAGCTGTTGTCTTTGCACTTAAAATTTGGAGGCATTACTTGTATGGGGAGAAAGTGGAGATCTTTACGGATCATAAAAGCCTCAAATATTTCTTCACTCAAAAGGAACTCAACATGCGACAGCGACGTTGGCTTGAACTGTTCAAAATCATACCATCCAATACCATCCTGGAAAAGCAAACGTGGTAGCTGTCGCATTGAGTAGAAGATCATATGCGGGTATAAGTGCGATATTGTCAACGCAAAGGCCCATCTTGTATGACTTTCAAGGATGGAGATAGAATTAAAGACTCCAAGGACCCATGTGATGATGGTGAATATACGTGTAGAACTGACTTTAATCGATAAAGTTAAAGCTGCTCAAGCTACAGACCTGGAGCTGATGCATATGAGGAAGAAAGTAGAAGAAGGTGCTATGCTGGAAGCAAGAATCGATGAAGAAGGAATACTTCGAGTCAACTCCAGACTTTGTGTTCCTAACGACCCTGATTTAAAGTATAAAGTCATGATGGAGGCGCACAACACACCGTTTGCAATCCATCCTGGGAGTACCAAAATATATCGTGATCTTCGTCATACATTTTGGTGGAGCAATATGAAGAGAGAGATAGCGCAGTTTATCTCAAGGTGTCTAACTTGTCAACGAGTCAAAGCGGAGCATCAACTACCAAAAGGTCCATTGCAACCACTTGAAATTCCAGAATGGAAGTGGGAGCACATTACTATGGATTTCGTTACTGGTCTTTCCAAGGTTTCTCAAGGCATAGATGCAATTTGGGTCATTGTTGATAGATTGACCAAGTCTGCTCATTTCTTACCAATACGAGAAACTTATACACTTGAACGTCTTACTCGTATGAACATAAACGAGATTGTAAGATTGCATGGTATGCTAGTATCCATAGTTTCTGATCGAGACCCAAGATTCACTTCACGATTTTGGATTAGTTTGTAAAAAGTTATGGGCACAGATTTACGATTTAGTTCGGCTTATCATCCTCAGACGGACGGAAAATCAGAGAGGACTATTCAAACTCTTGAAGATTTATTAAGACTCTGTGTCCTTGACTTCAAGGGATGTTGGGACAAGTTCTTACCATTGGTGGAGTTTTTCTACAACAACAGTTATCAAGCAAGTATTGGCATGGCTCCATTCGAGGCGTTGTATGGAAAAAAGTGTCGTTCTCCAGTATGCTGGGTTGAGGTGGGTGAAGCAACGTTGTTGGGACCGGAGTTGGTACGTATGACTACAGAAAAGATTCAAACAATCCGACAATGTATAAAAACCTCACAAGACCGACAAAAGAGTTATGCTGATCTTCATCGAAAGGATATGGAATTCGATATTGGAGATCATGTGTTGTTACGTGTTGCTCCATGGAAAGGAGTTACGAGATTTGGAAAGAGAGAAAAGCTCAATCCTTGATTCATTGGCCCATTTTTAATCCTCGATCGAGTAGGGACTGTAGCCTATAGACTTGCTTTACCGCCAAGTATGTCTCGTGTTCATAACGTTTTTCATATATCCATGATAAATAAATATGTGAAAGACCCGAACCATATTATTGAGTTAGAACCGGACGAAATAGCGGAAGATTTAACGTATGAAGAGGTTCCTGTTCAAATCTTGGATAAGAAGGAACATATTCTACGCTCCAAGGTTATACCTCAAGTCAAAGTGTTATGGAGGAACCACGATATTGAGGAAATGACTTAGGAGTTCGAATCTAAAATGAAATCAAGGTATCCTTACCTCTTCGACATACCAGTCACGTACCCTAATTTCGATGAAATTTCATAAGAAGGGAGATTAGTAAGACCCCAAATTTTATGAATAAAAATGAATTTTCTATAAATATTATTTTTGAATATTATGGAATAAATTTGATATAATGTTATAGTTGTGGGTAATATTTATAAATTTTGCAAAGTACGCAAGTTGTTATATAATATTCGATTGGTCAGGGAATATTCGTACGACGGCACAATCATTGGTGGACCCCACAACAGAATTATTGTCGGATTGAGAAAACGACAAAAGTATTTTGATGAAAATAACGGCGGAAGTTTTACCGTTGATACTGTTGAACTACTCAGTAGTAAAAGTACAGTAATACGCGTGGTTGCATAGTAGCACATGGTATTGATTATTAATGCTTATGTGAAAAGTCACTCAATTTGATTGAATTATTGTCGATATTTTATATGTTATTAAATCAATAATTGAGATGACAAAGTTGTTAATATTATTATTTGCATTATTAACGATGTCTAGAAGTTCTGCCAATGAGAGGTTTGGTCACCTAATTGCGCGCCAATAGGGAGCAATCCTTATTGGAAAGCCCCCTCTTTCCTGGGAACGACCTGGTCGATTAATAGTGTGAATAATAATAATAATAATAATGATGATGTTTTGTTTTATTCGTATTATTAACATAATAAAACAGAACAACTTTTTATATAAAATAGAATACTTTTATAAAGTTATTCGTTTTATTAGGCTAATAGTAAAATCTTTTTATATAAAACAGAATACTTTTATAAAGTTATCTGTTTTATTACACAATAATTAGAATATATTATATTTTATTATGCATAGTGTTTGCATAGTTCTTACATAGTGGTTGCACAGTAAAATCTTTTTAAAAGTTATTCGTTTTATTAGATTATAAATAGAATATATTATATTTTATTTAAAAGATTTTGCTTTAAATATGGACCGTCCGATTAAAGTAAATCAATCTGGACCATTCATGGATTGGTTACTATTCATTCCATTCTTCTATAAATAGAAGCTAATTCCTTCATTATTTCTTACGAATTCACTGAAACTCTAGAAAGAGAAACTATAGAGAGAGAAACTATAGATTGAAATAAGAAAATTATTCTGCTACTTCACTACTCCGATATCAAGTTTCTTTTACGGTAAGGGGTATTATTTCTTTTGTATTCATGAAGAGAACTTCTATTATTCCATCTTTATTATTCTGTTGGAATAACCTGTATACGCGGGCTACCCTATACTTGGTGAAATTCTTCTATATTCCATTCTTTATTATTTTGTTGGAATATCTTATATGTGCTTTACGCCGGACCTGGTTCCGTCTTTATTATTCTGTTGGAACATCCTGTTGGTGTGAATTTCACGACACGGTTACGTCATTTAGTATTACATTGGAATAACCTGCCTATGCAAAAAGTACCGCATGCATGGTGATTTTTGTTGTATTCCATTCTTTATTATTCTGTTGGAATATCCTGTCGGTGCGTATTACGCCTGACCTGGTTCCGTTATTTATTATTCTGATGGAATAACCTGTCTATGTAAAGTACCGCATGCATGGTGATTTCTTTTGTTATTCCATTCTTTATTATACTCAGTTGGTTAAAGTTTTGACTTCTACACTCTATGAAATTAGTAGAATATTCTTGATATTTGCGCTTCATCCAGTATCTTTTCATGGAAATATTCTTCTGAGCATTCTTGAATTTCACTTTAGAGTGATGGTCCGAGATGGTATCTTAGTAGTCCTCACTATTCTGTTAAATAGTGTGATAATAAATGTAATGAGGACTAAATTGAGTGTGGATATTGTCTAGATGACAATATTTGTATTAAAACTCATAGCATGTATTTTGTCGTATTTTACACGACTGTTGTATAATTAAGTTGTATTTGAATTTAGTACCATGTATTTGGCGACTCGAGATGGATGATGTATACCTATTTTGGGGGCGTCACAATGATCATGATCGTGGTGTCTTGCCACATTGGTGTTTATTTCGGAACTTATAGAAGAGAGCACTATAATTTCTCTTAAGCACTGGTAGACTACGATCTTTGCTTGTTTGACTTGCAGACTCTACGCTTTCGAGAGCACACTAAGAATTTTGAGTTTGCTCGGTAGGCGTCTGGACCACTCTACGATTCTGGGAGAGATCCTCCAAAGTAGACAGACTACGATTCTCGATGCTCTACGATTCTGCCTTGGCTTCTACAATCTCTTGACTAGTTCGACATACTACGATTCTGTTGAAGCCTATCTATTACATCTCAAGAGATAGATTAACCTAACAAATTTGATCTTTTCTTTTATACATTCATTTACAGAATGATAAACATTAAAGCTCAGATCAACCTAACAAGTTTGATCTACCACTAAGTCCTTGAACATGTATTCCTTGAAGGACTTTATATATAAACATGAATACTTACTTTCAACATCAAATTTAAATATGTAATTTCCCAACGGAATCATCATAGTGAAGAGACTCATTCTTTATTATGCTTGCTTTCCTCTTCCTTGAAGTGCCCTTGCTGTTACTGCCAGATGTTCTCAGTTTCTTATTTTCCATGGGGTTTTTCTTTTAGTTGTCAAACAACTTTGGAGACATTACTTTGTGAATATTAAAGGGTTCTCCCTCATCATTCCCTATTTTTTTCTTCAGTTTCTTCTTCAAGATAATGTTCAAGAGTCTTCCATGGAAAACTTTTGTGAGGGGCTTACTATAGACTTCTTCTTCTCAACCTTTTCTAGCCATTTGGACAGCCAATCAATCAGTAAGGCCCCAATGTTTATCTGCTGCATTAAGATGATTGCAGTCATGATTCTTAATTGTAGATCGCTGACTGTATCGTATGCAGTATCTTTGCACAAGATGCATTTTTCGGTAATCTCAACAAGAAATTCAAACTCCTCAGAAAACTCCTTTTTTCATGTCTTTCAGATCTAGATTTCTCTTGTAATGCATCAACCTCATGCCTTCTTTAATGTTGACTTCTTCAAGATTTATCAGACCTTGATTAGTAAATCCTAGACATTAATTGATGTCTAATGCTCTTATCATTAAATTTAGTCCTTTGACTTCTATAGATAGATGTAAGACTCTCAATTTTATGAAATAAAAGTATTCAATTTTCTTATAATTATTATTCTATTTAGTAAATGGTTAAATTGATAAAAGGTTAAAGTTAAGGGTGATATGAGAAAATTTTGCAAAGTATGCAAGTTGTCATAAAATATTCGTTTGGTCGGGGAATATTCATTTCATCAGCGAATATTCGTATGACGGCACAATAATTGGTGGACCCCACAACGGAATTATTATCAAAGTTAGAAAATGACAGAAATAACTTTTTATAAAAATAACGGCAAACGTTTTATCGTTAAACTGTTGAAATACACGGTGATAAAAGGACAGTAATACGCGTGGTTGCAGTAGCACATGGTATTGTACAATATCTTTGATTATTGATGCTTACGTGAGGAGCCACTAAATTTTGTTTAGTTATTGCAACAGTAATTGCTGCATAGTAGCTCATATTATTGATTTAATTATTGTCACATTATCATCTGCATAATATTTTATATTATTAAATCAATAATTGAGATGACATAATTATTCATATTATTATTTGCATTATTGACAATGCCTAGAAAGTTCTGTCAAGGAAAGGGGTTTAGTCAACTAATTATGCGCCAATAAGGAGAAGTCCTTATCGAAAAGCCCCATCTTTCCTGTGAATGATCTGGTTGTTAATATTACGAGTTTTAATAATGAGGAATAAATGTTATTAAAAATATGTTTAGTGAAGCCAATTGAATTAAGATAAATAGAGTGGATTTTTATGAAGTATTTGTTGTAAATTTGGCTTATTATATGGACTCTGACTTACCCATTTTTCTAAATCATCGATAGAAAATTATCTCAGTTTTGTTATATATATATATATATATATTATAAGTTTTGTTTTTTATGTAAAATAAAAAATATATTATATTTTATTATTTGCATAGTACTGCATAGTGTTTGCATAGTTCAGCATAGTGTTGCATACTAAAATTAGAAAAATTCACGTGAATTCGTTGGTGCACGCCCGTGAACTTTACCTTAATGTGCGTCCAAATAGTATCATATCATTCTCCTATAAATAGGATGCTTAGTTTAGAATTGAAAATCACACCAGAATCAGAGAATTCTTCTTCTATAATATTGAGCGTATTTCTTTAGAGTTTAAGGAAGCTTTGAGTGTAGAAAATAGTGCATGTTTTCTTCAAGAATATCTCCGCTATACTAGTCAAAATTTCTCTCTTTTTAAGGTATGGGGTATTATTATTTTCATATTCGCTTACAATATTATTTTTCGTATTCGTAAGGAATTTTTTTTTTGTTCAATATTCATAAGGAATATTATTTTCGTTCAATATTCGTAAGGAATATTATCTCCGTTTAATATTCATAAGGAATATTATTTTTGTTCAACAGTCGTAAGGGATATTACTTTTGTTCGATATTCGTAAGAAATAATATTTTCTTCCATACTCTGTAGTATGTAAGTAATATTATTTCGTTTTAGATTCTAAATTCTACACTCATTTTCTTAAGTAATGCTTCTATACTCCTTGAAATTAGAAGAATATCCTTGAAATTTGTGTTTCATCTAGTGTCGTTTCACAAGTATATTTTTCTGAACATTCTTGTTAAATTTAAGCTTTTCATGTTGGAGTACTATTCATGGGTACTATTCATTTTTACAGCACTATTCATACGTACGGGACTATTTATACGTACAACACTATTCATACGTATAGTACTATTCATGGGGTACTATTCACCCGGGGTACCGCTCATGACAGAAATTTATTTCTTTTCTGTCCAAATTATTTTTGATACAATATTATTTTTGAATTTTACTCCACAAAGCAGTTATCATGTTGAAAATTTGGACATTTTAAACTCTGGATAAATTTAAAGTCTTTAATATTTATCCTTTATTTCGTTTGATTGATGCTTATATCATTGTCATCATCCTCATGCTTATATTATGATAAAAGTCTTCTTTGGCCCGTAGTGCATAGATGGACTATTGATTGGTATGATTATGACTATGTATCAATATAATCATGACCTAAAATGTTACAAATGATGTGGTAAAAGTCCTCATTGACCCGTAGTGCATTGATGGACAGTTGTTGGTATGATCATGACCATGGGTTCTCTTCGGCCAAGGGTGCAAAGATGAATTTTTGTTTGGCATGATCATGACCATTGGTGATAATAACGAATATCCTTGGCCCGTAGTGCATGGATGATTCATGGATGTGATAATAATGAATATCTGTGGCCCGTAGTGCATGGATATTTCAGTGCTATGAATTACTTATTGCGCTGAGTCTCTGCGATAAAATTGATGATAAACTTTTAAATCATAAAAGATAGTAGATATCATGCTCTACTTAACTCTTCTAATGGATTGTTTGTTCCGTTGCGGTTAAACTTGTTGTCTATTGTATTCTATCAGTTTAACACTGTTGGAGGCTAACGGTAATTTATTTTGCATTATCTTAGTCATAATATTCTTTATTGGGCTAGTTGAGCTCACCCTTTTCTTTCAATGTTCTCTTCAGAAAATGAGAATATAGCTGAGACTAGTCGGGGAATGGAGTGACGATCCAGATGGTTGCTTTAGTAGTCATCACTATTCTGTGAAATAGTGTGATAATAATTGTAATGAGGACTTTATTTGAGTTTGGATATTATCTACGAGACAATATTCGTGTTAAAACTCACAGCTTATGTGTTGTCGTATTTTGCACGACAACATGAAAGTTGTATAAATGAAGTCTGTATTTGAATTATGTATCTTGTATCTGGCCAATCAAAATGGGTTGTGTATACCTATTCTAGTGTATGTCCTACCTAAGCAGAATTTTCTTACTTCAGTTGACAAATTGTGATATGTCAATTAACCTTTGTTTTGAAGATGTATTATAGAATGATATTTGAAATACAGGAGATGAGCAATGGGAAAATCATGATACAGAGGAAATAACCGAGAAAGTACAATCCGAAAAGAAAGCAAGGTATTCTCATATCTTCGAACTACCAGGTACGTAAATTTCGAGGGTGAAATTTCATAATGAGGGGAGATTGTAAGACTCTGAATTTTATGAAATAAAATTATTCAATTTTCTTATAATTATTATTCTATTTAGTAAATGGTTAAATTGATAAAAGGTTAAAGTTATGGGCGATATGTGAAAATTTTACAAAGTATGCACGTTGTTATAAAATATTTATTTGGTCGGGGAATATTTGTTTTATCAGGGAATATTCGTACGACGACACAATCATTGGTGGACCCCATAACAGAATTACCGTTGAATTTTGAAAATGACATAAATAACTTTTTATTAAAATAACGACAAAAGTTTTACTGTTAAATTATTGAAATACCTAGTGATAAAAGTATAGTAATACGCGTGGTTGCATAGTAGCACATGGTATTGTACAATATCTTTGATTATTGATGCTTACGTGAGAAGTCACTTAGTTTTATTCAATTATTGCAACAGTAATTGCTGTATAGTATCTCATATTATTGATTCAATTATTGTCACATTATCATCTGCATAATATTTTATATTATTAAATCAATAATTGAGACGACAAAGTTATTCATATTATTATTTGCATTATTGACAATTTCTAGAAAGTTTTGTCAAGGAAAGGGGTTTGGTTACCTAATTGCGTGCCAATAAGGAGAAGTCCTTATCAAAAAGCCACCTCTTTCCTGGAAATGATCTGGTTGTTAATATTGCGAGTTATAATAATAAGGAATAAATGTTATTAAAAATGTGTTTAGTGAAGCCAAGTGAATTAAGATAAATAGAGGGGATTTTTATGAAGTATTTGTTGTAAATTTGGCTTATTATATGGACCCCCACTTACCCATTTTTCAAAATCGTCGGTAGAAAGTTATCTCAATTTTATTATATATATATATATATATATATATATTATAAGTTTTTTTTATGTAAAATAGAATATATTATATTTTATTATTTGCATAGTACTGCATAGTATTTGCATAGTACTGCATAGTGTTGCATAGTAAAATCAAAAATATTCACGTGAATTCGCTAGTGCACGCTCGTAAACTTTTCCTTATTGTGAGTCCAAATAGTATCCAGTCATTCTCCTATAAATAGCATGCTTAGTTTAGAATTGAAAATCATACCAGAATCAGAGAATTCTTCTTCTATAATATTGAGCGTATTTCTTTAGAGTTTAAGGAAGTTTTGAGTGTAGAAAATAGTGCAAGTTTTCTTCAATAATATCTCTGTTATACCAGTCGGAATTGCTATCTTTTTAAGGTAAGGGGTATTATTATTTTCATATTCGCTTACAATATTATTTTTCGTATTTGTAAGGAATTTTATTTTCGTTCAATATTCATAAGGAATATTATTTTCGTTCAATATTCGTAAAGAATATTATCTTCGTTCAATATTCTTAAGGAATATTATTATCGTTCAACAGACGTAAGGGATGTTATTTTTGTTCGATATTCGTAAGAAATAATATTTTCTTCCATACTTTGTAGTATGTAAGTAATATTATTTCGTTTCAGATTCCGAATTCTACACTCATTTTGTTAAGTAATGCTTCTATACTCCTTGAAATTAGTAGAATATCCTTGAAATTTGCTCTTCATCTAGTATCGTTTCACAATGATATTTTTCTGAACATTCTTGTTAAAATTTAAGCTTTTCATGTCGGAGTACTATTCATGTATACTATTCATTTATACGGTACTATTCATACATATGGTACTATTCATGAGATACTATTCATGGGGTACTATGCACTCACGTACTATTCACTCGGTGTACCACTCATGACAGAAATTTATTTCTTTTCTGTCCAAATTATTTTTGATACAATATTATTCTTGAATTTTACTCCACAAGCAGTTATCATGTTGACAATTTGGACATTTTAAACTCTGGATAAATTTAAAGTCTTTAATATTTATCCTTGATTTCGTTTGATTGATGCCTATATCATTGTCATCATCCTCATGCTTATATTGTGATAAAAGTCATCGTTGGCCTGTAGTGCATAGATGGACTATTGATTGGCATGCTTATGACTATTTATCGGTATAATCATGACTTGTAATGTTACAAATGATGTTATAAAAGTCTTCATTGACCCATAGTGCATTGATGAACAGTTGTTGGTATGATCATGACCATGGGTTCTCTTCGGCCAAGGGTGCCAAGATGAATTATTGTTTGGCATGATCCTGACCATTGGTGATAATAACGAATATCCTTGGCCCGTAGTGCATGGATGATTCATGGATGTAATAATAATAAATATCCTTGGCCCATAGTGCATGGATAATTTAGTGATGCAGATTATTTATTGAGCTGAGTCTCAGCGATAAAATTGATGATAGACTATTAAATCATAGAAGATAGTAGATATCATGCTCTACTTAACTCTTCTATTGGATTGTTTGTTCTGCTACGGTTAAACTTGTTCTCTATCGTATTCTGTCAGTTTAACATCGTTGAAGGCTAACGATAATTTATTCTGCATTATCTTAGTCATAATATTCTATATTGGCTAGTTGAGCTAACCCTTTTCTTTCATTGTTCTCTCCAGGAAATCAGAATATAGCTGGGACTAGTCGGGGAATGGAGTGACAGTCTAGATGGTTGCTTTAGTAGTCATCACTATTCTGTGAAATAGTGTGATAATAATTGTAATGAGGACTTCATTTGAGTTTGGATATTGTCTACGAGACAATATTCGTGTTAATACTCACAGCTTATGTGTTGTCGTATTTTTCACGATAGCACGACAGTTGTATAAATGAAGTTTGTATTTAAATTCTGTATCATGTATCTGGCGACTTAGAATGGGTTGTGTATACCTATTTTTGGGGGTCACTTTTGGTATTAGAGCTTAGGGATATGGTCTATGGCAGAGATCTGGAATTAGAACTAAGAGGGGAGAGACGAGTAATATCCTTCGCTAGTGTGTGTCCTACCTAAGCTGAATTTTCTTACTTAAGTGTAAACACTCGAAATTTTCTTCTTACTTGTTACAAACATTGGAAGAAGCGCGGAATCTTCTTTCAGAGATAACCCTAGAAGACAACTCAGCTTAATCCCAGAAATACTACTGGAAGTGTAGTTTTAACCCCGGAAAACACACCGGGAGTATAATTTCCCACCTCAGAGATAACCCCGGGGAAAGCAGTGCAAATACCAGAAATTCCACCAGAGAAGGTCATTTCATCTTGGAGATAACCTCGAGATGTTCAGTCTCAGTCCCAGAAACAACACCGAGAAAGACAATGTCAACCTTGGAGATAACCCCAAAGAGTGCAGTTGCAGTTCCGGAGATAACCCCGGAGATGCTCGTTTCAACCAATGCAATCAGCTTTAACCTCGGGACTCACACCGAGGCACTCAACTCCCAAAACCAGAGATAACCCCGGGAGGACAGGCACACCCCAGAGACAACCCTGAGGGCATTCAGCACTTGCAGTGTAACGACCGAGAAATTTGGATTTTTATTGTAAAATGATTTTATTAAATTAAATAATAATAAAATCATATTTTATGTGATATCAAGATGGTTGTTGTTCTATAACCTATTGATGTTGGAATGTCATAGTATTTGAGCTACGTGAAGGAATTAAAGTGTTTGAATTTCTAAGACGAAAATAAAAGTTTTCCGAGAAATTTTTCGAAAACACTATTCATCGGTATTTGTTCAGAAATTATTTTTGAATTTCCGAGAAATACGTAATGATAGAATATTAAGGTAAGACGAATTATGTAATAATAATCTAGTTATAGAAAACGTAATGTTTCGCTTGCGGACTTAAATTAAGAATGTAAGGAAAGTGAAGAATTAATGCGTTAAGAGATAATCGTATGATATATGAGTATCAGACGAGGAAAGAAAACGAGTATAATACGAGGGTATTATACTGAGTTTGTATGAAGGAAGAAATATCGTATATTATGAAGTAGTATCGAAGTATATATTTATGATGATACATAAACTATAAGTATATGTATTAAGTAATGAAAATGGACTTGGAAGATTGATTATAATTGGTACAAGCCCAAATGAATTAAGGGTTAAGGCCCAAGCTAGATTCCATGAGTTGTCTAACCCATGGGGCAACCCATAGTAATATGATTAATGTGAGTGGTGATCAAGATAAGTGATAACCAAGATAAGTGGTGATCAATTAAATAAATTAATGGCCAAGTTAGGTGAGTAATGACCAAGCAAAGGATATGATTTGTGTTGATCAAGTTATGAATAGTAAGGAGGTGGTTTAGTGTATTGACTAAATTGCCCTAAACCTTGCAAGTTCTATAAATAGTGAAGGTTGGCAAGTCATTTGCTAGTTGTTCAAATAATCTAAACACTCTCTCTCAAAGTGCTTAATTGTTAGGGTGAGTAAGTTGTAATAAGCTACTTACATAAGAAGAAGAAAGAAGCTATTTATCAAGAACTTCTAAAGTAAGATCCTCTTCTCCAATTATCTTCTATCTCTAACATGATAGGTTGATAAGAAAAGTTTGGATTAAGGAACATGAATGATAAAAAGTAAGAAGTATGTGTAAGTAATGAACTTAAGCCAAATAAGTTGGTAATAAGTCATTTAAGCTAGCATAAGTTATAAACTTATGTGAAGGAATTATGAACTTATAATGAGTTTTGCAATATAAGGAATATGGAAGTAAATGAACTTTTATGATCATATGTATCAAGTATACATAAGTAAAAGCTATATGATGAGAACATATATGTATGATGATTAAGAAACTTTAATTGTCATAAATTATAAATGATAAATTCATAAGTAGTTTATAAATTG
The DNA here is from genome assembly GCA_020205615.1 of Panax quinquefolius. NCBI lineage: Eukaryota > Viridiplantae > Streptophyta > Magnoliopsida > Apiales > Araliaceae > Panax > Panax quinquefolius. Next base: position 95,971,688 of record CM035154.1, read on the forward strand.
ATCAAGTTATAAGCTTATAAAGAAATAAGTTAAAGTCCAACCATGAGTATAAGTTGTTGGAATAAGTAGGTTAATATGTTCACATGATGAATGAAATTCATTTGTAATGTTAAACAAGTGATAAGAATGAAGATTTGTCGGAAATCGCACGATTAGACGATAATCGTCGAATTCGTAAAATTCTCGGAATAGAAGTCAAATTTTGAGTTGGAGCTCGGAAATGTTATTTTCCAATGGAGACAAGTCATGTTCGTCATTTAAGAGTTGCGGACTCGAAAATAAGCGAATTCCGACTTAGAACGAAGAAACGAGCGCTGAACGTTCACGAACGTTTATCGTTTACGTTAAAAATGAACCAATAGGTGAATTAAATTTTTATCAAACAAAGTCAAACAGATGAAATTCTTGCATGAACGCGTAGATTACGTAATTTGTGAACCATAGGCTTTTGAACGAGTCAATTCGGACTTATAACGAAAGAGTTATGCGTCCGGGAAGTTCACAAAAATTCAAAGACTGAAAAATTTTTCTGGTGCACAGAGTTGGCGCCGCGGTGCCAACCTTAGACCAATTAGTCACGCCGCAGAGCTATGAACGGTCTATGTCACATCGAAATTAAAAGCCTTATGCGCTGCCCAAGATGTAAGGACTCATGGCCAAAATACCAAGTCCAAGTCGGTCATCCATCGTTAACTTCGCGTTGCGGTACATGAGATGCGAGAGTATAAAAAAGTCAGCCATGGCAGCCATCTTTGACAAATGATAGTGAAGAATATTTGTGAATGTAAAGTAAGAAAGGGTTATTAAGTTGAGTTAAACCTACCTTAAGAAACCTAAAATAACATTGTTAAAGCATTGTTAAACCTTAAGAGTAATGTGTAAAGAGTGGTAATAACCTATCCATCTATGAATGCAAATAGAATGATGAAATCAGAATGAATAGTAATCAAGTCTAATATACAAATTATATTGAGATGAAGGGTAAGATATAGTCAGATACATACTTGATTATGTGTGACCTAATATAAGGCATTATGTGATCATGTATTGTAGAGACTTAAAAGACTTGAAAGTAAAGTAAATTACATCGTAGCAGACGCTTAAGGCAAGTATTCTAACTCTTGTCTCAGTTCAATCTGAACATGTTTTTGAAGTTCATGTATCCTTACGCATGAATTGAAGTATAATGAAGTTAAAGCCAGTTCCTTTGGCTAGTCTTAACATATTGAGTGGATTGTTGATAATCTATTCATCTGTTATCAAATGCTATTATCTTTTGTCAATTACTTGATATGGTTTTCAAAAAAAGACTGAAATGTTAAACAAATGTTTTGTCGGTAAAACGACAGGCACGTGAGGTTGCCAAATGATTAAACGTACATACGTTTAATGGATGTAGTGTTGATCAACATAGAGTACAATAGGCTGATCACCTAGAACTGCTCGTAAGTAATACCGGGCTTATGGACTTAGTTCTAGGTTGTCCTTTTTAAAGAAAGAATGAATACTCGAGGTCTTTGACCGGAGTGAATGTTTTACTGAATATTATTCATTGTGAAACATTTTGAAAGAAAGATGAAGTGCTATTTTGAATTATCAATAGTACTTCATAACTATTGTTCAGTTATCAAAGATATACGATTCATATGTATCAAGCATGTTGTTAGTGAAATTGTTATACTTGATGAGCTAGTTATGCTCACTCTTGCTTGAACCATATGAATGCAGCTAAGACTGAACGTCCCGAAGGATCAAATAAGCATAAAGGAAAAGCTAAGGCAGATTATTAAGCTGTCTTGTAATGGTATAGGTCTATTGTTGTAATGTAATGAATATTATGACAAAGAACCTTTATAGCGAATGTATAGAACCCGGGAAATGTAAATATTACCTTTAATATATAGACGTTATGTTTGTTCTTTGAGACTATTCAATTGAATGAATGTATGAATGTTTGTACAGTATAGCACCATCTGTCGGGTTGGAAGATACCCGGATTTGGGGGCGCTACATGCAGCAGCCCAATCTCAAAGATAACCCTGAGCAACGTCTAGTTTATCAGCCCAAACCAAAGATAACACCAATGAAGGGAAAAATTGTCAAATTTCCACCTCAACCCCACATGGCACCTTCTCAACAAACATCTCAACATACATTCTACACAATAATGTCCCACAAGAACCAAGGAGTTCCAATCCCGAGTGACTACTACGTAAGGCAGCACACCGGATATAATTTTAAGCTTGAAGACATAGGACATGGTTCCATCTTCTTGACTTTGTACAACCTCTAATCCCATGTCATTCCGTAGCTCTCGACAATGGTAGTCTGAAACATGTTTTATACACCTCAATCGGATGCTCGGATTGAAGTTCTGCAAGTTCGAGCGGACATCACATTGCACGCATGCACGTACTTTGAGACGGTGGGACCAGTAGAGCTCGGGGCACTCGGTGTAGCCAGTAGGGCATCTGCGGACTATCACAGTACACTGCAAGTGCCAGAGGTACACTGCATGGCTCCCCCCCCTCTATAAACAGAGGGCTTGGGGTGGCCATATTTTAAGAGAAAATGGCAAGGAAGCCCTGTCTAATTTGTTCTGTACACACCCTATATTTAGTGCTTCCTCATTTTAAACACTTGTGAGCTCACATATAGCTATTTTTTTTTACCGGTGGGAGCCGAGTGTTCATCCACTTAAAGCTATAGAGGTCTTTTTTGGCATTCCACTGTAAGCCTTCTTACACACTTTAAAGCCTTTCTCTTCATCTTTGCACACACTCTTCTTCACATTGAGAGTCGTGTTGTGTGTGTAGGACCGAACTTTGGTCCGTGGTTTTCAATTCTGTTTATATATATATATATGGACTAACATTATCGATTTATGCCTCGATTGAGCTTGGACTCATGTTTGGAGCGTTTATTTGCTTTTATATATATATACCTATATATATGAACAATTGTCGAACTTTGTTCGACGAGCCTGGATTTTACATTCGAAGTGTTTATTTCTTATATATATATATACATATATATATATTGACATTTATGTCAGGCCTAGAGTTTACTTTGTGGCCTTTTACTGCTTTATTTACATTCCGTCCCGCTTGGAGTTTACTTCGTGGCGGTTGATCGTTTTTACTACTTTATTTACATTTAGTCCCGCCTGGAGTTTACTTCGTGGCCGTTGATCGTATTTATTGTTTTATTTACATTTCTAATCCCCCATAGAGGTGCTTCGTGGTGGTTGGTCATGTCTCTATATATATATATTTACCGCTTTTATATATTTACATTTTTGATCCCCCATGGAGGTGCTTCGTGGTGGTTGATCATGTCTATATATATATATATAGCTTTTATATATATAACTTCTTACTGCTTTTATATAAATTGCGACATCATGTGAGTCTAGCAATCATGTGATCACAGATTCAATCTACTGAATCTAAATTTGGTTCCCGTGATGGACATTTTCAGCTGTAAGCAGCTTGTAAATTATTCACGGTGTTTGAATTTTCTTAGATGGATTTCATGCCCATAAGAAGTTCGGCACTGCTATATACTATTTTCTCGAAGATGCTTCGCATCAATAAAAGCAACCAAGCCGAACATTTAATAATAAAATGGAAGTATCAAAGGCCTCAATTACTATTGAGCACAGGGTTTGAAAAAACCTCTTTTACAAAATCTCGTCGCCATATCTTATTTAAAACTGAATTTTTATACAAATTCAAACCCTTTGTATATAGGTGCGAACGAGGCCTCGTGCTACTTCCAAATAACAGCACATTAACCCACACACACACACACACACACACACATTCGTATAACAGTTTCTTAAAAAGTGACGGTCACCGTGGTAACACGGATGTCGGGGGGTGCTTAACACCTTCCCTCCACATAATCAAGCCCCCGAACCCAAATAAATCTCGGTTTCACAGACTCATTTAGCAGTGTTACATCATTGGGTCAATGTACAAACCTTTTCTCGATTGTATTGGTGCAACCAATTAAAAACACCAACTGACGACTCTTACAGTCAAATCGTCGACATATACATGTCAGACCTTTTTCACTTATTTTTTCAAACAAATCTCACCTAACATGAGAACACCAAAGAACAAGAACAGAAAAGGGACAAATAAAAATCCCGACGTCGACTCTGCTGGGGACTCCAGTAAGAGGGCTTAACCCCCTACTACAAGATTTTCAAAATTGTTATATGCATGTGTGTGAATGTTGCATTTATATTTTTTGATGAATGTATACGAATGCATTTTACTTACTGCACTGCAATATATCTATCTGTGATATTAGCGTTTCGTACATGTCATCATTTCCATAACGGTCAGACACATTGTATGTGAATGTATGTTGTGTGGTTCCTCCACCAGGAGGTTATCCTATCGGTGTTTGATTACTAAACTGGTAGGGAGACTAATTCCAACGAAGCTCAGGAAAGGCACCACCCAGATTCGCTCCAGTTAAAAGACCGGATTAACTTCCCGTCGAGTAAATTGCGATGATCTGGGAACCTTCATGCCAAAAAGCCGCGAGAGTAACCTAAGATAGGTCAGCCTCTGATAAACCAAACACGGAGGAAAGTCTCTTCATGCTTTCAATTTTCAATTACTTGTAAAGACAATTACTTGTAATTTCATTCCATGTTAATCTCTATGTAATGGAAAATATGAAGAATATGTGTACATGCATATTAAGACTTGACATGCTATCAAATGACACCCGTTTTATAGGATAATATTCCTAAAATGGACACATTATGATAGCATGTAAACATTTATACATTCCCTAAGACTAAACTACATAAGTTTTTGTAGGGAAACAATTGTGTCTGTTACCCGCTCAAAATCTAAAAAGGCCATGAGCCTACAGCCAATCATGTCTTCATATGACCAGTCTAATCCTGCTCCGGTCTCTCGAGAAGAGTTTGATGGTGTAAGCAAAAAAATTATAAATTTGGTTGTTTTGCTTAAAGAACTACACCAGTCTACTTAGGGTCGAATACCCGTACATACAGAATCCTCTGCACAAGAAGGAGCACAAGGTTTAGATAAAATAATTCCTGAACTTCAGTTGGATACAACCGACAAAAACCCTGAAAACACCCATCTCAAAGAAGATCTAGACACCGGTGATATTAGGAAGAAAGTTCTTCAAATGGAGGAAACCATCCGTTCTAATTGGAGCACACGGGAGTGTTTCATATGCTGACCTTTGTATATTCCCTGGTGTTCATTATCCAGAGAAGTTCAAAACTCCTGACTTTAAAAAATATGATGGGTTAGGGGATCCTTACACATATTTGAAGGTGTTCATTAGCGAACTTGGATCTTATGCAAAGGACGAGAAGCTCGAAATGCAGTTGTTCCAGAAGAGTCTGACTGGAGAAGCCCGGACGTGGTATACCAGATTGGACAACTTAATGATCCATAACTGGGAGGAACTAGCGCATGCCTTCCTCGCTTCGATCTGACTTCCAAACTCAGATGGCTCTGGCCAGGTGCAGACATTACCAAGGTCAAGAAATAGTCCAATGAGTCTTTCAGAGAGTATGCTCAAAGGTGGAGGCACCTTGCTGCTCAAGTCATTCCTTCCATGATGGAATTAGAAATGGTCATGACCTTCATAGACATACAAGAAGCTCCTTTCTATGAAAGAGTCTTAGCTGGCATTGGCAAACCATTTTCTGAAATGATCAAACACGGAGAGATGGCTGAGATGGGATTGAAGTCAAGAAAGATTCAAGACCTAGCCGCTCTTAAAGCAGTTGCTGAGCACAACCAGTATGGAACTTATGGAAACAACCCCCAGAGGGTCTATAAAAAGAAAGAGGAAGATGTTTCATTGATACTACAAGGTCAAAAAGGCGGTGAGAATATGCCTATCCATAGGAGAAACTACTCCCCTATTCAAGCACAGTCTTCAAACCCTCCATTGCCTAAAGGTGGAGAAGTCAAATGCCCTCGATTGTTCACACCCTTAGGGGACTCGCTCGAGAATATCCTTACTCTTCTGACTACTCAAAAGAAAATTACACATCTTCTTCCACTAGCCAACCCGAATGGGAAAGGTTTCAATGCTACTCGAAAGATTGCTTATCATGTCGAGGCACGGGACATGACACTCAGGATTACTGGGCCTTGAAAAACAAGATCCAGGACTTAATCGACAATGGGGAGATTATCGTGACTAAACCCGACCAACCTCATGTGCTAGACAATCCTCTTCCTCGATACAAAGAAGAAGAGGTCAATATGATTAATTGGAGCAGTGGACAAAGTTCCAATTACGTTATTGAATCTTCCCAGAATAGCAAAGATAGTGCTGACAGATGGGATTATACGCAGTTCCAGTTTATGATGGAGCGAAAGATTAAGGCTCTTTGCAAACAAGTAGATCAATTGGCAGAACGGGTGATTCATCAACACCAAGTCACACGCCAATTAGTCAGTCGGGAGAATGCTAGTCTCCTTCCTTTTGTCATGAATACTCCATCCTCGCCTTCAGAAAGTGAAACTCTAGAGGATAAAGTTGCGAAAAGAGCAAGTGCCAAAGCCCGTCGGGACTTTGCCAACAAATGGGAATTTACATATCTTCGCCAACCTATTGAGGAAATATTTCAGATGTTGATCAATGAAGGAAGAATTACATCCCATCTACCTCTAATCAATCCCCATTCCAAACGATTCAATTCCGATGGAGTATGTAAATATTACTACCACTCTCGCAATCACAGCACAGGAGAATGATGGGCACTCCGCCACCTCATTCAGAATTTAATTGACAGCGGTGTCCTGTAAATGGAAGATGACGACACTTTGTTACTCGAGAGTGGGAACACATTTCCTACAAAATGGAAGGATGGCGTAGCAGTTATATCCACTCATAAAAAAAGTAATTCTACTCAAAGGTGTAGATAATCCTTTGAAATTGGTTGCATCAGAGCCAATTCTTTTGCCATCTAGGCCCCAGTATCCTGTTGTCAGCTTGAAAAAAGTCCCATGGAATTATGGGCAGGCTGAAGGATCTATATCACATACAACCGTTGCAGTGTCGAAGGAGAATCCACTGTATCTTCCCCATCAGGTGATGAAGCCTACCATCAAATCAAATGGGAAAGTTCCCATGGAGAAAATTGAAGAATTCCTCCGTACCATGGGCTATAATGAAGCCAAGGTAGTTTTAAGCTTGGGAGAAGCTCCACAACAAATTTCCATACTAGACTTGGTTTTCTCTTCCAAAGATCACAAGAAGATATTACTAAGGGTCTTGGAAGAAGCCCATTTACCTAAATCAGTGGATGTGGAAAAATTCCAACATCTGGTTGATCACATTTTCAACAACAATGTGATATCTTTCACTGATGATGACATACCCGTTGAAGGGACGGGTCATTGTAAGCCATTGCACATAGCGGTTTTATCCTCCGGATATATGGTGGGAGGAGTCTTGATAGATGGAGATTCATCTCTGAATATATGTCCTTATGCTACCTTGGAGAAGATGAATATCAACCCCAAGAGGATCAAAAGCAGCCATACGGTTATCAAATCTTTTGATGGGTCCCGACGAAACGTCGTTGCTGTGATTGAATTACCAGTGGAGATTGGTCCACATACATTCAGTGTATCCTTTCATGTGCTCAGAATAGCTACAGGATATAATTTGCTATTAAGAAGACCGTGGATTTAAATGGCTGGAGCCGTCCCTTCCACCCTTCATCCGCAACTCAAGTACATCATCAACGACAGCCTAATTATTGTTAATGCTGAGCTGGAATGTCCTAAACAAGGTGACATACCACTCATCAGCTTCAGTTCATAAGTTGAGCCGGTCAGTTTCTATGCCCTGGAGGTGAACAACACCTATTTCCATCCCATTGGGGCTCTACCTCTCACACCCAAGATTTCTGCCGAAGTAATGTCGGCTACTCAAGAGATGATATCATTGGGTCATCAACCTGGACAAGGGTTAGGCAAAGATTATCAGGGTATTAAGCACCTAATTTAAGTGCCCAGTCAAATCGGGACAGCTAGACTAGGCTATTCTAGCAATCCCAGTCACAAGAATCCTCATAAGCACAAACAGATTCCTTCAACTTTAGCCACACAGCGATTATCTCCACCTGCAAATCCTGAGCTTATACAGTATCCGATTATCTCCACGTTATGGCTATGCTATTTCCCAAACCGATACCGGTTAAAGCAAAAGAGGTCCTGATTCTTGATATCAAAGTGGAAGAGAGGGAACAGAGACGTAAACAAGACATCGACAGGATGATGTCAAACATACGCATCATTGTCCATGATGAACATACAAATAGATACACCCCGGACGATGATTGCTCAGATGTTATGGTCATCATTAGGGAAAAGGAGGACGATGATAGCCCCTCCATCACTGCAGTCCATCAAGACTTTACCCTCGATAATTGGAACAGCACTCCATGCATTGGCCGACAAGGGTAAAATGGGTAGAAAATCCATCTGCCCTGTAGATAACTTTAATTGCTTACTTTTTTGTACAGTATTAGCAGTTGTTTTATCAATACATGCTAACACTTTTGTATGATTGAAAAGTTTCATATATTAAGTGAAAGCATTTTTTATTTCAGAACTGTGAATTTAGATGTGCATGTACTTGCTGATGAGGTGCCTTTTCTCCACAAGGACAGTAACTTTGATGAAAAGTTGGACTCAGACTTGATGGAAATACAAGAGGACATTGAGATATCTTAGGAGATCAAGGAATGGGTCAAAGACAAACCTAAACCTAACCTAGATCAAACCACTTCTTTCAATCTTGGAAGCTTAGAAAACCCTAAGCTAATCCAGATTAGTTCAGACCTAACTCCAAACCAAATGAATGACATGAGTGCTTTACTAACCCAATTTCAGGATGTGTTTGCATGGTCTCATGAAGACATGGTAGGTTTGTCCACTGACATTGTCCTTCATCGCCTTCCCATTAAAGAGGGATTCAAGCCAGTCAAACAAAAGCTCAGGTGATTGAAACCTGAGTGGATTTTAAAGGTTAAAGAAGAAATTGTGAAATAATTTCAAGCGGGCATCATCATATTGTCTACATACCCTGAATGGCTATCTAACATAGTCCCCGTGCCTAAACCAGGAGAAAAGGTGCGAGTTTTCCTGGATTACCGGGATCTGAACAAAGCTTTCCTTAAAGATAGCTTTTTTGTGCCATTTATCCACATTCTCATTGACAATACTGCTCAATATGCATGTACTCCTTTGCGGATTGCTTCGCGGGGTATCATCAGATTATGGTTGCTAAGGAGAACCGTGAGAAAACTGCTTTCATCACGCCTTGGGGGAACCTTTTATTATAGACGGTTGTCATTTGGCCTCATCAATGCTGGAGCAACCTATCAGCGAGCTATGATGGCTCTTTTCCACGATTTAATACACAAAGAGATAGAGATCTACATGGATGACATCATTGTCAAGTCCCGAAGGGAAGAATACCACTTAGACCATCTCAGAAAGCTCTTCAACAGGTTGCATAAGTATAACTTGAAGTTGAATTTAGCCAAGTGCGCCTTTGGTGTTAAATCAGGCAAGTTGCTAGGTTTCCTAGTCAACCACAAAGGGATTGAGCTGGATCCCACCAAAATCCAAGCCATCAAGGAAATGCCTATTCCTCAGACAGAGAAGGAAATACGGGGATTTTTGGGAAGAATCAACTTCATTAGCAGGTTCATTTCTCAACTCATAGCAACCTGTGAGCCTATCTTCAAGTTGTTAAGGAAGAACTCCTCCATGAAATGGAATGATGAGTGATAAAAAAACCTTCCTTACAATCAAAGAGCAAGTGGTTAATGCTCCTATTTTGGTACCACCCAAGGATGATGTTCCCCTGTTCGTGTACCTGTTCATTAATGACAAGACTATGGGCTGCATACTGGGACAAAAAGACGATAGAGGCTAAGAACGAGCTATCTATTACCTAAGCAAAAGATTCAGAAGCAGTGAATACAAGTACACTCTAATTAAGAAGACTTGTTGTGCTTTAGCATGGGCATCCATGAGGTTACAGCATTACCTTCATGATCACACAACCCATCTCATATCCCGCATGGATCCTCTCAAATACGTGTTCAGTAAGCCCATACTGAATTGTCGATTGTCCAGATGACAGTTTATTCTGCAACAATTTGACATCATCTACGTGACGCAAAAGTCCATTAAGGGTCAAGGAATTTTGGATCAACTAGCCGCCGCACCCGCAGGGGATTACAAACCCTTAGAAACATACTTCCCCGATGAAGGGGTCATGGCAATTTAGCAACACCATCCGTACGATGCATGCCATATGTGGAAAATGTATTTTGAAGAAGCTGTTAACACAGAAGTTTCTTGAGCTGGAGCAGTTCTAGTGTCCAATACAAGGGAGCAGTATCCTGTCGCCGTCAAATTACAGTTTGTCAGCACCAACAACATAACTGAGTATGAAGGCTGTATCATGGGGCTAAAACTTGTTCACTCAATGGGCATCAGACGGTTAACTGTCTTTGGGGATTCGGAGTTGGTAATCAAATAAACCATGGGAATCTATCAAACCAAGGAACTACATTTGTTGCCTTACCATCGGTAAGTTTTACAGATGGCTTCGAAGTTTAAAGAAGTAACCTTCCTCCACAATTCTTGAAACATGTATGACTTTTCGGATGAACTAGCAACTTTGGCCTCCTTAATCACCATACATGACGAGGAAAATGTGCCAAGCATCCCATTTGCCCTACAAAAGGCTCCATCCTATGGGAACTATGTTGGAGAAGTATCGGATGAGCTACCTCCCATCTAACACCCTTGGTATCAGCACATCAAGGAGTATCTACGAGATGGATCTACACCTGCTGAAGAGAGCCCGACTGAAAAAAGGCGGATCCATCGATTGGCTATAAAGTTTTACCTGAGCGGAGATGCACTCTATAAAAGAGATTCAGGATTAGGTCTCCTTAGATGTCTGGACAAAGACCAAGCTCAGAGGCTCACGGATGAAATCCATGGTGGAGTGTGTGGGCCACACATGAGTGGACCCCTACTTGTTAAGAAGATCCTCAGAACATGGCATTACTGGCTTACTTTCAAGGTTGACTGTGATGATCACGTCAAGAGGTGCTACCAGTGCCAAATTCATGGGAATGCTATCCACGCCCCTCCAAGGGAACTCCACAATATGAGTTTGCCCTGGCCCTTCTCAATGTAGGGAATGGACATGATCGGGCCCATAGAGCCCAAAGCCAGTAATGGGCATCGATTTATCTTCACCGTGATTGACTACTTCACCAAGTGGGTAGAAGCAACATCCTTCCCCAGGGTTACTAAATAAATCATCACTGCTTTCATCAGAAACAATGTCATTTGTCGATATGGACAACCAGAGGTAATTGTGTTAGACAATGCTAAGAACCTCAACAACAAAATGATGGAGGAGTTATGCAGTAAATTCCACATCAAACACATTAACTCTGTCATCTACCGTCCAAAGATGAATGGTGTTGTTGAAGCGGCTAATAAAAACATCAGAAAAATCATGCAAAAGATGTTTGTTAATCGCAAAGGATGGCGTGACTTGTTGCCTCTGACTTTATTAGCCTATAGAACTTCAATGCGCATTTCCATTGGGGCAACCCCCTACTCATTAGCCTATGGGATGGAAGCAGTGCTCCCTATAGAGGTGGAAATGGAATCCCTCAGAGTGTTGATGGACGCTCAGGTGGATGAAGACCAATGGATACAAGATAGATATCACCAATTATCTCTAATAGACGAAAGGCGAATCGCAGCTATCTTCTATGGTCAGTTATATCAATAAAGGATCGCCAGATCCTACAACAGAAAAGTCCGGCTACGACAGTTTAAACAACATGACTTGGTTTTGAAGAAGATCATTGACAACCAAGATCAATCTAAGGGAAAATTCGCTCCAAGCTGGGAAGGCCCTTTTGTTGTCAAGGAGGTATTGATAGGAGGCGCTCTCAGACTACAAGAAATGGATGATGATGAATTTCCACAACTAATCAACTCGGACACCGTGCAACGGTACTATATCTGAGGTTACCATCAAGCAAACATCCTAGTTTTGGATCATCAGATCACCAGTCATTCAGGTTTTTTAACCCTTTCTTACATAAAAAATCTTCTTCATACTCTCCTTCCCCATCAGGGAAACGTATTCTTCAAGCTAGCAGCCTGGTTTCACTTCATTTCAAACCTTTCATACAATTTCGGTTATCCCACCAGGGATTGAACCTTTCACACCTACAGTTTGTCCTAAACATAGGATCAAACTTTTTCACACTTGCAGTGTGACGCCACCAAAATAGGTATACATCACCCATCTTGAGTCTCCAAATACATGGTACACAAATTAAATACAAACTTAATTATACAACTGTCGGGTAATATACGACAAAATATAGTTGAGAGTTTAAACAAGAATATTGCCTTCTAGACAATATCTACTCTCAATGGAGTCCTCATTACAATTATTATCACACTATTTCACAGAATGGTGAGGACTACTAAAGCCACTTATCCTGGACCATCACTCCATTTCCCGACTCGTCCCAGCTATATTCTCATTTCCTGAAGAGAACAATGAAAGAAAAGGTTGAGCTCAACTAGCCCAATAAGAAATATTATGACTAAGATAATGTAGAATAAATTATCCTTAGCCTTCAACAGTATAACAACAGATAGAATATAATAAACAACAAGTTTTAGATCAACAACTGCAGCGGAATAAGCAATCCATTAGAAAAGTCAAGTAGAGCATGATATCTACTATCTTTTATGATTTAAAAAGTTTTTCATCAACTTTATCGCTGAGACTCAGCTTAATAAATAAACCATGTCATCAAATCATCCCTGCACTATGGGCCAAGGATATTCATGTAATCATCAATGGTCATGATTATACCGAATAATCCCTGGTCATAATCATACCAACAACTATCCATCAATGCACTACGGGCCAATGAGGACTTTTACCACATCATTTATAACATTACGGGTCATGATTATATAGAATGATCCCTGGTCATAATCATACCAATCAACAGTTCATCTATTCACGTAAGCCAAAGATATTCATCACAATATAAGCATGAGGATGATGACAATGATATAAGAATTAATCAAACGAAATCAAGGATAAATATTAAAGACTTTAAATTTATCCGAGTTTAAAATATCCAAATTATCAAATGATGACATCGCTTTCAGGAGTAAAATTCAAGAATAATATTCATGTATCAAAATTAATTTGGACATAAAAGAAATATATTTTCAAGCGTAAATAGTACCAATGAATAGTACTTTAGAATAGTACCTCGTGAATAGTACCCCGATATGAAAAGTACCCCAAATACCTGAGTGAATAATATTCGGGTGAATAGTAATTGGGTGAATAGTAACCCGTGAATAGTACTCCGGCATGAAAAGTGCCCCAAATATCCGAGTGAATAATATTTGGGTGAATAGTAACCCGTAAATAATAACTCATGAATAGTATTCCATCATGAAAAGATCAATAATTATCAAGAAAGCTCAGAATAATATTTCCATAAAAAATACTGGATGAAGCGCAAATATCAAGGATATTCTACTAATTTCATGCAGTATAGAAGCCAAAACTTCAGTAAAATGAGTATAGAATTCAAAATCTGAAACGAATTAATATTACTTATATACTACAGAGTATGGAAGAAAATATTATTTCAAGCGAATATTGAACAAAAATAACATCCCTTGAACGAAAATAATATTTCAACGAATATTTAACGAAGATCATATTCTTTATGAATATTGAAAAAAAAATATTCATACAAATATAAAAAAATAATATCTCTTTAGAATATGAAATAAATAATACCCCTTACTTCAGATGAAAACTGGATACTGGAATAGTGAAGTAGCAGACTTCTCTTCTTCTTTCTCTCTATAGCTTCTCTCTCTATAATTGCTCGTGTGAGTCTTAGTGAATTGGTGAGAATGAAGGAAGAATGAGCTTCTATTTATAAAAAAATATAGTTTCGATAATTGCACATTTTGGGGCTCGAAATATTACAGTACAATACCTTCATCTTTTCCTTTATTTTTAATTTAGTCCTACAAGTATTATCAAACTTGCACCACCTCCCTTAATAGTATATCATATGAATCAATAGTACAATCATGTGACTCAATAGTTCTATACATGTGTAAAAAATAATTACAGTATAGTACATTCATCTATACCTCCATTTTTAATTTATTCATGCAAGTATTATCAATCTTGCACCACCTCCCCTAATAGTACATACATGTGAATCAATAGTTATAATCATGTGAATTAATAGCAATTAATTTCTCATTTATCAGATTAATTACCCGATTAGTCAATATAACCTCCAGACATCAATTATTATCAGAATAGATGTCGATTTCCACTAACACTAATAATCCCAACACAATGAAACTATCAATTTCATCTTTAATCAACACGAACTTATTCATCATTAATATTATAACTCACAATATTTAACAACCAGGACGTTCCCAGGAAAGAGGGGGCTTTCCGATAAGGATTTCTCCTTATTGGCGCGTAATTAGGTGACCAACCTCTCCTTGACAGAACTTCTAGACATTGTCAATATTGCAAATAATAATATGAATAACTTTGTCGTCTCAATTATTGATTTAATCAAATAAATATTATGCAGACGATACTGTGACAATAATTGAATCAATAATATGAGAGATATGATGCAACAATTACTGTAGCAATAATTGAGTATAACTGAGTGACTTCTTACGTAAGCATCAATAATCAATACCGTGTGCTACTATGCAACCACGCGTATTACTGTACTTTTACTACCAGGTAGTTCAACAGTTTAACGGTAAAACTTTCGCCGTTATTTTTATAAAAAGATATTTCTGTCGTTTTTTAACTACGACAATACTTCCATTGTGGGGTCCACTAATAATTGTGCCGTCGTACGATTATTCCCTGTTAAAACGAATATTCCCCGACACAACGAATATTTTATATCAACTTGCTTACTTTGCAAAATTTTCAAATATCACCCTTAACTTTTAACTTTTATCAATTTAACTATTTACCAAAATAGAAAAATTGAATACTTTTATTTCATAAAATTCAGGATCTCACAATCTCCCCTCCTTATGAAATTTCACCCTCAAAATTTACGTATGTACCTAGTATGCCGAAGAGGTGAGGATACCTCTTCAAATTCTAACTCTTGAGGTATAACCTTTGAGTGTAGAATATATCATTCTTATCCAAAATTTTAACAGGTACCTCTTCATACGTTAAATCTTCCTCTATCTCGTCCGGTTCTAATTCAATACTGTGGTTCGGGTCGTCCACATATCTACGTAACATCAATACGTGAAAAACATTATGAACATGCGACATACTTGGAGGTAAAGCGAGTCTATAGGCCACAGTTCCTACTCGATCGAGGATTTCAAATGGGCCAATTAAATCGAGGGTTTAGATTTTCTCTCTTCATCGACTCTTGCTTCTAGAATAACGCCCTCTTGAACCTTCTTCTTCGCATTCATCAGCTCCGGGTGTGTAGCTTGAGCGATTTTAACTTCATCGGTTAACGTCGATTCTACTCGTATTATTTGACATCATCACGTGGGTCCTTAGAGTCTTTAACTCTATCTTTATCATTTGTAAGTCATATGAAATGGGTCTTTGTGTTAACAACATTACACTCGTAAACGCATATGATCTTCTACTCAATGTGTCAGCTACCATGTTCGCTCTTCCACGATGATATTGAATGGTATAGTCGTAACCTTCAACAGCTCGAGCCAAAGTCTTTGGCGCATGTTACATTCGTTTTAGGCAAAGAAATATTTGAGGGTTTTAGAAATGGGTTTTGTACTGGGGTCAATACAAAATTTGATTTCACGCTCTAGGGGTAGGCTAAGAAGTCTTCAGGAATACGTCAAAAAATTTATTAACAATAGAAATATCATTCAAAATAGTGACTCTCATCCTAAGACTTGGATAGCACGTCACATTGATACCTATCAACTTGCCACCATTATTCATGGCTTCCCCTACAAAAATTCTGGCTTTGGTACATTCCACACAAGGAATTCAACAACGAAAGGATTGGGGCTCTTTACTTATGGCTTGATATGACATTGATTAACTTTAGTGGTTTGGTTGCTTGAATTCGCATGACAACGAATATTTTATATCAACTTGCTTACTTTGCAAAATTTTCAAATATCACCCTTAACTTTAAACTTTTAAAAATTTAACTATTTACCAAAATAGAAAAATTTAATACTTTTATTTCATAAAATTCGGGATCTCGCATGCAGTTTGTCTTGAACATAGGATCAAATTTTTTCACACCTTCAGTTTGTCCCAAACATGGGATCAAACTTTCTTTCCCTCGCAGTTTAGCCTGCACATGGGATCAAACTTTTTGTCGGCTGCAAATCATCCTTAGGGGTGAACTACGTCGACCTAATCTCCCTGATACCCAGGAGTACATAAGCAACCATATTCTATATGGCCCGGTCACAATAAAAAACAAAAAACAACAAAAACATTTCTGCCCTTTCTCTACATAAATAAAAATAACAAAAACATTGTTATACCCTTTTACATTCATCGTTGAACCTCTTACACCAAGTTTGAACTACACATACCTAATCTCCTCTTCAATAGGAGTACGTAGGCAGCTATTCGTGGTTCAGTCTAACCCCTACCAAAACAAATACTTGTCAACGGTACTGGGATTAAACTTCAATTCACCACTTTTCATCGGCTTCAGACCAAAGGGATGGAACTACCTGACCTCCCCCTAAATGGGAGATTCAGCGACCATCTAAGTTGCAGTTGTGCCTCAAAGAGAAACACTAATCCATAAGAGATGGAATTAACTAAGATCCTCTTAAATATGAGTACTGGCGACCATCTGCGGTGCGGTCAATCTCAGAGAGGAAAAGTTCCATTCCTCTCCACATCTACATACAGAAACTAGTCCCAAGACACCAAAGAGGGTAGGGATATACACAGATCAATGATCCATTCTGAAAGATCTTGTGACGTCTTAATGTCCACACATCAAGTATGAGTTCAAAATGCATCAAGATCACAAGCCCTGAAGAAATAGGCAAATATCAATCAAGTATCAAGGCGCAACTAAAAGGGAAGTGAAACCAAAAATATTTCCATGCCATATATAATGCTATTTGATATATACATATGTGTTGTACATGACAAAATGACTAAGCTAGTCTGTGCAGGAAAATACAAGTTTATCTATGGATCTGTATATATGTGGACTATCAGATCTAACATAGCATCTCTCTCCAAAAAATGAGGCAACGCTGCAAGCTCTTCCCCAGTGGTATCTACATGAGCTAGCAGATCCAAGGCCAACTACATGGTGGCATGATGCTCATCAATGTATGCACTCATATCGGCAAGGATGCCAGTCGTAAGGGATCTCACTGAAGTAATATCTGTGACGGCCACATCCCGAGCAGATAGGGCATCATCCCGCTCTACAATCAATGCATCCCTAGCTGATTTGGCCTCATCTCTCTCCAATAAAGTGGCGTCTCTCCCATCAAGAGCTGTCAACATCAAGGCCCTAGCCTGATCTCTCTAAAAGGTCATCAGATGAAGACTCTGATCTAAATACTGTGTTAAATCTTTGAGTCACAAGAGCTTTTCTCAGATTGGGAGAATCAATACAACCTGTTGGTAACCCAGTGGTTAAATCCTCCTCGGTGGGAATATAAGTCTCCTCCATAGGCTCCCCATCATCAGAATCAATCCCCGACAATGTGGATACTGCCACAGTCAATGCCATCTCTGTCACCATCTATGCGGAATACTCTGCAGAATAACCCGGGTGGCTAACAGAAAACACAGCTAGCTCACGCTGATCCCAACAGGTGTACAACCTGGATCTATCCTTTGCTGATAAGTGGCGAGAAGCTAAGTATTGACTCAATGCCCCCTTAAAAGGATGAAAGTGCTAGAACTAGTTAAATTGACACATCACGGCCAGTGGGTGATAAGTAGTCATGCCCCTCAAACCAGCTAGAGGGAGATAATCCATGTCTGAAGCGTGAGTGATGAAGCTGTATGGTGAGCTGAGCCCTATACACGGTAATATATCAAACGAATCTCCGATCCCTGCCAAGAAAACGGACCAAGATGTAGGATCTGTACACTCTGCAGGCTGAAAGGAGTACGACATAGCTATCTCATGGGTGAAACAATACCCGTGCCGTCTGAAATTTCCAATCGGTCTTAAGTGTGACATAAACCACACGTACAACATGACCGAGCTACCTATGAATACCCCTGCAGGGTAAGTGCTGCAATATGTAGCTAACCTCAGTGTCTCTACTATGATCATCGGTACAATGGTGTACAATACGCACAGTAGCAAGACATCTACTCTGGCTGAGTGCCAATGATCCTCCAGCATGGTAAAATCCCCGGAGTTCCCTGTATGACTATCCTCAAAGCCAAATTTGTCCAACAGAAAACGTTGGGGTACAACGTGACCGGATGTGATCTCATCCTGTACAACTCTACACCTCAGCCCGGTGAGGGTCATAAACTGTCGGCTCATGTCGCCGATGGCCATTCGCACGCAAGGTCTGTCCAGAGTAGGAGTCAACAAGTGGATGCCAAACCGGAAGACTTACCTCTCTGGTATCCAATGCTCCAGCATACCCTCTAAAAAGCCTATGGGAACCTGAAACATCAGGAGAGTCATAGTATGCTGCAATAACTGATCTACAGGCACGCTGTCTGAAGGTGACATACTATCATACCACGATCTCAGACAGGATGCCACCAATACTAGTGGGGTATGATCAATGCGGCTAATTGTTGAAGAAGACATCTATGTGGGCCGTATCATAAGACCATCCAGAGGTCAATACTGAATATCTCTAGACATACATACATATGCATAACATAATACATGCATGATAAAGAATAGATGGCAATATGATATAGGGAATGGAAAACTGTACATACTTTCCTAAATATATCATCATCTAATATATCTCTATACAGCTAGAAATACAGGGAAATTAGGCGGCAAAGATGCCCTACATCTAATAGAGGCCTATCGAAAGATATAGCGAGAATGGGGCACAACCACCTAGTGTCTAATAGAGGCCTATCAAAAGAGATAACGAGAATATACATCAGAAGAAGACAATGGTTTTAATGTCTACATGATCAATCCTGTCCACCTGATGTAACTCCTCCTGAGTCACTAGATCTCTATCCACAGGGATGTCAGACCTATACGAGGGAGGATCTGCACCGGTAAAGTCATATGGGTCTTCTAAAGGGCCAGCACCAGAGCTGGAAGGATCAAAAGTATCTGCCTCTGAAGGATCTCTGCCCAAGTGCCGGATAAAGAAATGTGTTCGGTCCAACTGTCGGGTCAAACTGTCAATCTGTGTCAAATAAGTTGGATCTCGTACACAGGCTAGCCAACCATCATCATCACGGATCCAGGAACCATATCCCCCATAAACAGAGTGGCGCGGGTCTGGGCTCCAATGGTACAAGGGGACCAATAATGCTGGAATATCTCCTGAATGCAGGGACCCTCTGATAATGTAAAACTGTCAACAACCATCAAAGGAATATCAATGATGGGTGACTGTGAAACAGGCCAATAACGCCTGACAGGAGGCAAGATCAGTATACAAATCTCTCCTATGGTTCTCCTGATAGCACATTCTCCTAAATAGAGCTCCCATCCTCTATCTGTGAAGAGAGGAATCCTACGGGTGGAAATCATGTGCTCGACACCAGTCGGGTACCCATCCTCAAATCCAATGCTTAAATGTTCCCCTGAATGGGGAATCCGTGTGATGACATCAGTTGTCAATAAGTCCAGCTATAGGCGACTATGAGTGAAACCCTCAGCTACAGGGACCTCCGCCAGTATGGAATGATGCCATCTTCGTCCTCGTGGGTAGGTATCTAATCCTAACACACTCACCGGACATAAGCATGGAAGCCTCTCATAGGCCCTGAACTGCCAACATAAAGGCAAACATCTGCTGTTAGTCAACACTCTTAACTTGTACATGGAAAATTACAAGAGAAATACTCACTAGCAGAAATGGGTAAAATCCTATCCAAGCCTCTGTCAAGCCCTGCGAACGCATGCGTATTCCTCTGAGGAAATAGGCAAAGGTGTAGGAACCCCAATCATACTCTCTAATATGGTCCATATATCATGTGGCGCTAATTAAAGCAAATGACACCATAAAAGAGTTATCAGTTATGAAGCAGCCCCTAATGATCATCAAGAATAATCGCTGAAGAATGTGATCCCTAATTCTCACATCATCGGGTATAGGCTCACTCAACAGCCTGCTCATAGCATCTACGCTCAAAGGACCTGTACGAACAGTCCTGCCCTTTAGCGCCTCCACCGAAACTCCTAGCAAGGATCTGACGGTAGTCAGGGTAACATCTGCCATACAAGGCACTGGTGCCCCTCCAAACTCCATACCTGTGATAAACTGCCAATCCATCGACGTCATCATCACCTCACAGTCCAACAAATGTAGTGACTGAGTCTGCTGAAACCAACGCTCAGACAATGCCCTGAGGTAACCCTGGGGACAACGGCGGCGAAGGATGGAAAGGAATGCCCCAAATCCCCAGTCATGCATGATCACTCTATAGTCAGGATGCAGAGCCTGGTATATGGAGTAAATGCTAAACCAGTTCCCTCTAGGCTGTGTAAAGCCGGGAACCTACATCACAAAGAAGATCAACATCATAATCCTTTACTCCTCATCAATAGGAAAGAAGAAAGATCAAAATCTAGCTTCGTACCTCGTTTGCATGAAAGTAAACTGAGGGATGTCGACTCAAATCACCCAGAAGCTCTTCACCACCTAAATACTCGGGAGGTCCCTACGGGGAACATATGTAGCAGGAGCGGGAGCCACAACCAGTACATCCTCCTCTTCGTCCTCCACATCCGGTACATCAACCCGGACAGGACGTATCACTGCCTCTGCCAAACGACGAGGTTGTCTAATGGAACGGGGTCGAGGCTCTTCAGAAGCCCTCTTCCGTACACCAGAAGTGGTCCTGCGGGAACTACTCGGCTGATCCAGATCCATATATCTGGACAATAAGTCTCCAAATCACCTCAGAAAAGGTGTGATAAATTCTAACCTGGAGCTTTTCAAAATAAAATTTTATGATTACATTCATGCATGCATTATTTTAACATACGTCTACAGTAGTGTTAAAAATACATGATTACCCAATGCCTACATTTTGAAAATTTTTGCCATAGTTTCCTTTGTAAATAGAACTATCCACATGCACATAGGCATGACTAGGTGGCCATTCAGTAAATCACCTGCCCAGAGTCATAAACATCCTACATGCATCAGTACATCACAGTAAAAAATCCGTAAGGGTAGCCTAATTACCAGGATTATTTTGCTTTTTTCACCTTTGCTCATTTGTCCTCAAATAGGATAAGAAATAGCAAAAAAAGGTGTCAATTTGACTGTTTCGAAAGTTAAATTTTTTCACATCATTATGTTCAGCATGGTTTAATACTAACATTTACTATAGTGAATATTTTTTATCAAGTCATTGCAGCATGCATAATTACTATTATGTGTTTAGATGCATTTCATGTGATAAGTCATTTTACAACGGATAAAAACTGGAAAAGAAGACATGTATACGTTACCAGGACAGTGTAGAACACTCATGCGGTGACAAAATTTGCAGAAAGACGCCCAAACTCAGCAGATCTGAAGAAGAGCTCTCAGATTTCCTTCGCGGTACAACATGAAATGACTTTAAAAGGCAACATGTAGCCTTAATAGCCATCCACGGCTGGCCACAGGTCCACCTGCTGCTGCTGTTGCAGGTGTACCTACTACTACTACAGGTGTACCTGCAGCTCCTTTGGGTGGGGCCCACCCCTCTGACTCGGTCCAGTTTGAGTTGCAAAAGAGTTCTCACAAGCTAAAAAGGCCAAATCAGGAATAAAAATGCTATGCGATTGCGCAGAATAGCCTAAAATCCTGGTTTTCATGGGCGAAACTGTGGCTTTACATATCACTCATTGGTATTCACCCAAACACAGGGTACACTATACCGATGATCTCAGTTATTTCAAATTACAATCGGCAATACCTTGCGAAGGTCCGATGCCATCAGTTCAGGGTCGTAGCCCTAAAACCTTTTCCCTAGCGGGTCTTCATACAATTCATCCGTTGATGCACACGTCAACGAAGGTCAAGCAGCCTTGACATTATCCACAGCAGGGATCTCATCCATTGATTTCACATGTCGGCGAAGGTCAGGCAATCCTGACGACTCAAATTGTTGGCAATAACTCTGATAGAACATTGGTATGTCCTGGTGGTGCGAACCATGAGAGATCATCCTCATCGGAGAGGACCGATGATGGAATATGTTATACACATCCTCAACAGACAAAACACATCCCCACAGAGTCTCTTGTACATGAGAGATACATCTTCAGGATAAAGTATGTGTCAAGGATTTAAGACTTTGGTGATAACCCCAACGTCAACAATCCTAGAGATTCCTAGTAGCTGTGGATCATATGTCCACGACAGTTCATCAAGCTTCTTATTTAGTGCTCCCCGGTAGAAGTAACAGGGAGCCGATAATCATCCCACTATGTTGGAGAACAATCTAATAAACCACATACATTTGCATCATATTATTATGCATTGCATCATAATCATCTTGTCATATTTCAAGTGTCTAGTATTCTTTATCCTATCCATGCCATTACATTGCATGAATATGATAAAGAGAGGCATCTGTAGACACTCGAAATTTTTTGCCTACCTGTTACTAACATTGCAGGAAGCGCGGAATCTTCTTTCAGAGATAACCCTTGAAGAAAGCTCATCTTAATCCCGAAAATACCATCGAAAGTGTAGCTTCAACCCCGAAAAACACACCAGGAGTATCATTTCCCACCTCGGAGATAACCCCGGGGAAAGCAGTGCAAATACCAGAAATTCCACTAGAGAAGGTCGTTTTATCTTAAAGATAACCCCGAGATGTTCAGTCTCAGTCCCAAAAAAAACATCAGGAAAGACAATGTCAACCTTGGAGATAATCCCAAGGAGTGCAGTTGCAGTTTCAGAGATAACCCCGGAGATGCTCGTTTCAAGCCATGCAGTAAGCTTCAACCTCGGGACTCACACCAAGGCACTCAACTCCCAAAACTAGAGATAACCCCGGGAGGAGAGGCACACCTCAGAGACAACCCTGAGGACATTCAGTACTTGCAGCATCCCAATCTCAGTGATAACCCTGAGCAACGTCTGCTTTATCAGCCCAAATTGAAGATAACCTCGGTGAAGGGCAAATTCGTTAAATTTCCACCTCAACCCCACATGGCGCCATCTCAACAAACATCTCAATATACATTCTACACAACAATGTCCCACAAGAACCAAAGAGTTCTAATCTCGAGTGACTACTATGCAAGGCAGCACATCGGATAGAATTTGAAGCTTAAAGACATAGGTCATGGTTCCATCTTCCTGACTTCTTACAACCTCTAATCCCATGTCATTGCGTAGCTCTCGACAATGGCAGTCCAAAATAAGTCTTATACACCTCAATTGAGATGGCAGGCATCACGTTACATGCGTGTTCGAGCGGACATCACGATGCATGCGAGCACGTACTTCGAGATAGCGGGACCTGCGGAACCCAAGGCACCCCGAGCAGCCGCAGGTACACCTATGGCTCCCCCCTATATAAATAAAAGGCTTGGGGTGGCCATATTTCAAGAGAAAATAACGAGGAAGCCTTGTCCAATTTGCTCTGTACACACCGTATATTGAGTGATTTCTCATTTTAAACACTTGTGAGCTCACAGATAGCTATTTTTTTATCGGCGGGTGCCGAGTGTTCATCCACTTAAAGCTATAGAAGTCTTCTTTGGCAGTCCACTGTAAGCCTTTTTACACACTTTAAAGCCTTTATCTTCATCTTTGCACACACTCTTCTTCACATTGAGAGTCGTGTTGTGTTTGTAAGCCTGACTTGATCAAGTGGTTTCATTTCACATTTTATATATATATATATATATATATATATATATATATATATGGACTAACATTATCGAGTTATGCCTCGAGCCCTGGACTCATATCCAGGAGCGTTTATTTGCTTTTATATATATATATATGAACTTTTGTCGAACTCTATTCGATGAGCCTAGATTTTACATCCGATGATATTTACGTTTTTGTCAGGCATGGAGTTTACTTCGTGGCCTTTTACTGCTTTATTTACATTCTGTCCTGCCTAGAGTTTACTTCGTGGCGGTTGATCGTTTTTATAGCAATATTTATATTTAGTCCCGTTTAGAGTTTACTTCGTGGTGGTTGATCATATTTATTATTTTATTTACATTTCTGATCCCCCATAGAGGTGCTTCGTGGTGGTTGATCATGTCTCTATATATATATTTACCGCTTTTATATATTTACATTTATGATCCCCCATGGAGGTGCTTCGTGGTGGTTGATCATGTCTTTATGTATATATATTTACAGCTTTTATATATATATATATATATATATATATATATAACTGGTTACTACTTTCATATAAATTGTGGCATTATGTGAGCCTAGGAATCATGTGATCACAGATTCAGTCGACTGAATCTAGATTCGGTTCCCGTGATGGACATTTTCAACTGTAAGCATCTTGTAAATTATTCACGGTGTTTGAATTTCCTTAGATGACTTTCATACCCATAAGGAGTTCGGCATTGCTATATACTATTTTCTCAAAGATGCTTCACATCTCGAAAATAAAAGTAACCAAGCCGAACATTTAATAATAAAATGGAAGTATCAAAGGCCTCAATTACTATTGAGCACAGGGTTTGAAAAAACCTCTTTTAAAAAATCTCATTGTCATATCATGTTTAAAACTGAATTTTTATACAAATTCAAATCCTTTGTATATAGGTACGAACGAGGCCTCGCACTACTTCAAAATAACAGCACATTGACCCACACATATACACACATTCATATAATAGTTTCTTGAAAAGTGGCGGTCACCGTGGTAACACGGATGTCGGGGGGTGCCTAACACCTTCCCTCCGCATAATCAATGTGCAAACTTTTTCTCGGTAGCGTTGGTGCAACCAGTTAAAAACACCAACTGGCAACTCTTACAGTCAAATCGTTGACATATACATGTCGGACCTTTTTCACTTGTTTTTTCAAACAAATCTCACCTAACATGAGAACCCCAAAGAACAAGAACAAAAAAGGGACAAATAAAAATTCTGACGTCGCCATTAAGTTGACAAATTGTGATATGTCAAATAACCTTTGTTTTCAAGATTTATTCTAGAATGATATCTAAAATACACGAGATGAGCAATGGGAAAATCATGATACAAAGGAAATAACCAGAAAGGTACAATTCGAAAAAAAAGCAAGGTGTTCTCATATCTTCGAGCTACCAGGTACGTAAATTTCGAAGGCAAAATTTCATAAGGAGGAGAGATTATAAGACCCTGAATTTTATGAAATAAAAGTATTCAATTTTCTTATAATTATTATTCTATTTAGTAAATTGTTAAATTGATAAAAGGTTAAAGTTAAGAGTGATATGTAAAAATTTTGCAAAGTATACAAGTTGTCATAAAATATTCGTTTGGTCAGAGAATATTCATTTTATCAAGGAATATTCGTACGACGGCACAATCATTGGTGGACCCCACAACGAAATTTCTATCGAAGTTAGAAAATGAAAGAAATAACTTTTTATAAAAATAACAGCAAAAGTTTTACCGTTAAACTGTTGAAATACCCGGTGATAAAAGTACAATAATACGCGTGGTTGTATAGTAGCATGCAGTATTGTACAGTATCTTTGATTATTGATGCTTGTGTGAGAAGTCACTCAGTTTTGTTTAATTATTGCAACAGTAATTATTGCATAGTAAATCATATTATTGATTCAATTATTGTCACAGTATCATCTGTATAATATTTTATATTATTAAATCAATAATTAAGACGACAAAGTTATTCATATTATTATTTGTATTATTGACAATGTCTAGAAAGTTCTATCGAGGAAATGAGTTTGGTCACCTAATTGCGCACCAATAAGGAGAAGCCCTTATCGGAAAGCCCCCTCTTTCCTGGGAATGATCTGGTTATTAATATTGCGAGTTATAATAATAAGGAATAAATATTATTAAAAATGTATTTAGTGAAGCCTAGTGAATTAAGATAAATAGAGGAGATTTTTATGAAGTATTTGTTGTAAATTTTGCTTATTATATGGACCCCCACTTATCTATTTTTCAAAATCGACGGTAGAAAGTTATCTCGATTCATTATATATATATATATATATATATATATATATATATATATATATATTATAAGTTTTGTTTTTTATGTAAAATAGAATATATATTATTTTATTATTTGCATAGTACTACATAGTGCATAGTGTTGCATAGTAAAATCAAAAAAAATTCACGTGAATTCTCTGGTGCACGCTCGTAAACTTTTCCTTACTGTGCATCCAAATAGTATCATGTCATTCTCTTATAAATAGGATGCTTAGTTTAGAATTGAAAATCACACCAGCATCAGAGAATTCTTCTTCTATAATATTGTGCGTATTTCTTTATATTTTAAGAAAGCTTTGAGTGTAGAAAACAGTGCAGGTTTTCTTCAAGAATATCTCCATTATACCTGTAACGACCCCAAAAATTCATACAATTTAATTCTCCACTTTGGTCGTTAATAACACATCTACCTTCTGATTTTACATCATTATTCGATGTTAAACTTTATAAAATGCGGAATAATTTAAACTTTTATGTCTTCTTACTTTAATTCCACTTTAATTCTCTGAATCAAAACCTTTATCATCTACAAGTCTTTGAATTAATCTTATTTTATGATTCGCTTTATCACTATTATTATATAAAATTTTACATTTCAATCCGATAACCTATAGATATCAGATAACTCTAACTTTAGCTTTACAACTCAACATAAAAACTGTACATCATAAAACCTTTAGTACATCTCATGAATCGTTACAACAAAATGACTATACAAAGTCTTACATCATAAATAGATATCCAAATACACCGGATAACTCAACTTACAATTCAACGCACATGTTACATTCAAAATATTAAATACTTTTCTCATAAAACATAAGAAATCTCTGCGAATATGGATCCCTATAATTCACTTAGCACATATCATTACCTTAAAATCTTGACCTTGATTGTTGTT
This sequence comes from Panax quinquefolius, assembly GCA_020205615.1. Taxonomy (NCBI): domain Eukaryota; kingdom Viridiplantae; phylum Streptophyta; class Magnoliopsida; order Apiales; family Araliaceae; genus Panax; species Panax quinquefolius. Next base: position 95,999,098 of record CM035154.1, read on the forward strand.
TACCAATAACAGCTTACTGCCTTGCGTTAATCCTTCAATTAGCTTGGAATCCTTGCTAACACCACTGAAATTCCTTTAAAAATCCTTAGGTTCTCTCTCAATTCTCTCTCAAGCTCCTCTCTGAATTCTCAGTTTTCTTCCTAAGCTTAGTAACTAAGTTATGCGTAAAAACCAAACTGATAACCAATAATAATACGTATACTTATTGTATCAGTTACAAGCTAATAAACGTATAGGTTATAAATATATTATATTCATTATTTAATTTATTTTATTTATATTATTTACAAATTCAAAAATTTAAAAATCCAAAAGCCATAAGGCTTTCTTTGGCAAAACCCTTTAAAATTTAAAGACTTACTATATTTAAGCCTTGTTTGGCAAAAACTAATTTAAACCACTCTAATTTTATTTTAATAAATCATTTAGTTTATAATTTATTATCACATATTATTTATTTGGATTTCTATATCCAATAATAATCAAATAAATTAATTACACATACTATATTTAAAATAAATATTCCACTTAAACAAATATCACAAAATTATAATCTCACTTTATAATTTTATTTAATAACTTATCATACCATCTTAAATTATTAAATTAAAACAACAATATAACATCTCATGTTATATTACAACTCTCTAAATTATAAATTAATTTAATTTAGAATATTATCTAGTCATAAATATTTACTAATAATAATCACATCAATAAAATATTTATTTCATTTAATAAATATTTTAAATTACAATTACTAAATCTTGGATTGTCACATTCTTTCCTCCTTACAAAGATTCTGTCCCCATAATCGAAAATACAGATTAAACAAATAACGCAGGGTACTATTAATGTAAGACCCCAACTTATTATTAATGAAATTTAATTTCCTCTATTTATTATTTTGAAATAGTAAGGGTTGATGTGATTAATGTGGATAGTTAGGGGTAAAATACGCAAATATTTCAAAATAAGCAAGTGGTTATAAAATATTCATTGTTGTCGGGGAATATTCGTTTGGTCGTGGAATATTAGATCGTCAGAATATTCGCATTTACAAGTAGCGACCATGTGGGCCCCATAACTAAAGCGATTGGATGAAGAAAAGCGACAAATATAAGTTGGTTAAAAATAACTTGGCGTAGTTATTCAAGATTATCTTTGTTAAAATACTAAATTGGTTAAAACACATAGAAGTAGCTGACACGGTATTGCACCAATTATTGATTCTTACGTAAGAAGGCACTACTCAATAATGGTTACAGTAATTACTGTTCAGTATTTTATTTTATTGATTCAATAATTGTTGCGTTGATATTTTATATTGTTGTTGTTTCAATAATTGTCATTACACAATATTTTTCATTATCGAAGCAATAATTCATATTATCTGAATAATATTATTAGATAACATTATTGGCAATGTCTAGAAAGTTACGCCTAAGGAGAGGTTTGGTCACCTAATTGCGCTACCAAGAAGGAGAAATTCTTATTGGAAAGCCCCTCTTTCACAGGAAGCTGCTCGGTTGTCAATATTGTGATTCTCGTAATTTTATTTGTGAATAATTAATTATTGATTCATATGATGAGGAAAATATTGATTTTATGTGGATATAGATGGAGAAAAATTTTAATGTGACAATTGTTGAAAATTAAAATTTTATCTTTTTCGATAAGATAATTCATTTAAATGTATTATTATATTTTAATAATATAATAATGGTGATATTTTTACAACGAATGTGGGATATATGAGTATACGAGGAGGAAGAGTATTTTTGTTGCAATAAATGTTTAAAACATGTTAAACATGTCGGTGGACCCCATTTATCGATTGAAATTTGATAATACTTTGTAAAATCCCCGTTTGTGGATTTTTTGGTCAATTTTCATTTGGAATTTGGAAAAACTTTCTTACGTAAAGTTGTAGAGAATTGAATTTTCTATAAAGACTTGCAAGATTCGAATTTTCCGATAGAAGGGCTATTTATTATGAATTATTGAAGTTCAAGTTCAAATAATTGATTTTGGAAGTTTAAAATATTTTAAATAATAAAAACGTTTTTTGTTTGTTTTGTGGGCTACAACATGTGCATAATGAGCTGAGATCAGATCTAGGAAGGTTGGCGTAGAAATCTTAATATATATTAATATTTTATTAAATTTTACGCTTTGGTGTTCTAAAGATTTTCCTATAAATAGGGTGCTTAGGTTAGAATTGAAAATCACACCGTAAATCGAAGTTTTCTCTCTCTATATTATCGAGGCGTATTCTTGTGAGTATTTTGAGTATACTTTGAGTATTGTTAGGCGGTCTGTAAGTTCCTTCAAAGACTATACCCTAGATTCCACTAGAAGTACTAATCTTCGAGGTAAGGGATATTATTTTTTTTCATAATGATATTATTTCTTCAATATCATTATCTTTGAAATATTGATCTGAAGTTTTTATCAAATTTGGAACTTTTGGTATCTTGAGTTACTATTCACGATACTAAGACTTATTCACGATATCTGATTTTATTCACGAATACTGAAGACTATTCATCGAAATATGAAAAATTTTCTTTTTCGTCCAAAATATCTATTCGGATACTAGCTTTGATTGTATCCATGTTTTGATCATTCTTGAATTTTACACCACACGTAATTATTTTTGAGGTATTTTTTGGACGTGGATAAAACAAAGTACGAATCCTTAATCCTTAATCCTTGTCATTTTGTTTCCTTTGGATTCGTTTCTTTAAAATATTTTTCATCATCTTGATCTTAAATGATGATATTATGGAATATCTTTGGCATTGTAGTGCAAAGATGAATGATTTTGAAGAATATCTTTGGCAGTAGTGCAAAGATGAGCAGTGTTTAGATGAACATGACGGTGATGAATATCTTTGGCCTGTAGTGCAAAGATGAATATTTGATTCAGTGTATGTTGATTGATGTTACTGAGGATAAAAGATAGATGACTAACTTTTAAATTCATACATAGAAGATAGTAGTTTGCATTTCTACTTAACTCTTCTAATGAATTATTATTTCAGCTGCGTAATATTGATTTAAAATTTGTTGTCTATTGTATTCTATTAGATTTTTCCTCGTTGAAGACTAATGATAATTTGTTGTATATTATCTTAGTCATAATATTCTTTCTTGGGCTAGTTGAGCTCACCTTTTTCCTTTTTGTTCCATTTTTTCTTCTCGGGAGGCGAGAATATAAGCGAGTACGAAGTCGAGGTATGGAATGAAGGTTCTAGAAAGAGTTGTTTAGTAGTCCTCACCATTTTGTAAAATAATGTATCAATAAATGTGATGAGGATTTATTTAAGTATAGATATTGTCTAGAAGATAATATTTGTATTCAAACTCACGCTTTCTTTCTTTGTAATAATAAAGTTGTAGTTGTTTACGTACTATGTATTGACCTTTCGAGAATGGGTGATGTATACCTATTTTGGGGTGTCACGGTTGGTATCGAGCTTAGGATATGATCTCTGGCGGAGATCGGGGGAATAGATCTAGGAGGGGAGAGCGAGTAAATCCTTCGCTAGTATGTCCTACCTAAGCTTATTTGTTAGTTGGTCAAGATATAGGGATATTATGTGATATATTGATTTCTTTAATTAACCCTTGTTTTATGACGATGATTTGAGAATGTCGACTAAGAATATTAACAATGGAAATGAGACCGTGGAGACGCCTTTGTACTCACCAACGAGGAGAAGCGTGCAGCAGGTGGCAATGTTCCTCCCCGTGAACAACACCATCGAAAGCGGATGATGAGCGAGGGGATGTTTAGAAGCTTTTTGCGATTCATGCAAAATCGGGGGCGAGGAGACTCGTGTTCAAAATACGAGGAGGAAATGATAGCAATTCACGGGTTGTCACAAATGCAAGCGATTCAAAAGTTGGGACCACGAATTTAAGGGAAAGCGATCCGATCATGGCGGAAACATGGGTCAAGGAAATTACCAAGATATTCGATGTCTTGGGATGCACGGAGGAACGAAGGTTCCATTCGCCACCTTTATGTTCCGTGGTGAGGTAGACTACGGTGGGAGTCGTGAAGCGTACATCCAAATCCAGTACTTTTCGGCATGTCTTGGGAGAGCGTTTGAAACTATTTAATGACAAATACTTTCACGAAAGTGTTCGTCATATGAAGGAAGTGGAGTTTATTAGATCGAGCAGAACAACATGGCGGTGTCTCGAAGACGAGGCAAAGTTTGCAGAGTTATCAGTGTTTGCACCTCATTTGGTGGAGAATGAGGAACGATGATTACGGATGTTTCTTAGAGGTTTGAAACCCCGCGTCATACGTCAAGATCTCATTTCTCATAAATTTTCTCTATTCAGATGTTGTAAGCAGGCTCAATTATTAGAAGCGAGATAACGAGTATGGTCAATTGAGGGACCACAACCGGGATCGTACTCGGAGATAGCGATCAATGTAATAATGATAACCGGCGGAGAAAGAAGCAGATGGATAAAAATGGTAACCACTCGGTGGTAATCATGGCCATGAAAATAGAAGAAGCGAGAGGGAGGAGATTTTAAAAGAGGAGATTTAACAACGACCATGTGAAGACAACAAAGGCAAAGAATCGGTTCTAAGGGAGGAGAAACGACTACCGGTCATATGTTACAAATGCGAAAAAGAGGACATATCGGTCAAAGCGCCCACAACAGATTCAAGGTATGCTATAATTGTGGAAAGGAAGGACATATCGCTCGATATTAGACAAGAGCGAAACCTAGTTCAATGGGGACGGTGACTCAAAAGATCGTCTCCCGAGAAAAGTCAAAGTCAACAATTAGAAGAAGCGTTTGTTGTGGATGGTCAAAATGCGAGGAACCCAAACGAGGTGATCACGGGTAAGCTATTTATAAATTCTTGCGAAGTTTATACCTTACTTGATATCGGTGCTACCCATTCATTTATCTCTCTGCTTGTGCTCAACGTTTAAACTTGACTCAGGAGAAATTAGACTTTGACCTATCTCGTGGAAACTCCGTTAGGAGAAACTTTCATCACATCCACTTTGTTTATAAATCTTGTTTGATTCAAGTTGGCACCATTACCTTACTGTTGACCTTATCTCTTTAAAGATACTTGCTTTTGATGTGATTTTAGGGATTGATTGGTTAACTACTCATCATGCCAAAATTGATTGTTTTCGTAAGGTTGTTAGTTTTCATATTCCTAACCAACTGACTTTGTTATTGTAATTCAAGCAACTAAACCATTAAAATCAATCACCGTCATATCTAATCATAAAGCTATTCGCTTATTGAAAAATGGATGTCAAGCTTTCTTAGCCCATGTTATGGATTTGAATAAAGACACGCCAAATTTGAATAATATTCTGTTGTTATTGACTTTCCGACGTATTTCTGAAGAACTTCCGGTCTACCCCGAATGTGAAGTTGAATTTTTATTGATCTTGAACCCCGTACAAAGCCCATTTCTAAAACCCCATATCGAATGGCTCCTATTGAACTTCAGAGTTAAAGGTCCAACTACAGAATTGTTGGACATCGGTTTCATTCGTCCTAGTACATCTCCTCGGGGTGCTCTGTTTTATTCGTAAAGAAGACAGAGCGGGAGTATGCGACTTTTGTATTGACTATCGGAATTGAACCATGTCACCATCAAGAATAGGTATCCTCTACCTCGTATTGATGACTTGTTTGACCAAATTGCAAGAGGCATAATTCTTTTCAAAAATCGATCTTCGCTCGGATATCATCGGTGAAGATTAGAATCGAGGATATTCCAAAGGCGCCTTTGAGAACTTCGGTATGGGCATTATGAATTCTTAGTCATGTCTTTTCGGACTAACTAATGCTCCTGCGGCTTTCATGGATATGATGAACCGAGTATTCAAGGAATATTTGGATCGATTGTTGTTGTCTTTATTGATGACATCCTCATATATTCCAAAAGTCGTGAAGATCATGAGCACCATTTGAAGTTTGGTACTCCAAAGGCTTCGTGAAAACAAACTATATGCCAAATTGAAGAAATGCGAGTTCGGCGAGGAAGTAGCATTTCTTGGGCACGTGGTGTCAAAACATGGAGTATCCGTGGATCCGCCAAGATTGAAGCAATACAAAGTTGGGAGCAACCAAAGTCGGTGGATCAAGAAATCACGTTTTTTGGGCTTAGTTGGTTATTATCGGAGATTCGTGGAAGGGTTTTCTCGAATCTCTACCCATTAACTCACCTAACTCGGAAGGATACAAAAGTCGTTTGGAGCGAAGAATGCGAGAAGAGTTTCCAAGAGCTTAAGAGGAGACTTATTTTAAGACTGTTTCTAACAATACCATCTCGGTTCGGATGGATTTGTTATATACATGATGATGCTTTGAGCAAAGGGTTAGGATGTGTTCTCATGTAACGTGGGAAAGTCATAGCTTTATGCCTCGCGACAACTTAAAGAGTATGAGAGGAATTATCCTACTCATGATCTAGAGTTAGCGTGAATGTTTTCGCTTAAAAATATGGAGGCACTATCTATATGGGGAGAAAGTGGAGATATATTCGGACCATAAAAGCCTTAAATATTTCTTCACTCAAAAGAACTCAACACGCGGCAATGACGTTGGCTCGAGCTATTGAAAGACTACGACCACACTATTCAATACCATCCCGGAAAAGCGAACGTGGTAGCTTACTGGCGTTGAGTAGAAGATCATATGCGGAATGAGTGCGATGATGTCAAGTATACGACAGAGCCAACTTTAATAGAAAAGTTAAGGTTGCTCAAGCCACCCCACGGAGCCGATGCGTATTATGAAGAAGAAAGTACAAGAAGGAGCTATTTTAAGCGAGAATTGATGAAGAAGGAATACTTGAGTCCACTCTAGACTTTGTGTTCCTAACGACTACGATTTGAAGTACAAGATTATGATGGAGGCACACAATACACCATTTGCAATCCATCTTGGAAGTACTAAAATGTATCGTGATCTTCGACATACATTTTGGTGGAACAATATGAAGAGAGAGATTGCAAAGTTTATCTCGATGTGTTTAACTTGCCAACGTGTAAAGGCGGAGCATCTAGTACCTAAGGGTCCGTTGCAACCACTTGAGATTCCGAAATGGAAGTGGGAACACATTACCATGGATTTCGTTACGGGTCTTCCAACGGTTTCTCAAGGCATCAATGCTATTTGGGTTATTGTTAATAGATTAACCAAGTCTCGCTTCATTTCTTGCCGATACGGGAGACTTATTCCCTTGAACGTCTTGCTAGTATGTACGTGAATGAGATTGTGAGGTTGCATGGCATGCCAGTATCCATAGTTTCGGATCGTGACCCAAGATTAACTTCAAGATTTTGGGTTAGCTTGCAAAAAGCTATGGGCACGGATTTACGATTTATTTCGGCATACCATCCCCAAACTGACGGACAATCAGAGAGGACTATTCAAACTCTTGAAGATCTATTAAGACTCTGTGTCCTAGACTTCAAGGGCAGTTGGGATAAGTATTTACCATTGGTGGAATTCTCCTACAACAACAGTTATCAGGCAAGTATAGGTGTGGCTCCATTCGAAGCATTATATGGACGAAAATGTCATTCTCCAATATGTTGGGATGAGGTGGGTGAAGCAACATTGTTGGGACCCGATTTAGTACGTATATGATCACCGAAAAGATTCAAATGATTCGACAACGATACAAAGCAAGCACAAGATCGACAAAAGAGTTATGCGAGATCTTCATCGAAAGGACGTGGAATTTAGTGTAGGGGATCATGTATTGTCATGAAGTTGCTCCATGGAAGGGAGTTACAAGATTTGGGAAGAGAGGAAAGCTCAATCCATGATTTATTGGTCCATTTCAAATTCTCGAACCGAGTAGTAGGAAATGTAGCCTATAGACTTGCGTTACCTCCAAGTATGTCTCGTGTTCATAATGTGTTTCACATATCTGTACTTCGTAAATATGTGAAAGACCCAAACCACGTTATAGAATTAGAACCGGACGAAATAGCCGAAGACTTAACGTATGAGGAGGTACCTGTCAAGATCTTGGATAGGAAGGAGCATGTCCTACGCGCAAAGGTCATACCACAAGTTAAAGTTTTGTGGAGGAATCATGCTATAGAGGAAATGACCTGGGAATTGGAAACGGAAATGAAAGCGAGGTATCCTCACCTTTTGAAACACCAGTATCGCGTCGCCAATTTCGAGGACGAAATTTCATAAGGAGGGAGGTTGTAAGACCCCAACTTATTATTAATGAAATTTAATTTTCTATTTATTATTTTGAAATAGTAATGGTTGATGTGATTAATGTGGATAGTTAGGGGTAAAATACGCAAATATTTCAAAATAAGCAAGTGGTTATAAAATATTCATTGTTGTTTCGGGAATATTCGTTTGGTCGTGGAATATTAAGATCGCTTGGGAATATTAAATGACGCATGGCCTAAATATGTGTGGGCCCCATGTGAAAGCGATTGGATGAAGAAAACGACAAATATAAGTTGGTTAAAAATAACGGCGTAGTTGTTACTGCTATTAATCTTTTGTTAAAATACTCGGTGGTTAAAACACAAGAAGATTTTGCAGTATTGCACCAATTATTGATTCTTACGTAAAGAAGGCACTACTCAATAATGGTTCTGATAATTACTTTGCTCAAGATTTTATTTTATTGATTCAATAATTCTTTGCGTTGATATTTTATATTGTTGTTGTTTCAATAATTGTCATTACACAATATTTTTCATTATCGAAGCAATAATTCATATTATCCGAATAATATTATTAGATAACATTATTGGCAAATGTCTAGAAAGTTCGTCTAAGGAGAGGTTTGGTCACCTAATTCATGCAAGAAGGAGAAATTCTTATTGAAAGCCCCTCTTTCCAGGAACCGCCTGGGTTGTCAATATTGTGATTCGTAATATTATTTGTGAATAATTAATTATTGATTCATATGATGAGGAAAATATTGATTTTATGTGGATATAGATGAAGAAAATTTTAATGTGACAATTGTTGAAAATTAAAATTTTATCTTTTTCGATAAGATAATTCATTTAAATGTATTATTATATTTTAATAATATAATAATGGTGATATTTTTACAACGAATGTGGGATATATGAGTATACGAGGAGGAAGATTATTTTTGTTGCAATAAATGTTTAAAACATGTTAAACATGTCGGTGGACCCCATTTATTGATTGAAATTTGATTATAAATGTGTAAAATCCCCGTTTGTGGATTTGGTCAATTTTGTTTGGAATTTAGAAAAACTTTCTTACGAAAAGTTGTAGAGAATTGAATTTCCTATAAAAACTCGCAAGATTCAATTTTCCGATAGAAGGGCTATTTATTATGAATTATTGAAGTTCAAGCTTCAAATAATTGATTTTGGAAGTTTAAAATATTTTAAATAATAAAACGTTTTTGTTTGTTTTGTGGGCTACAACATGTGCATAATGAGCTGAGATCAGATCTAGGAAGGTTGGCATAGAAATCTTAATATATATATTAATATTTTATTAAATTTTACGCTTTGGTGTTCTAAAGATTTTCCTATAAATAGGGTGCTTAGGTTAGAATTGAAAATCACACCGTAAACTCAAGTTTTCTCTCTATATTATCGAGCGTATTCTTGTGAGTATTTTGAGTATACTTTGAGTATTGTTAGACGGTGCAAGTTCCTTCAAAGACTATACCCGGTATTCCAAATTTAAAAGTACTAATCTTTCGAGGTAAGGGATATTATTATTTTTCAGTAATGATATTATTTCTTCAATATCATTATGTTGAAATATTGATCCGAAGTTTTTATCAAATTTGGAATTTTTGGTGTCTGAGTTATTATTCACGATATCTGGCCTTTATTCACGATAATCGACACTATTATTCACGAATACAAGACTATTCATCAAAATATGAAAATTTTCTTTTCGTCAAAATATCTATTCGGATACTAGCTTTGATTGTATCCATGTTTTGATCATTCTTGAATTTTACACCACCAAAGTAATTATTTTTGAGGTATTTTTTTGGGACGTGGATAAAACAAAGTACTAATCCTTAATCCTTAATCCTTGTCATTTTGTTTCCTTTGGATTCGTTTCTTTAAAAATATTTTCATCATCTTCATCTTAAATGATGATATTATGGAATATCTTTTGATTCAGAGTGCAAAGATGAATGATTTCGAAGAATATCTTCGGTAGTAGTGCAAAGATGAACAGTGTTTAGATGAACATGAATTAATCGATGAATATCTTTGGCACAGAGTGCAAAGATGAATATTTGATTCAGTGTGTATGTTGATTGATGTTCTGAGGGATAAAAGATAGACTTATTTAACTTTTAAATTCATACATAGAAGATAGTAGTTTGCATTTCTACTTAACTCTTCTAATGAATTATTATTTCATTCTTGAATATTGATTTAAAATTTGTTGTCTATTGTATTCTATTAGATTTTTCCCCTGTTGAAGACTAACGATAATTTGTTGTATATTATCTTAGTCATAATATTCTTTACTTGGCTAGTTGAGCTCACCCTTTTCCTTTTTGTTCCATTTTTCTTCTCGTGGAGGCGAGAATATAAGCGAGTGCAGTGTGGTATGGAATGAAAGGTTCTAGAAAGAGTTGTTTAGTAGTCCTCACCATTTTTGTAAAATAATGTATCAATAAATGTGATGAGGATTTATTTAAGTATAGATATTGTCTAGAAGATAATATTTGTATTCAAACTCACAGTTTTACTGTTGTAATAATAAAGTTGTAGTTGTTTCTGTACCATGTATTGACAACTCAGAATGGGTGATGTATACCTATTTTGGGGGCATCACAATTAAACCTCAATTTCCCAATATGAATATATATTTCTTTTCACACCAGATCACATATTTTAAAATATATATAGCATGTATATATACATGCTCAAACTCAAAACATCTCATAATAAGAATTTTAATTATTAAATTCCTATTTTAATAACTTCTAAAAATTCAGGTTGTCGCATCCTTCCCTCCTTATAAGGATTTCGTCCTCGGAATCACCGAAACTCTACCTTACTCAGGTTTCCATCAAATCTCTTCGTTGAATAACTTCAACACTTTGCCTTAATATAGGTTTTATATTTCCTACCCCCACCATTCTTGATAAAAATTCATGTGAGTTTTATTTCATAACTTTCACTTGAACTCAATTATATTTTGAGTATTATATATTCTTTATCCCATTAATTTCTTTTTCTAAGGATCGATATCATAAACACTTGGGATATTACATTCACTCATTCTTCTAAGAATTTCGTCCTCAAAATTTTATCTATTAATCTTCATTCATTCAATCTATCAAAATAGATTTTACGTTAATACTTTATTCATTCACTGGGTTCTATAACCACTTTCTTTCCACAAAAATCTTTCTACAATTATTAAACTTTTCTATTAAAAGTTTTACATTATTTTTTGATAACCCATCTCCTTCTCATTTTAAATTTTCTTTTCTCACTCATTCAATATATTCATCATTCAGTGTCGCATTCTACGACTCACTTCTTTCTAAGGAATATCATCCTTACCACATTCGCCTTTTAGAATAGCAAGAATCTTCCACAATTACTCAATAATTGGGAAGCAGTATGAATAACTCAGGAATTTAAAAGATTCCAAATCATGCTGCGGGGTCACAAGACCGTGAACTCTTCTCTAGGTTTACTAGTGCTTCAACACAATCCTTCACACTGCAAACCTGAGTGTTTACACAAAGACTAAAAACACCCTCCACACGTACACTAGATGGCCAACCTATTGTACCACTACGTTAGGCCGCAACATAGTGTTTTGTAACGATTATATGTGTTACGCTTGGAACCATTGTCCCCAAAAACATGTCCCCTTATAGGGTTGTTCACCTTAGCTTTTCAACATCTAAATCCGCACCAAAATAATTTGGTTTGGCATAACTTCTCAAGAAACGCTTGAATTTCATGAACATCTTTCAATATTCGTCTAGTTGAATCAAATAACATAGACTTCTATAATAATTCGAACATCAATCGAAATATACATATATATATATATATTCTCATATCTTAAAGAAATCTCAAAAATCTTTTTATGATGTCATGATACCATACTGTATTTACAGTCCGTTTGAGGATTCCGTCATCTGGTGATTTTATCATACTACATCATACCATAGTGGGCTGACGATCCTTAGATCACATCCAACACTAAGTAATACTGCATTGATGACTCCATCATTTTTATCATCTCTGCACCAGGTTCCATGATGCATTGATGATATAAAAATACATTTTGATATATTTCAAATCATTTTTGTCTAGCCGAAGCAATTAGCATAGACATACGAATAACGGTATTGTTTTTAAAACATTGGTTTCATCATTTGATTCAATGTTTTTTAAGAAAATAGAATTGCAAACATCAGCACGAAGTTAATAAATTTCAAAAATCTAGCAAAGCTAGAAGATTTAGAAAAACCTATGTCTCCACTTTCTATACTGATCCATTGCATAATAATTCTATCTATTCCCATAATCCTCCATTCTTCATTCATAACTTATCTATACCCCAGTATAGTTCATCAAACTTACTACACATTAGAAGTTCAGGAACTTGCCATAATAATATGAGTTTAAGAACTTATCCTAGTGTAATTATAGGCGTCCATTCATTTGAGGGGTTCAAAACATACCATATTATTATAGTCATGTAACATACCATATGCATTAGTTTTAAGAACCGAACCTAATCCTAATATTATCTGACTAATCTTAATAGTTTCTAACTATCAAACATACACATGAGAAAAGAATCACATTTTTGCTACATATACATTGATAGCGCGACACCAACATTCTAATGATTATCAATATGATAAACTGAGTGCAAGCACAAAACCCTCGCTCATACAATGATTTGTACAACTCAACCATCACATGAGTCCTCAATTGAAATCTCACCTAACTCTATCTTACTCTTAACTTGCTCTTTGCTAGATACAAATTCCTCATATCACAACATCTATAACTCCTCGTGAGTTATCTCGTACTATTTTATAGTACATCATCTTCATAGCATCAAGCTATAATTATTCAAAAATTTCAACCATCTTTCTTTTATAACTTGAACAGATCACATCGTGATTTTATTCTATAATCATCTCCCTTAAAACTCTTTTCTTAACTTGGTACACATCGAGTTTCTAAGAGTTTCAATATGGTACGCTGAGTGGTTTCCCACAAACAACCAACAAACTAGGTTTTGAGTTGCTAGTTCGTATATACCTCCACTCTATGAAGGAATCGTTTAGCCCAGATACCATACATCAACTATTAAAGAGTACAACTGTATCGTACTTAAATATAATTTTTTGATTCTTAACTTCTTTATCATCTTCTCCTTTATTCTCTAAGGTTATAGCCTAGGGTACTCTTACCTAAGGTTTATAACCTACAGCTCTGATACCAACTGTAACGACCCCAAAAATTCATACAATTTAATTCTCAACTTTGGTCATTAATAACACATCTACCTTCTGATTTTACATCATTATTCGATGTTAAACTTTATAAAATGCGGAATAATTTAAACTTTTATGTCTTCTTACTTTAATTCCACTTTAATTCCCTGAATCAAAACCTTTATCATCTACAAGTCTTTGAATCAATCTTATTTTATGATTCGCTTTATCACTATTATTATATAAAATTTTACATTTCAATCCGATAACCTATACATATCAGATAACTCTAACTTTAGCTTTACAACTCAACATAAAACTGTACATCATAAAACCTTTAGTACATCTCATGAATCGTTACAACAAAATGACTATACAAAGTCTTACATCATAAATAGATATCCAAATACACCAGATGTAACGACCCCAAAATTCATACAATTTAATTCTCGACTTCGGTCATTAATAATACATTCAACCTCTAATTTTACATCATTAAACGATAATACAACCATTGAAATTAGCGGAATAATTAAAATTTTCTATTACAAACTATCCTCGTTCCCAAAACCTTCAACCTTTACATCTAAATATCTCAGAATCATTTTAATACTACAATAGTTTACATTCGCAAAACAATATTACAATGCAACATTAATACATTATTCGAAACCTTAAACATGGTTCAAATAATAATAACACAACTAAAGTATATAAATCTTCAAGTATCACATCTGATTCATGTCTTTCAACTAACATATAAATTTACCTTGAATCTTGAACCTGCAAAAGTGGTTATTTGCAAGGTTGAGCTCGACAGCCCAACAAATTTAACAGTCTATCATGTTTCACATAGCACACAATTCATGCATTATACATTTCTAATTTATCGAGTTACATTATACAACATGCTTGTGCTATCACATATCACATATAAATTGAGTTCCATAACCCAATTAACTTGGTCATATTTTGACTTTAACAATTCATAAAGCATGGTATGTAACTCACCACATAATCACATTTAATCCACAAACATAATAGAACTGAAAAACTTGCCTTGGATGTTGTTTAATGTTTATAACTTATCTGCGCTGTGATGATCCTACACAAATTAAGGATACATACATGTACATATTAGTTTCACATACAAAATTCACGTACTCAATGTAAACTAATTTTATTTAACTATAATATTTTGTTCTTGTCTTAAAACCATTCCATGTTTCTTTCGAAACTTTTGTCCGTTATAACCTTTTTACGCCCAAAAAGTTTCTCTCATGGATTTAGTATGTAAATACTTTACGTATCAAAACATAAACCATTTATATCCCCTTCGTTTTACATTACTAGGTTCAATATAATTTCAAACGGATGTGAGCATTTCATTAAGTTACATATACGTTTTACATATCATTTTCTGAATTAAGCTCGCATAGTTATGAAAACTTACATTTACATTACATTTCTATCATTTTCTTTACATTTAAAGTGAGTTTTCGCGATATATAAGCATTATATAATATCTATACATCTCTCTCGGTATTTTGTTACATGTTAAACAGCTACAAAACCACTCAAAAGTGTTACGGAAAAAAAATCGCATACATTTGAGCATTACCCATGCCATTTCTTTGCTATCTCTTCTCACGCCACAAGCAAAGCGATCCCTCACCTTTGACACCCACTTCGCGGCTTAATAGCTTGCAATCTACTTATCCAATCATAAGGCATTTTTTAGTATATTTTTCATGGCATACAAGACTTTTTTTAAGAAATACTAACCTCTCATTTCGGGCTTGTTAAGTAGTCTAAAAAGCGTGCCAAAAATTGACGTTCATAGCAGTCTTTAATTTTTTTTCCAGCTTTACCCTCTCTCGCTAAAATAGTCATAACTAATTCGTTTCAAAACATTTTTGAACGATTCTTGAGCCCACGCAAAGCTAACTTCCGAGGCTACAACTTTCATTCTTTGACCATTTCCAAATTCGAAACACAGAATTCCGGAAAATTTGTTCAAGGTGACTGCCCCGAGTTGGTTAGACAGTTTTGACGCGACTACTTTGAATGGTCATAACTCTTTGCTCCGAAGTCGGAATTAGTCCGTTCTAGAGTCTATGGAAAGCTAATTCAGTTTACTATAACATACCAAAAGCCCAGAAGTTTGTGGAAACATTAACTGATCGAAACAGTGTCCCGAATAGCACGTCCCACTGCTGACTTTCAGATTGACAAATTCGACACATTTCTTTCCAATCACCGTAACTCCCTCATCCGAGGTTGGAATGAGGTCATTCCAAAGCCTATGGCTTCCTAACTCAGTGCACTACAACTACCCAGAAACTCAGAATTTTTCAGGCAACAAAGCTATTCCAGAATTTTGACACTATAGTCACTGTTCATTCAGTTTTCATTTCTAGACATGGTTTACTAAAATCTTCACCACGGATTCATTTTAACTCCGTTTTGGTTCATTCAAGTTAGGAAATCTTCATAACTTAGAGGGATATCACATACAATCATTAAATTAAGCTTTTAGACATAAATTAAAAGCACAAATGGTCCTCAAGCTCAGTCCCAAAAACTGCCCAACAAGGTTCTTTGTAAATCTTTTATTTTGTGAGTTTTGGTTACACTTGGATGATGTTAAGGCTTCATATCTCTAATTACAATCATTAGAACTCATTTAAATAATCAATTACAAGCCAAAATAAACATAGTAAACTAACTAGTTTACTAACAAAACTAACTAAACTTCCAAAATACAAACTTTAACTAACAAACTAAATACAATATTTAAAATAATAACATTACCAAAAATTAAATAAGAAACATACCCGAAAATACGAATTCCACGAACTGAATACGTACTCAACCAAAATTTAACTAAAAAAATCTTTATAAAAAGTCATCCCACAACAAAGCCTTTCTCAAAATTGGAGGCCTTATTGTTGGTGAATGAAACGAAGGATCAAGCCCTTCTATTTATAGGTTTAGGAAAGGGTAAAGTTCTCAATTTAGTTAATGTGGGACTTAGTTTATACTAATTCTAATTTGTTTATACTAATTTTTCCTATTTTCAACATGTTGAGTGTATTCATTCACACAAATTCGTTTCTTAACCAACTCGATCCGTTCAAGTTGCGTTATTTTCGTTTTATAGAGGAGAACAACAATCATCCATCAATTTAAAGTTTCCATCATGAATTCATCATCAACTTTAGTCCCAAAGTACACCAAAACACACATTACGATCAAAACCAAAATTCCTCTTCTTTAGTATAAATACATGAATTTGATTTCTGAAAATTTGTTTCTAGATGACCACTATCAAATTATAAATATATCTAATAACATATATAACATCGTAACCCAAAAATTCATTAACCAAAACTCCAATTTTAAAAGAAACTCAAGAACACATAAACTAGAAATATAAACTAGATTATGTACCTTTAATTCCTTAAGAAATAAAATTAACCTTATCGGTAAAATTATAATTTCTATTCAACCATTATAATCATAACATTATTTAACAAATTCTAACTCCTCTAATTTAATTATTTAATTAAATTAGAATATCATCTGATATACTTCGCATAATAAAATACGTATAAATCTCATCTATTTTATCACACTTAAATAAACTATCCCATTACAATTTTCATCAAATATTTATTTAATATCATAAATATTCATTTTATTCCATAAAGTTTCCAACTAAAATATTTAATGTACTTAATAAATATTTTACTCGCATTATACTAATATTTACATTTTCATGCAATATATTACCTTCTCACTTTATTAAATCAATTATACTTGTATTAATTCACTATTTTAATTAAGTAAATTATTCACACTATTTATGAAACTTAACTCATAATAATTTCCATTGCCCATAAAGCATAATAATTAAAATTATATTATCTCATAACATAATTTCAACTTAATTAAATTAACTAATATTATTTAATTTCTTTAATAGTTTAATTAACTATTAAATCTCACATTCTCCAATATATGAATATATAATTCTCTTCACACCAAATCATATAATTCAAAATATATACACCTCTATAATAATAATTTTAATTATTAAATTCTTATTTTAATAACTTACGAAAATTCGGGTTGTCACACCGGATAACTCAACTTACAATTGATGCATATTGCATTCAAAATATTAAATACTTTTCTCATAAAACATAAGAAATCTCTGCGAATATGGATCCACATAATTTCACTTATACGTATCATTACCTTGAAATCTTGACCTTGATCGTTGTTTACCGATAACGACTTACTACCTTGCGTTTATCCTTGATTAGCTTGGAATCCTTACTAACACCTTTGAAATTCCTTTGAAAATCCTTAGGTTCTTCTCGATTCTCTCGAAGCTCCTCTACAGAATTCTCGGTTTTCTTCTAGCTTAGTAACTATGTTATCGTAAAAACAATGATAACTTGATAATAATCATTATAATTATTGTATCAGTTACAAGCTAATAAATGTATAGGTTATAAATATATTATATTCATTATTTAATTTAATTTATTTATTCTATTTATATTATTTACAAATTCAAAAATTTAAAAATCCAAAAGCCATAAGGCTTTCTTTGGCAAAACCCTTTAAAATTAAAGACTTACTATATTTAAGCCTTGTTTGGCAAAAACTAATTTAAACCGCACTAATTTTTGCCAAATTAGTGGGTGGTTTAAGCCTCTGAGTGGTTTAAATTAGTGGGTGGTTTAAGCCTCTTAGTGGTTTAAATTAGTTTTTGCCAAACAAGGCTTAAATATATTAAGTCTTTAAATTTTAAAGGGTTTTGCCAAAGAAAGCCTTATAGCTTTTGGATTTTTAATTTTTTGAATTTGTAAATAATATAAATGAATAAATAAAATAAATTAAATAATGAATATAATATATATTTATAACCATATAATTAGCTTTGTAAATACAATAAGTATAAATTATTATTGGTTATCGCTTTGTTTTTACGCATAATAACTTAGTTACTAAGCTTAGGAAGAAAACTTAGAATTCGTAGACGAAGCCGAGAGAGAATCGAGAGAGAACCTAAGGATTTTCAAAGGAATTTCAAAGTGGTGTTAGCAAGGATTCCAAGTTAATTGAAGGATAAATGTATGGCGAAGAAGTCGTTATGGGTAAACAAATGATCAAGGTCAAGAGATTCAAGGTAATGATATGTGCTAAGTGAATTATAGGGATCCATATTCGCAGAGATTTCTTATGTTTTATGAGAAAAGTATTTAATATTTTGAATGTAACATGTGCGTTGAATTATAAGTTGAGTTATCCGGTGTATTTGGATATCTATTTATGATGTAAGACTTTGTATAGTCATTTTGTTGTAACGATTCATGAGATGTCAATATTATTTTCGTTCAATATTCGTAAGGAATATTATTTTCATTCAACAGTTGTAGGGGATGTTATTTTTGTTCGATATTCATAAAAAATAATATTTTCTTCTATACTCTGTAGTATGTAAGTAATATTATTTCATTTCAGATTCTGAATTCTACACTCATTTTGTTAAGTAATGCTTCTATACTCCTTGAAATTAGTAGAATATCTTTTAAATTTGCAATTCATCTAGTATCGTTTCACAAGGATAATTTTTTGAACATTCTTGTTAAAATTCAAGCTTTTCATGCTGGAGTACTATTCATGGGTACTATTCATTAATACGGTACTATTCATACGTACAACACTATTCATACATACAGTACTATTCATACATACGGTACTATTCACTCGAGGTACTATTCAATTGAGGTATCACTCATGACAGAAATTAATTTTTTTTTTGTCCAAATTATTTTTGATACAATATTATTCTTGAATTTTACTCCACGAAGCAGTTATCATGTTGACAATTTGGACATTTTAAACTCTAGATAAATTTAAATTCTTTAATATTTATCCTTGATTTCATTTGATTGATGCTTGTATCATTGTCATCATCCTCGTGTTTATATTGTGATAAAAGTCATCTTTGGCCTGTAGTGCATAGATGGACTGTTGATTGGTATGATTATGACTATTTATCGGTAAAATCATGACTTGTAATGTTACAAATGATGTGGTAAAAGTCGTCATTGGCCCTTAGTGCATTGATGAACAGTTGTTGGTATGATCATGACCATGGGTTCTCTTCGGCAAAGGGTGCAAAGATGAATTGTTGTTTGGCATGATCATGACCATTGGTGATAATAACGAATATCCTTGGCCCGTAGTGCATGGATGTAATAATAATTAATAACCTTGGCCCGTAGTGCTTGGATAATTCAATGCTGTAGATTATTTATTGAGCTGAGTCTCAGTGATAAAATTGATGATAAACTATTAAATCATAGAAGATAGTAGACAACATGCTCTACTTGATTCTTCTAATGGATTATATGTTCCGTTGTGGTTAAACTTGTTGTCTATTGTATTCTATTAGTTTAGCATTGTTGAAGGCTAACGATAATTTATTCTGCATTATATTAGTCATAATATTCTATACTGTGCTAGTTGAGCTCACCCTTTTCTTTCATTGTGTTCTCTTTAGGAAATGAGACTATAGTTGGGACTAGTCGGGGAATGGAGTGACAGTCCAGATGGTTGCTTTAGTAATCCCCATTACTCTATGAAATAATATGATAATAATTATAATGAGGACTTCATTTGAGTTTGGATATTGTCTACGAGACAATATTCGTGTTAAAACTCATACCTTATGTGTTGTCGTATTTTGCACGACAGCACGACAGTTGTATAAATAAAGTTTGTATTTGAATTCTGTACCGTGTATTTGGCGACTCAGAATGGGTTGTGTATATATATTTTTGGGGGTCACATTTGGTATCAGAGCTTAGGGATATAGTCTATGGCGGAGATCCGGGATTAGAACTAGGAGGGGAGAGATGAGTAATATCCATCGCTAGTGTGTGTCCTACTTAAGCTGAATTTTCTTACTTAAGTTAACAAATTGTGATATGTCAATTAACCTTTGTTTTGAAGATGTATTCTAGAATGATAACTGAAATACAGGATATGAGCAATGGGAAAATCATGATACAAAGGAAATAACCAGAAAGGTACAATCCGAAAAGAAAGCAAGGTATTCTCATATCTTCGAACTATCAGGTACGTAAATTTCGAAGGAAAAATACCATAAGGAGGGGAGATTGTAAGACCCTGAATTTTATGAAATAAAAGTATTCAATTTTCTTATAATTATTATTCTATTTAGTAAATTGTTAAATTGATAAAAGGTTAAAGTTAAGAGTGATATGTAAAAATTTTGCAAAGTATGCAAATTATCATAAAATATTCGTTTGGTCGGGGAATATTCGTTTTATCAGGGAATATTCGTACGACGGCACAATCATTGGTGGACCCCACAACGGAATTACTATTGGAGTTAGAAAACAAAAGAAATAATTTTTTATAAAAATAACAGCAAAAGTTTTACCGTTAAATTGTTGAAATACCCGGTGATAAAAGTATAATAATACGCGTGGTTACATAGTAGCACGTGGTATTGTATAGTATCTTTGATTATTGATGCTTACGTGAGAAGCCACTCGGTTTTGTTCAATTATTGCAATAGTAATTGATGCATAGTATCTCATATTATTGATTCAATTATTGTCACAGTATCATCTGTACAATATTTTATATTAATAAATTAATAATTGGGAAGACAAAGTTATTCATATTATTATTTGTATTATTGATAATGTCTAGAAAGTTCTGTCGAGGAAATGAGTTTGGTCACCTAATTGCGCGCCAATAAAGAGAAGCCCTTATCGGAAAGCCCCCTCTTTCCTAGGAATGATCTGGTTATTAATATTGCAAGTTATAATAATGAGGAATAAATGTTATTAAAAATGTATTTAGTGAAGCCAAGTGAATTAAGATAAATAGAGGGGATTTTTATGAAGTATTTGTTGTAAATTTGGCTTATTATATGGACCCCAACTTATCTATTTTTCAAAATTATCGGTAGAAAGTTATCTCAGTTTTGTTATATATATATATATATATATATATATATATATTATAAGTTTTGTTTTTTTATGTAAAATAAAATATATTATATTTTATTGTTTGCATAGTACTGCATAGTGTTTGCATTGTAGTGCATAGTGCAGCATAGTGATGCATAGTAAAATCAAAAAAATTCATGTGAATTCGCCGGTGCACGCTCGTACACTTTTCCTTACTGTGAGTCCAAATAGTATCATGTCATTCTCCTATAAATAGTATCAGAGAATTCTTCTTCTATAATATTGAGCGTATTTCTTTTGAGTTTAAGGAAGCTTTGAGTGTAGAAAACAGTGCAAGTTTTCTTCAAGAATATCTCCGTTATACCAGTCGGAAATTCTATCTTTTTAAGGTAAGGGGTATTATTATTTTCATATTCACTTACGATATTATTTTTCGTATTCGTAAAGAATTTTATTTTCGTTCAATATTCGTAAGGAATATTGTAAGACCCCAAATTTAATGAAATGAAAGTGTTCAATTTTCTTATAATTATTACTCTATTTAGTAATGGTTTAATTGATAAAAGGTTAAAGTTAAGGGTGATATACGTAAATATTTTAAATAAGCAAGTGGTTATAAAATACTCATTGTTGTCGGAGAATATTCGTTTGGTCGTGGAATATTCTTGTTGTCGGGTTATATTCGTACGACGGCGCAATCATTTATGGACCCCATAACAGAATAACTGTCAGATGAAGAAAATGACAAGTTTGAGTTTTTATAAATAACGGCGTAGTTGTTACCACTGAAACTGTTGGAATACCCGGTGGGTAAAGTAAAGTAATATGCATTATTGCATAGTAGCACACGGTATTGCATAGTATTTTTGAATTATTTATTCTTACGTAAGAAGGCACTACTCAATAATTGTTACAGTAATTACTGTTCAATATTTTATTTATTGATTCAATAATTGCTACGTTGATATGTTATATTATTGTTAATTCAATAATTGTCACTGCACAGTATTTCCCATTATCAGATCAATAATTCATATTATTTGAATAATATTATTAGATGGCATTATTGGCAATGTCTAAGGAAGTTCTGTCTAGGAAAGGAGTTTGGTCATCTAATTGCGCGCCAGTAAGGAGAAATCCTTATCCGAAAGCCCCCTTCTTTCCTAATTGTCATTATTATGATTCTGTAATATTATTTGTGATTAATTAATTATTGATAAGGAAATATTTATTTTATATGGATATAAATGAAGGAATTAATGCTGAGGTGTTTTATTAGTATTTTGTCAAAATGAAGAACAAAATTTGGAAATTTTCAAAAAAATAGTTTATTACTTGATTTTGTAAAATCCATAATTCTTTGTGTATAATGAGTTAGGAGATGAGCCATATATCAAAAGAAAGCCCGGGAAGTAAGCTAAATGCAAAAATTTGAATCAACCAAAAATTCTTTGTTGATATTTCGTGGTGACTGTTTGAATGAAACTGGTCCAAAGGACTCATAGTCCGAAAAATTAGTGTTCTTAAGCTATATTGCGTGAGTTATAATTTTTAATCCGACCGTTGGATCGTTGTAATTTTTGGATATTTTATACTTATATAAGTTGAGTATATATCCACAAAATTTGAACCGTTAAAGATTAATGTATGATTCGTTATGAATTTTAAGAGGTGACTGATTTAGAAATCATTGTAGCAAAAATTTCGGTAAGCCTTTCTCTCTATGTTAGAGGCGGAATTTAGAAAAACTTTCTTCTACAAAGTTGTAGATAATTAAATTTCCTATGGAATAGACATGAGATTCAATTTTTTTTGATAAAAGGGCTATTTATTATGAATTATTGAAGTTTCAAAAATAAATATTTTTATTAAAAATATGGGTGGGCCCCACTTTTGGTTGTTGTGGAAGTTGGCTGATTTTTGGTGGGCCCTGTAACGACCGAGAAATTCGGATCTTTTGTAAAATAATTTTATTTAATAAAATAATGAATAAAATTATATTACTTGTTATTATTACGTGTTAGTAAGATGAATATCGTTCTATAACCTAGAAACGTCGTACTTAGTAGTATTTTTACTACGTGAGAGAATTAAAGTGTTTGAATTTCCAAGACGAAAATAAAAGTTTTTCGAGAAATTTTTTGAAAAATACTATTCTTCAATTTCTGCTCGGGAATTATTTTTGAACTTCCGAGAAATACGTAACGATAGAGTATCAAAGTGAATTGGATTATGTAATAATAATTCAAGTATGGGAAACGTAATTTTTCGCATGCAGACATAATTCGAGAATGTTAGGGAAAAATAAAGCGTTAAGTAAGCAAATGTATTGATCGTATGATACGTATGTATTGTACGAGGTATTGAATACGAGTATGATACGAAGTATTATACGAGTATGTACGAAGGATGGAATATCGTATATTGTGAAAGAGAATACGAGTATAATACGTAGAGACTTTGTAATAAGGCTTTTAGCCAAATGAATTGGACTTGTAGGATTGTTAGCAAGTTGTAAAGTAAAATAGAATTAATGTGCAAGCCCAAGTGTGTGTAATGTTAAAGCCCAAGTGGTGGTTAATGAGAAGTCCAAGCAAGTTGGTAATACAAGCCCAAGCTAGAATCCAATGGGTTAAGGTAACCCATTTGTCAACCCATGATCATTTGATTTTCTTGGTGACCAATACAATTATGTGATGACCAAGTATTTAATTTTGGTGGGTAAGTTAACTTAGTATCTAAGTAATGAATAGTAAGGAAGTTCTTAAGGAGATGGGTTTGGTGTATTGTCTAATATGCCCTCACCTTGGTTTTCCTATAAATAGAAAGCTAGGATTTCATTATTTGCTTGTTAATTTTTCATCCAACACTTTTCAACTTATTGGTTAGAGAGAATAAGCAACTTTCATTTGTTAGAAAAGATAAAAAGAAAGCTAGTTCAACAAAGGTAATGATCTCATGTCATTAGTGTTCCATCTCTACCATTATATGTTGATAAGAGAAATGTGGATTAATGATCATGTATGCAAAGAAATGATAGGAATAAATAATCTAAGGACTTAAGTCCTAATAAGTCAAGAATAAGCACTTTGTTCATGAATAAGTTATGAACTAAAGAAGAACTTGTAAGACTTATAACATGATTTCATGAATGAATTTGATATGTTAAAAGTATGTAAGAATGTTGGATAGAAGACTTAAATTATCATAAGTCATGAGAATTGAAACTATAAGTAGTTTATACTTTGATAAGTTATAAACTCATAAAGAATAAGTCACAACTTATCATGAAAATAAGTTGATGTAATATGTAGGTAAAGATGTTTATATGATGGATAGAATCCATTTGAAATGATAATCAAATCATAAATAACGAAGCTATGTCGAAATTCTCACGATTGGACGATAATCGTCGAATTCATGAAATTCTCGGATTAGAGGTCAAATTTTGATATTGAGCTCGAAAACGTTGGTTTTCGATGCGAACAAGTCCTATTTGGCATTATAGACTTGCGGACTCAAAAATGGCCGAATTCTGACTTAAAACGAAGAAACGAGCGTTGAATGTTCACAGACATTTATTGTTTTCGTTAAAAATGAACCAATAGGTGAATTTTGAGTAAACGAAGTTGAAAATATAAAATTCTTGCATGAACATGCACTACAAGAAAAAGGCCTAGCAGCGACCGCATATGCGGTCACTAATATTCATATTAGCGGAATCGACGTCTCATGCAATCGTGACTTAATCCAACAATTATTAGAATCAAAATCGGTAACCGCACGCGATGCCGATATGTCCACATCATTAAAAATCAGTGACCATAAGCGGTCACTGATGGCGGTCGCTTATTCTCATAAACTTAATCAGACTCAGGTTCGCGACATCAGTACAGAGAAGAAAAGAAAAGAGGGAGATACAGACGAGGGAGAATAGGGAGTATGGGGGGAGAAAAGAAACCATTACCGCACTGCTGCACCACCGCTGCACCATCGCTTCACCACCGACGCACCACAGCTGCACCATGCCGGTAACCCCCAATTAATCTCTAAAGTAAACTTTTAGTTATCCCTTAATCCCTAAATCTCTAAATTAGACCAATTGTGCTTTATGTAATTCAATTTTTGTACATTTAAATTAGGTTGTTCTCAATACTCCAGCTGCATTTAAAATTAAATGGTACAATATGACCGTGGGTAAATAATGTTTCTTTTCTGATTATTTTTTTGTAAATTGATAATTTCAATTGCACTTCAGTAATGGCGCTTATAGAAGGAGATTTTAAGCGAGCTAATCCCTACCATTCTTCTGTTATACTTATACACTACATGATTTCTTCAGTAATTGATAATTTCTGTTATATACACTTTAGTAATTGATAATTTCTTCTATTATACTCATACACTACAAGATTTACTAGTTGCATGCTTAAACTAAATTATTTATGTTTTAGATCTAAGTTGCATATCTTTTAATATTTACAGGGTTACTAATTGATCATGTGTTATTACTTTTTTGAATGTTTCTTGCTATAATCTCAGTTTCTATCTAGTTTTCAACTAATACTTGGATGGAGATTTTCTTTTTTTTGTAAAACAGATAATAAATAATTTTCAGATAGCTGTTCATTCTCACAATCTATTACTAAATTATCTGATATCTAATAAAATCAATCACATGGTAGCACATAGCAGTGGATACAGTACTAGTACTGATTCCTGGCGGTTCCCCCCACTAATCTTCCTATAAAGTCCATTCCTAAAACCCCGTAAACTGCTTTGGTTTATCTAGTCTTGATACTGATTGACCCATTGATAGACATAGACCTAGATTGGATCTAGAGCTGTAATGATGTTTGTTTATATTGATATACGTCCATAGAAAACATATATAAATAAAGGAGGACTCTAAAGTATAGTTTATTCGGTAACCGAGGAACCTGTATGTGAAACCCCCAAAATTGGTATACATCACCCATCTTGAGTCTCCAAATACATGGTACATAAATCAAATATAACTTAATTATACAACTGTCGTGTACAATACGACAAAATATAAACTGAGAGTTTAAACAAGAATATTGCCTTCTAGACAATATCCACTCTCAATGGAGTCCTCATAGACAGTATACAAACTCAAATTCAGTCCTCATTACATTTATTATCACACCATTTAACATAATAGTGAGGACTACTAATGTTATCATCACGGATCATCAATCCGTTCCTCGACTCGTCCCGACTATATTCTCATTTCAAGAAGAAAAAGTAAAGGAAAGGGTGAGCTCAACTAGCCCAAAGAAAAATATTATGGATCGAGATAATGCGAATAAATTATCATTAGTCTTTAACAATGTTAAAGCGATAAAATACAATAGACATCAAGTTTAAGCTGCAGTGGAACAAGCAATCCATTAAAAGCGAGTCAAGTAGAGAATAAAATCTACTATCTTTTATGATTTAAAAAAGGTTTTCATCATTTTTATCATTGAGACTCGACAATAAGTAATCCACATCATCCCCCGCATTACGACCAAGAATATTTATTCACGAGACTCAAATTTCAATAATTAATCCACATCATCGAATCATCCCTGCACTACAGGCCAAGGATATTCATTAGTATCACGACCACGAATTATCTATGCACTACGGCAAAAGATAATCGTGTTTTCATCAACGGTCATGATCATGCCATAAAACAATTCATCTTTTCACCCTTGGCTCAAGAGAATCCATAGCCATAATCATACCAAAGCGTCCATCAATGCACTACGGGCCAATGAGGACTTTTTCCACATCATTTGTAACATTACGGTCCATGATTATCTTTGAATAATCCTCGTCATAATCATACCAAGTCCATCTATGCACTACAGGCCACAGATGACTTTCAACATAATATAAACATGAGAATGATGACAATAATATAATCATTAATCAAACGAAAACAAGGATAAATATTAAAGACTTTAAATTTATCCAAATATTATCTAATATTATTAATATTATAACTGTGACGCCCCCAAAATAGGTCCATTCCATCCAACCCATTCTGAGTCGCCAAATACATGGTACAGAAATAACTACAACTTTATTAATACATTTGTCGTGCAAAATACGACAACATATATACTGTGAGTTTAAATACAACTATTGTCTTCTAGACAATATACATACCCAAATAAATCCCCATCATAATTATTGATACATTATTTTACAAAAATGGTGAGGACTACTAAACAACTCTTTCTAGAATCCTTCATTCCATACCCCGACTAGTATTCGCTAAATTCTCGCCTCCTAAGAAGAAAAATGGAACAAAAAGGAAAAGGGTGAGCTCAACTAGCCCAGTAAAGAATATTATGACTAAGATAATATACAACAAATTATCGTTAGTCCTCAACAGGGAAAAATCTAATAGAATACAATAGACAACCAGTTTTAAATCAATCTTCGCAGCGGAAATAATAATTCATTAGAAGAGTTAAGTAGAGAATGCAAACTACTATCTTCTATATATGAATTTAAAAGTTCATCGTCGATATTTTATCCCTGTAACATAAATCAATATATATCTGGAATCAAATATTCATCTTTGCACTACAGGCCAAAGATATTCATCAACCGGTCATGTTCATCTAAACATCTACATTCATCTTTTTGCCTACGGCCAAAGATATTAATCGATCGGTCATGTTCATCTCAACTTTGTTCATCTTTGCACTCACGGGCCAAAGATATTCATCAAGAAATCATTCATCTTTGCACTCTGGCCAAAGATATTCAAGAATATCATCATTTCGAATGAGGATGATGAAAATATTTCAAAGAAAAGCGAATCCGGTGATAAAAAAAAGAACAAGTATTAAGGATTCGTACTTTTAAATAATCCGGTTCAAAAATACTTCATAAATAACCGATTGGAGTAAAATTCAAGAATGAAGATCAAAACATGGATACAATCAAAGCTAGTATCTCTGATAGATATTTTAGGCGAAAGGAAAATTTTCATTTTTCGATGAAATTGGCCAGATTCGTGAATAGTGTCGTATATCGTGAATAGTAACTCTACACCAAAAGTTCTAAATTTGATAAAACTTCAGATCAATATTTCAAAGATAATGATATTGAAGAAATAATATCATTACTGAAAAAATAATATCCCTTACCTCGAAAAGACTGAGACTTTAGTTGAACCAGGATAAAGGCTATGACTTGAACTTGCACCGTATAGCAATACTCAAAGTATACTCAAAATACTCACAAGAATACGCTTCGATAATATAGAGAGAAAACTTCATTTACGGTGTGATTTTCAATTCTAACCTAAGCACCTATTTATAGGAAAATGCTTAGAACACCAAAGCGTAAAATTTAATATAATATTAATATTTACAAAACACATTCCTACGCCCACTTTGAAATCTGATTTCAGCCACCAAGCACATGTTAAAGATGGCCACCAACATTTGAAAAACGTTTTTCTTAAAAACATAATTAAAACTTCCAAAAATTAATTATTTTGAGCTTCTAACTTAAATAATTCATAATAAATAGCTCTTTTATCAGAAAAATTCGAAACTACTTGAATTTTCATAGGAAATTCCATTATCTACAACTTTGCGGAAGGATGTTTTTCAAATTAAAAGAAATTAACCGAAATCCACAAACGAACGATTTTACAAGCTATAATCAAATTTCGGTCAATAATTGTGTCCACCAACACACAAAATATGTGTTAAACATTTAATGCCACAAAATACTCTTCATCCTCATATACTCATATATCCCACATTCATTATAAAAATATCATAGTTAATATATTATTAAAATAATATATTTAAATGAATTATTTTATCAGAAAAAGATAAAATATTAATTTTCAACAATTGTCACATTAAAAAATTTCTCTATCTATATCCACATAAAATCAATATTTTCCTCATCATATAAATTAATAATTAATTATTCACAAATAATATTACAGAATCACATTATGACAACTGAGTGCAGTTCCGGAAAGAGGGGCTTTCAATAAGAATTTCTCCTTCTTTGGCAGCGCAATTAGGTGACCAAACCTCTCCTTAGACAGAACTTTCTAGACATTGCCAATAATGTTATCTAATAATATTATTCAGATAATATGAATTATTGCTTCGATAATGAAAAATACTGTGTAGTGACAATTATTGAAACAACAGTAATATTAACACAGTAATTATTGAATCAATAAAATAAAATAGTGAACAGTAATTACTGTAACAATTATTGAGTAGTGCCTTCTTACGTAAGAATCAATAATTGGTGCAATACCGTGTGCTACTGTGCAACAACGCGTATTACTGTGTTTTAACCACCGGGTATTCCAACAGTATAAACGGTAACAACTACACCATTATTTTTAAACAACTTATATTTGTCGTTTTCTTCATCCAATCGCTTTCCGTTATGGGGCCCAAAAATCGTCGTATGAGTCATACGAATATTCCCTGACGATCTGAATATTCCACGACCAAACGAATATTCCCTAAACGATAATGAATATTTTATAACCACTTGCTTATTCAAAATATTTGCGCATTTTACCCATAACTAACCACATTAATCAAATAAACCCTTACTATTTCAAAATAATAAATAGAGAAAATTCCATTTTATTAAAAAAAAAATCGGGGTCTTACAATAACAATATTTTAATCACTTCATAAACTTATAAACAATTTATTTCAATTGTTTACACTCTACCAAATAATGCATTTAATCATTCAAAAATGTCATACTCATAAGATTGCATCACCAATGATCAAATCCCTTATCAAGAATCTGCATATACCCTATATAGGATTTCCAAACCATAAAATCCTATTTTCCAATTTTGCTACTTCACATAACATATTTAACTCATTTACTCATAACTAGATCATTTTCATGAAAAATACCAAATCAGTCCCAAAAATATTTCTTTTCTGGGATTTAGCAGAATATAGTCCCATATTGAACATATATTTTTCTCGGAATTTTTAAAATTCATTTACTATTTTTCAAAAATCAATCTCTAATTAATTCCTTAAGAAAGTAGCTACCTCAAGTTTAACTCCAGAAATTCCCAAATCTTGGCAGGATCTTACACATGTTAACGTGAGCCTCCAGTTTAAATTTCGTGGTCATCAGAGTTATAGAACTCCGGTTATAGCATTTTTTGTCGGAAAAATCTAAATATTGAAATAGTCATAACTTGCTCATTTTAAGTCAGAATGAGCCAATTTTTGGACAGGAGGTACTTTATACCATATATTTCTATGTCCCAAAAGGCCGGAATTTTTCTCACAAATTAAGTGGCCGAAAATGCCCTTTTAAATTTCTGGGCAGTAGCTTTTTGGAAATTTTTAGTTTTTGACTCCTTTGTTAAAATCAGTCCACACAAAAATCTATAACACCTTTTTCAGTGATTCCACTTGGATAAGTTAGAAAACTCATATATCTAACTCTGGAACTTGACCACACTCAAAAATTCAAAATATAATAGGAGATATGGTCAATTGAATTTCATGTTTCATTTTCACCAAAATCTAATTTTCAACTCTTTATGATTTCTAAGAAACTTTCATGGTTTCACATAATAACCAACATAACTCATCATAACACTTACTAATACTACTTATACCCATGATTTTCATCAGTCCAATGCTTTTATTATGACTCTCATCATAATCAACGTAAACAGATCATTTCCATAATTTAATAAGGAATCAATATAAAGGATCATTCACCATGCATATGGTAATCCACATATACAGGTTATTCCAACAGAATAATAAAGAATGAAATAATAGAAGGATTCACCATGCGTGTGATAGATCGCATGCAGAGAGTTATTCCCAATGAGAATAATAAAGAATAGAACGAGTCCTGCGTAAGAACGCACGTATGTGGTATACGACAAAATAATAAAGAATGGAATAACAACTGAATTCACCATGCATGCGATACTTCGCATATACAAGTTATTCCAATGAATAATAAAGAACGGAACCGGTCAAAGAAACTGCAGACAAGATGGGGATATTCAAGCGAGAATAATAAAGAATGGAATAATAGAAGAATTTCACCATGTATGCGGTACTTGAGCATGTACAAAAGTTATTCCAACATAATAATAAAGAATGGAATAATGAAGTTCTCTTCATGAATACTGAAAGAAATAATACCCTTATGAAAGTACAACAAATAATATCCCTTACCTTATAAAGAAGAGTACTCCGACGGTTAGGGCGGGGATATACTTGAAAAAAACTTGCACTACGCTCAAAGCTTTCTTAAACTCTAAAGAAATACGCTCAAGATTATAGAAAAAGAATTCTCTCTACAGTTTCTCTCTCTAGAGTTTCAGTGAATTCGTAAGAAATAATTAAGGAATGAGCTTCTATTTTTAGAAGAATTGATTGAATAGTAACTAATTCATGAACGGTCCAGATTGATTCAATTTTAAACGGACGGTCCAGATTGATTTAATAAAATATTCTAATAAAACAAAAAAAAATTAAATAAAATATAATATATTCTATTTATAATCTAATAAAACGAATAACTTTATAAAAGTATTCTGTTTTATATAAAAAGATTTTACTATGCAAACACTATGCAGGCACTATGCAAACACTATGCATAATAAAATATAATATATTCTAATTATTGCCTAATAAAACAAATAACTTTATAAAAGTATTCATTTTTATATAAAAGATTTTACTATGCAAAATACTATGCATAATAAAATATAATATATTCTAATTATTGCCTAATAAAACAAATAACTTTATAAAAGTATTCTGTTTTATATAAAAAGCTTTTCTGTTTTATTACATTAATAATACTAATAAAACAAACTTCATCATCATTATTATAATTCACACTATTAATCGACTAGGTCATTCCCAGGAAAGAGGGGACTTTCTAATAAGGATTTCTCCCTATTGGCGCACAATTAGGTGATCAAACCTCTCCTTGGCAGAACTTTTAGACATCGTTAATATTGCAAATAATAATATTAATAACTTTGACGTCTCAATTATTGATTTAATAATATATAAAATATCGACAATAATTGAATCAAATAACGTGAGATACTATGCAACAATTACTGTAGCAATAATTGAACAAAACTGAGTGACTTCTCATGTAAGCATCAATAATCAATATTGTATGCTACTATACAACCACGCGTATTACTGTACTTTTACTACCGAGTAGTTCAACAATATTAACGGTAAAACTTTCGCCGTTATTTTCATAAAATATTTTTGTTGTTTTCTCAATCCGACAATAATTCCGTTGTGGGGTCCACCAATGATTGTACCGTCGTACGGATATTTCCTGATAAAAAGAATATTCCCCGACCAATCGAATATTATACAACAACTTGCATACTTTGCAAAATTTATAAATATTACCCACAACTATAACATTATATCAAATTCACTCCATAATATTCAAAAAAAAATATTTCAAGAAATTTAAATCTTTATTCGTAAAATTTGGGGTCTCACACTGTAGCTACTACGTCACAAGACCATCAAAATTAATTGAATATCAGATTAATGTATTTATCAAGTCCAATATTCAGATCATGCCTATATAATATATATTTTTTTGGGACATGCGTGCCCATGTAGATAGAGAGCCAACAATTGTACTGTTAACTAAAAGCTATAATTTAAGGTCAGTCGTAGTTGAGTTAGTTTTCTAGACATGCTAAAAGCTATAATTTCAAGGTTTCCATTAACTCGACATGAACATAAAGAACACCTAAAGGCAATGAGTATATGTGTTGTTATGTTATCTCTTCTCTAAACTTTAAACTTTTAGATATGGACCCTGGAATATATAAAGGCAATGAGTATGTCATGTTATGTTAATCACTTATACATTCATGTTGCTCTTATATGCCTAAAAATGGTCAAGTATGCATGCCCTCGTGCATGTGGATAGTCCATATTATAGGGGAGACTCTACCAAAAAATTTTCGTTGGTCGGGTAATTTAGACTTGTCCCAATGCTTATGCAGACCATACATGATGCAATGATTCATATTCTACCCCTAGGAATCTATTGGCTTTAAGTTGGTGTCAATTAAAATATGTAGGATGACATAAGACCATAACAATCATATATATATATGTAGGATGACATAAGACCATAACAATCATAACGATCTCAAACTGTGTAAATTTGTTTTGGCATGTATCCTTGTTTAATTCCCGAATAATCATATATATATGATGCACACTCATGTTATATATGTATATATATGGCATTGAGCAGAATTGTAAAACTCTAACAAGGGAATACAATAATTCATGTCAACATAGGTACCGTGGTATCATGGACCTCTATTCAGATCGTAGTTGGATGAGACGACAAAAGTCAAGTGCCCAGATAGGTGCTACAGTAGAATTTAGAGCTGGTTGCCAAGTATTTCTAGATTATGCGTATAGTCACCCGGAATGTGTTAATGGTCAGAACAAGATAAGATGTCCTTGTTTGAAGTGTAAGAATGTAAATTATATGGATGAGATATAGTAAACTATCATTTACTTGTTTTCGGGTTCATAAACAATTCTGTAAGAATGTGTTGGTGGGCACATGGGGGATAGAAGAGATAGTGGTAACGCATTACAAAGTACACAATCCAGCAAAGAATACCCATCGTATGAATGACATGGTTCATGATATTGCAGGGACGGATTTTGATTGGGAACAAGGCAGAGAGCAACCTATGAATTCTGATGCCAAAGCATTCTTTAAGTTGTTAGACGAGGGTAGCGAACCGTTGTGGCACGGTTGCATGAAGCACGCTACATTGTCTGCAGTGGCGACATTACTTAACATCAAGGTTGATCACAACATGAGCCATGAGTGTTTTGAGTCACTCTTGAGGGCCATTAAGAGTATGTTGCCTGTCGGTGAAAAATTGCCCGATAACTACTACTATTGTAAAAAATTGGTGAAGAAGTTGGGTCTTGGATATCAAAAAATTGATGCATGTCCGAATGATTGCATGTTGTTTTATAAGGAAAATAAACAGAAGACAAAGTGCACGTTTTGCAGTCATGATCGATTTAGGCCTAATAAATAGGGTGTGACTACAAAAAAGACAAATATACCTTTTAAGATTTCCAATTACATCTCGGCTCAAAAGATTGTACATGTCTTCAAGAACAACTGAACATATGACTTGGCATGCGAAATCTCCAACCAAAGATGGAGAACTGAACCATCCCGCAGATGGGCAGGCTTGGAAAGATTTCAACTTAGCACATCTGGGGTTTGCATTGGAACCTAGAAATGTTTGTCCGTTGATGGTTTCAACCCGTTCGGCAACTCAACTGTTCCGTACTCCTGCTGGCCTGTGATTATTACTCCGTATAACTTGCCTCCTTGGATGTGTATGAAACAGCCGTACTTGTTTCATTCACTCGTGATTCCTGGTCCCAAGAGTCCTGGAAAGAACCTAGATGTTTACTTGAGACCTCTTATAGACGAGTTGAAGGTATTGTGGGAGGATGGAGTACAAACTTGGGATGTTTCCACGAAAAAAAATTTCAACCTTAGGGCAGTGGTTATGTGGACCATAAGTGACTTTCCTGCTTATGGTATGTTATCTGGATGGAGTACACACGGGAAGTTGGCTTGTCCATATTGTATGGGTCATACAAAGTCTTTCAATCTATCAAATGGTTGAAAGCCATGCTGGTTTGATTGTCATCGTCGTTTCTTGCCGGTAGATCACCCGTTTCGAAGAAATAGAGAACACCTCAGAAAAGGGAAAGTAGATCATGATATGCCAGCACCGCGACTGTCGGGGACAGAGATGCGTGACCATGTGATGAGATTTTCGGTCATCCCATTTGGTAAGATTGCCTCTGACATCATCGATGGGTTTGGCGTGTCTCATAATTGGGTTCGGAGAAGCATCTTTTGGGAACTGTCTTATTGGTCTACAAATTTGATTCGTCATAATCTAGACGTAATGCATATTAAGAAGAATATATTCGACAATGTGTTTAACACCGTGATGGGTGTTACGGGCAAGACGAAAGATAATGATAAGGCAGGATTGGACATGAAAGATATTTGTAAGCGTCCTGGATTAGAACTTTATGAATCTACTAATGGTAAGATAGTCAAACCGCATGCAAGGTACACATTGTCCAAAAAGCAGGTTGAAGATGTGTGCACATGGATAAAGTCTCTGAAACTACCAGATGGATATGCGTCAAACATTGCAAGGTGTGTTACAGGTGGGAAATTGCAAGGGATGAAGAGTCATGACTGTCATGTGTTCATAGAGAGACTCATGCCTATAGCATTTCGGGACTTGCTTGATAAACCAATATGAGATGCTTTGACTGATCTTAGTCGTTTCTTAAGAGACATATGTTCAAAAACGTTAAATGAAAAGGACATGTCTATACTTGAGAAGAACATCATTGAGATCATATGTAAACTTGAAAAAATATTCCCTCCTGGGTTTTTCGACACTATGGAGCATTTGCAAATCCATCTACCCTATGAAGCTCGTGTTGGTGGCCCAGTTCAATATAGATGGATGTACCCTTTCGAGAGGGTCATGGGAAACCTTAAGAGGAAGGTGAAGAATAGAGCTTATGTCGAGGGGTCGATATGTGAGGCATACAGTTTCGATGAGATATCTACGTTTGTCTCAGACTATTTTCCTGACGAAGTCTTGACAAAGGCCAATCGAGTCCCGAGACATGATGATGGGGGCAATGTTGAACTAAATGGTCGGCATTCTGTATTTAGTTTACCGGATCACGCGTATGGAAAAGGAAAGCGCATATTCCTTTCTGAGCAAGATTTACATGCTGCGCATACTTACATTCTTCTCAATTGTGAGGAGATTGATGAATTTGTGAGGTATACATGTAAAATTCATATGTATTAGACCTATATCTTAACCTGCAGTCTCATATTAATATATGTTAATGTTTATAAAATTGTATAGAATATATGATGACGAGTTAAAAGCAAATCAGCCCGGCATCACTAAAAAAGATATTCAAGTTAGTCGTGATAAAAAATTTGCTCTTTGGCTAAAGGACAAAGTAAGTTAAGTTAATTAAGAATGACATATATCGTATTAATTTATGAATGTATTTAATTCAATAGAATTTTTGTAGGCTCTTAATGAGGGAACGATTCCTCCAAATATACAAGTCCTAGCTATGGGTCCAGACAGGGACCAAGTCATTCGCAATGGTTAAAAAATAAATGGATGTGAATTTTATACAAAGACATATGCTCGCGATAAAAGAACAACTAATACTGGAGTGTGTGTGTTCAAGGAGATTGTTACAATGAGCTTGGTCGTGCCTTTTATGGGGAGTTGGAGGAAATCGTAGAGTTGTCGTACAAGGGCACGTACGGGGGTTATATTAACTTGTTCAAGTGTCGTTAGTTTGATTCAAAAAAAGGGATACGTGTTGACAGACATGGAATCGTCGATATTGACCTCCATAGGTCAGCATACTCCAACGAATCGTTTGTTTTACCAACACAAATAGTACAAGTATACTACATTCCTAGTCCTGTTAGGAAAAGGGATAGACCGCCTACAGATTGGCAAGTTATAATTCATACTCCTGCATGCAGTCGTGTCCAAGTAATAGACGGGGATTTCTACCTAGAGGAGATGCTTCATAGACCTCCTGTAATAAATATAGAGGACAACAATGATGTAATCTAGTTAGAGGGTGGAGATGAACCTGATGAATTGGATCCCGAGACAGTTATTGTGCCAGATGATAGTGATACTAAGGAAGAGTTATTGACTGACACTAACACAGAATCTGAAGAAGAAGATGGTTATGAATCTCCGATACTTGTACAAAATGATTCTAACTCATACAACAATTTTCATTAAAATGTATGTTTAGTTTTAATTGTATTACAATGAATTACATATAGGAATGTTCTTTATATCCTTAACATGTTTATGTACCTTTCATTTATAGTTGTCGTAGTTAACTATTTCATACAATTAATAGTCATTATTGTCCTTTTCTATAAAATGTATGTTTAGTTTTAATTGTATTACATACAATTACATATATACATGTTCTCTATATCCTTGACATGTTTATGTACCTTTCATTTATAACTCATACTAACATCCTAAATTTTTTACTTATAGATGTCTTACGAACCAAAGAAGACGAAAAGCGCAGGTTGGGTGAGGCCCTAATCATGTGTTAGAAGGCCAAACTAATCGAGATGATCGCATTCTCATACAGATCCATCCTCTTCCAGAAAGCACCTAAGTTAAACATCGTGAATATATAAGGGTTTAATATTTCCATTGTTATAAATATATTTTAATGTAAATTATTGTATATTGTAGTGACTTTCAAGATAGTAAAATTGTGAAGTGCATTTCACAATTATGCTTCTGTAATCGGCTTTACGCTGTTGATTACATGGCACACCTCTCGCCCATAAGGATCTGATTTGAAATTTGAATTTGGGGTATATTTTTTATCACTCGATAGATAATACATAGTTAATCACATAATATGGCAGCTTAATATTATTATGGTAATATAACAATTTTAATATTATTATTGTTGTTTTATTTGCAGAAGTGGTATAGATGGGACGACTTACGAGTGCATCAATTATTCGACACTACTTTTTGGCGAGAAGTGCGACGTCCGAACTAAAGATAATCGAACAAGGAATGACGTAAAGCCACCTTGACAATTTGAGATTGACCATCCAGGACAAGGTGAGCAGTATATACATGAGCATAGCCCCTGGTGGTACGCACAGCCCATATGGGTGCAGATGTGTGACCAGTGGAGAGTCGAGAGATGGGTCGAGAGGATGAGAAGATCGCCGCCTCAAGACAGATCCTCGGGTGTATCTGAAGGCGAAAAGGTAAAAGGCACGTACAAGGGCGGCAGTATATCACAGCTGTAACATATTGATGTCAGGGTACATATATATAGCAAGCTTATTGGCTTAGTTATTTGTTTTTATGTTTACAGTAATGTTTTGCAGCTAAAATATCATATGTTTACATATTAATATGAGAACATGAACTGTAGGAGTCTCAGTCTCAAGGTCAACCTATCAATTGGTTGGATGTGTATGTGGCCACCCGTGATGGTGCACTTACGATCTTTGTTAGGATAAGCGGTAATAAGTTAACTTTATACTAATATGTTGTTTATAAATTGTGACAACCTTTTTTAGCATTTTATATTTATTTTTAACTATTTAATTGTTGACCTTCTGACGGGACACTTATAAAGGCTTAATGAATGGCGCTTATCACGAAGGCACCCGCGTCAGTTGATTGATCAAGAATTATGGGAGAGGCGTCGTCGTGAAGAAAAACTATGTTAAAGGCTAAGGACAAAATGACGCCTCGACCATCATTTGGCACGCAGCTGACTCTGCTACACCAGTCTACATATCATCGGTCATCATCCCTATCATACTCCTGCTAACTATGTGAGAGCGATCTGTTAGAATTGTGATCTTCTTCGTATACTAGGCGGATATCTGCATTCTCTGAGTCCTAATGAGTTGGCAGAGGCAGTGGCGGCAGCAGCAGCATCACAGCATCAGGGTGGCGACCAAGTATATATATATCGATATTGTTACTGTCACTGTCTTACTTATATGTTTCACTATACATTGTCTATTGTTTAGCTTTCCCCAAGTCATAGCAGTATCAACACATGTAACATATATGTTTTATTCTTTTATTAATTACAGGGTACTAATTTGGATGATCCATGAAGAGCTAGCTAAACCAGTCATGTTAGATTTTTAAAGCCTTGCTAGACTTATATTGATTTTTAAAGTCTTTTAGATTCATTCTTTGTACAATTGTATTGGTTTACGATAACATTATATGGATGTTTATGATTGTATTGTGTTGTGTTGGTTTTATGATTCTATTATATCGATGGATGTTTATCATATAGTACTTATCATGGATGAATGTTAATCATATGGTAGTTATCATGCATGGATGCTTTTATATATTATTGTGTGTTGGGATAGAAAGCAGGTACAAAGCATGTTATTTTTGGGAAATCAATAAAATAGGAAAAATATTTAAAAAAAAAATAAACACATCAGCGACCGCATGTGGTCGCTACTAGTGAAACACGATCGCTGATAACTACTATGAAACTAGCGACTGAATCGGTCGCTAGTACCGGTTGCTGACACGTGTGCCACGCCACACCTGACATATAACTCAGCATTAGTCAGAATAGCGATGGCTTTGGTCGCTGATTGTGGTCACTACTATATCGGTCACTATTATTGGTCGTTGATGTCCTTCTACAGACCAGATTACCTGCGACTAATATCAGCGACCACATGCGGTCGTTGATCCTCATCTGCGACCATATGCGGTCGCTGATAAGCCTTTTTGTTGTAGTGATGTAGAGTATGTGATTTGTGAGCTAATGGATTTTTAACGAGCCAATTCGGACTTAAAAATGATCAAATTTGGAGTCCAAAAAGTTTATTGTGCAAATTAAAACTGTCAACTATCTGGTGCACAAAGTTGGCACCGCGGCGCCAGCCCAAGGCTTAAAGATGGCGTTACAGTGCCAGTGTCATGCTCAGACCTATTGCAGAGTCACGCCACGGTGCGGCCAATTGAGTTATGTGTGGTCAGGCAGCGTAGCAAGTAGGCTCGCTCACTCGCTAACCCACGCCAGTAGTGCGAGTTGTATAAGGATAATGGCCATGTATTTTTAGCCCTTAAGGAGTACACAGTGAAGAAGGTTTGAATGTATAGAATGAATGGTAACTGATTAACAATGAAGTAAAACTTATTTACAATATTGTTAAGGCATTGTTAAACGTTAATTATGATACATAAAGGTTGAATATAAGTATTAAAACATGAACGTAAAAATAATGAGAACTATATTGGAAAGTCAGAACCAATAGTAACAAATATAATACAGAATTAGATTGAGAAAAAGGGTAAGATTCAGTAGGAAACATGCATATTTATTCATGACCTAATGTGTTATGTGATGTGATTATCTATTGTAGAGACCTTAAATACTTAACGTGAACGTGTAATAACAGTAGCAGACGCTGAAGGCAAATATTCTAACCCTTGTCTAAGTTCAATCTAGATAAGCTTTGTGGTTCATGTATTCTTACGTGTGAATTAATGTATGATGAAGTCAAAGCTAATTCTTTCGGCTTGACTTAAAATGTTGGGATTTCTTACAATCTATTAAAGTATGGTCAATATTTTACCAAGTTATATCGGTGTAGTTTTCAAATGAAGACTGAGTATGCTAAAATATTTTGTCGTCAAAACGACAGGCACGTGAGGATGCCACAACTTAAACGTACATACGTTTAATGAATGTAGTGTTGATAAACATAGAGTACTATAGGCTGATCACCTAGACGTGCTCGTAAGAAATGTTCAACTTACAGACTTTGTACCGAGATGTCCTTTTAAAAGAAAGTATGAAATGCTCAAGGTCTTGGACCGAAATTGATGTTTTACTGAATATTGTCATTGTAAAACATTTTAAAGAAAAGAGAATTACTATTTTGAATTATCGATAGTACTTCATAACTATTGTTCAGTTATTAAAGATATATGATTTGTATGATTCAAGCATAATTGTTAAATAGAATTGTTGTACTTACTGAGCTAGTCATGCTCACTCTTTCTTGAACCATATGAATACAGATGAGACCGAACGGACCGAAGGATCCGGCAAGGATAAAGGAAAGGCGAAGACGAACCTGTAGAATAACTCTGTAATAGTATAGGGTTGTAATGATAATATTTTATATTATGACAAGCACAAATGTAATTGGTTATAAAGAACCTGGGGAATGTTAATATGGATTTTCAATATATACATAAGACATGTTCGTTCTTTTGAGGCATTTCAATTGAATGTTTGTGTGAACTGTAGCACCGTGGAGCACCATCTGTCGGGTTGGAAGATACCCGAATTTGGGGGTGTCACAAGCCTCACTTGTGGTGGCTGAGTTTTATTCAAAGAGGTGTGCGTAGAAAAAACTTTTATTAATATTTTATTAATTTAGTCTCCTTTGGCATTCTAGCATTTTCTTATAAATAGGGTGCTTAGTTAGAATTGAAAATCACACCAGAATCATAAGCTTTCTTTCTCTATATTATCGAGCGTATTTTATGAGTATTTAGATACTTTGAGAGTTGCTATTCAGTGCAAGTTTCCTTCAGCATTACATCCAATATTCCAGTCAGAAATACTGTTCTTTTGAGGTAAGGGATGGTAAGGGATGTTATTTTCTTCGTAAATGATATTATTTCTTTTGATATCATTATACCAAAATATTGATATAAATTTTATTATAAAATTTTTACCATTTCATGTCGGGGTTACTATTCACGTATACGGCACTATTCAAGTATACGGCGTTATTCATATATATAGCACTATTACGTATATGACATTATTTACGTATATGGTACTATGTAAGAATACGGAGTACTATTCATGAGTTACTATTCACGAGTTACTATTCATGAGTTACTATTCATAAATTACTATTTATGGGGTACTATTCACGATAAAATTGGTTTCTTTTTCTGACCAAATTATCGTTGATTTATGAATCCATGTTTAATATTGCTCTTGAAATTAAATCCATGTTTTGATCATATTGTTTTTATTATTATATATAACATTTTTATAAACCTGGTGATGGAATTTCTCTTTCACTTGAGTGTAAAGATGGGTAGATTATTGGTATGATCGTAACTATGGGTTCTCCTTGGCCAGTATTACAAAGATGAATTATTAACTGGTATGACCATGACCATTAAATTTATAAATGATTATCTTTAGCTTAAGTGCAAAGGTGAATTGATCAACATGGTTATAAATATTGTTTATATAAATTCTGAAATGATTATATATTTCTTTGAGATATTAATATCTTTGGCCCGTAGTGCAAAGATGACATGTTGTTGAATATCTTTGGCCCGTAGTGCAAAGATGACCTATTATTGAATATCTTTGGCATGTAGTGCAAAGATGTACTATTGATGAATATCTTTGGCCTGTAGTGCAAAGATGTCATGTTGTTGAATATCTTTGGCCTGTAGTGCAAAAATGAACTGTTAATGAATATCTTTGGCCCATAGTGCAAAGATGAATTTATTAGTATGATTATGAACAGGAACTGTGATTTGGTATAACCATGATCTTTGATGTTTCAAGTAAAGACATGTGATGAAAATTATCTTCGTCCTTGATGAGAAGAGGAATTTAGAACTACAATTATGATTATGAGTTATACACGTGATTGTGGACAAAAACTGTTGATTGATGTTACAGGGATAAAACATTATTGGTGAACTTTTAACATGGAGAAGATAATAGACCTTATGGTCTATTTGACTCTTCTAATGGATTGCTCGTTCCGCTGCAACTATGGTTGAAAAGTTTTATCATCTGTCATATGTTCTAAATCTCTAATTT
The DNA here is from genome assembly GCA_020205615.1 of Panax quinquefolius. Classification (NCBI taxonomy): domain Eukaryota; kingdom Viridiplantae; phylum Streptophyta; class Magnoliopsida; order Apiales; family Araliaceae; genus Panax; species Panax quinquefolius. The sequence goes on from CM035154.1 coordinate 96,042,171, forward strand.
ATTACTAATGAAGGTTATTGATAATTTAATTATCTTTAGTCATGATATTCTTTATTGGGCTAGTTGTGCTCTCCCTTTTGTTTCATAATTCCTTTCAAGTAATAAGAGTGTAGCTGGGTCGAGCGAGGGTAACAGAGGAATAGAACGGTGGTCTATAGCTATTGAGGTTCTCCCTAAAATAGGTGAGGTGAACCCAACTTTAGAAGGGTGTTTTGCCACTATCATACAAGATTTCTAATGACAGACGACTTCGATTTATCATAAGACAGGGTTGTGCACATGCACTTGCTGATTATATCTACGAGCACTACCTATATAATCTTGGAGTTTGGTTGAAATATAATTCTCAATTGGAGACAATGGAGATAATTATATGTCAAGAGAAGACTCACCATTGGAAAGAACATGATAGCAATCTTCTCATTTTTTTGGGGTCTATTGGGTCAACCAAGGATAATTCTCGAGTCATATGATATCTATTATAACTTAGATGCATGGCCTCCCATGTACGAAGATTTCCTTGAGCATTTTCCAAAGATTTTAATTTCTAAAACAGTTATTGACTATACCTTAATGTAATGTATCAATGTGAGGAGCTATCCAAATAAAGGGATGAGAGTCACAGTTGGTAATAAAACTCACAGTATATGTGTTGTCGTATTTTGCACAATAATTGTAATAATGAAGTTATAGTTGTTTTATGTACCATGTATTTAGCGACTCAGAATGGGTTGGGTGCATTGGACCTATTTTGGGGGTGTCACAAATATTATTTTCGTTCAATATTCATAAGGAATATTATCTTCGTTCAATATTCGTAAGAAATATTATTTTCGTTCAACAGTCGTAAGGGATTTTATTTTTTTTCGATATTCGTAAGAAATAATATTTTCTTCCATACTCTGTAGTATGCAAGTAATATTATTTCATTTTAGATTCCGGATTCTACACTCCTTTTGTTAAGTAATGCTTCTATACTCCTTGAAATTAGTAGAATATCTTTGAAATTTGCGCTTCATCTAGTATCGTTTCACAAGGATATTTTTTGAACATTCTTGTTAAATGTTAAGATTTTCATGTCGGAGTACTATTCATGGGTACTATTCATTTATACGACACTATTCATACGTACAAGACTATTTATATGTACAGTACTATTCATACGTACGGTACTATTCATGAAGTACTATTCACTTGGGTACTATTCATTCAGGGTACCACTCATGACAGAAATTAATTTCATTTCTGTCCAAATTATTTTTGATACAATATTATTCTTGAATATTACTCCACAAAGCAGTTATCATGTTGACAATTTAGACATTTTAAACTCTGGATAAATTTAAAGTCTTTAATATTTATCCTTGATTTTGTTTGATTGATGCTTATATCATTGTCATCATCCTCATGCTTATATTGTGATAAAAGTCATCTTTGGCCCGTAGTGCATAGATGGACTGTTGATTGATATAATTATGACTATTTATCGGTATAATCATGACCTGTAATGTTACAAATGATGTGATAAAAGTCCTCATTGGCCCATAGTGCATTGATGGACAGTTGTTGATATGATCATGACCATGGGTTCTCTTCGGCCAAGGGTGAAAAGATGAATTGTTTTTTGGCATGATCATGACCATTGGTGATAATAACGAATATCCTTGGCCCGTAGTGCATGGATGATTCGTGGATGTAATAATAATGAATATCCTTGGCCCATAGTACATGGATAATTCAGTGATGTAGATTATTTATTGAGCTGAGTCTTAGCGATAAAATTGATGATAAACTATTAATTCATAGAAGATAGTAGATATCATGCTCTACTTGACTCTTCTAATGGATTATTTGTTCCACTACGGTTAAACTTGTTGTCTATTGTATTCTGTCAGTTTAACACTGTTGAAGGCTAACGATAATTTATTCTGCATTATCTTAGTCATAATATTCTATACTGGGCTAGTTGAGATCACCCTTTTCTTTCATTGTTCTCTTCAAGAAATCAGAATATAAGTGGGACTAGTTAGGGAATGAGTGACGATCCAGATGGTTGCTTTAGTAGTCCTCACTATTTTATGAAAAAGTGTGATAATAATTGTAATGAAGACTTAATTTGAGATTGGATATTGTTTACGAGACAATATTCGTGTTAAAACTCACAGCTAATGTGTTGTCGTATTTTGCACGACAACACGACAGGTGTATAAATGAAGTTTGTATTTGAATTTTATACCGTGTATCTGGCGACTCAAAATGGGTGTATACCTATTTTTGGGGGTCACAATTGATATCAGAGCATAGGGATATAGTCTCTGGCAGAGATCTGGGATTAGAACTAGGAGGGGAGAGATGAGTAATATCCATCGCTAGTGTGTGTCCTACCTAATCTGAATTTTCTTACTTAAGTTGACAAATTATGATATGTCAATTAACATTTGTTTTGAAGATGTATTCTAGAATGATATCTGAAATACAGGATATGAGCAATGGAAAAATCATGATACAAAGGACATAACCAGAAAGGTATAATCCGAAAAGAAAGCAAGGTATTCTCATATCTTCGAGCTACCAGGTACGTAAATTTCGAAGGCAAAATTTCATAAGGAGGAGAGATTGTAAGACCCTGAATTTTATGAAATAAAAGTATTAAATTTTCTTATAATTATTATTATATTTAGTAAATTGTTAAATTGATAAAAGGTTAAAGTTAAGGGTGATATGTAAAAATTTTGTAAAGTATACAAGTTGTCATAAAATATTCGTTTGGTCAGAAAATATTCGTTTTATCAAGGAATATTTGTACGACGGCACAATCATTGGTGGACCCCATAATGAAATTTCTGTCAGAGTTAGAAAACAAAAGAAATAACTTTTCTATAAAAATAACACCAAAAGTTTTACCGTTAAACTGTTGAAATACCCGGTGATAAAAGTACAATAATACGCGTGGTTGTATAGTAGCATGCAGTATTGTACAGTATCTTTGATTATTGATGCTTACGTGAGAAGTCACTCAGTTTTGTTCAATTATTACAACAGTAATTGTTGCATAGTAACTCATATTATTGATTCAATTATTGTCACAGTATCATCTGCACAATATTTTATATTATTAAATCAATAATTGAGACGCCAAAGTTATTCATATTATTATTTGTATTATTGAAAATGTCTAGAAAGTTCTGTCGAGGAAATGAGTTTGGTCACCTAATTGCGCGCTAATAAAAAGAAGTCCTTATCAGAAAGTCCCATCTTTCCTAGGAATGATCTGGTTATTAATATTGCGAGTTATAATAATGAGAAATAAATGTTATTAAAATGTGTTTAGTTAAGCCAAGTGAATTAAGATAAATAGAGGGGATTTTTATGAAGTATTTGTTGTAAAATTGGCTTATTATATGGACCCCCACTTATCTATTTTTTAAAATCGTCGGTAGAAAGTTATCTCAGTTTTTTATATATATATATATATATATATATATATATATAAGTATTATAAATTTTTTTTAATGTAAAATAGAATATATAATATTTTATTGTTTGCATAGTACTGCATAGTGTTTGCATAGTACTACATAGTGCAGCATAGTTCTGCATAGTAAGATAAAAAATAATCATGTGAATTCGTCGGTGCACGCTAATAAACTTTTCCTTACGGTGCGTCCAAATAGTATCATCTAATTTTTCTATAAATAGGATGCTTAGTTTAAAATTGAAAATCACACCAGAATTAAAGAATTCTTCTTCTATAATATTGAGCATATTTCTTTAGAGTTTAAGGAAGCTTTGACTGTAGAAAATAGTGCATGTTTTCTTCAAGAATATCTCTGTTATACCAGTCGGAAATGCTATCTTTTTAAGGTAAGAGGTATTATTATTTTCATATTTGCTTACGATATTATTTTTCGTATTCGTAAGGAATTTTATTTTCGTTCAATATTCGTCAGGAATATTATTTTCGTTCAATATTCGTAAGGAATATTATTTTCATTCAACAGTCATAAGGGATGTTATTTTTGTTCGATATTCGTAAGAAATAATATTTTTTTTCCATACTCTGTAGTATGTAAGTAATATTATTTCGTTTCAGATTCTGAATTATACACTCCTTTTGTTAAATAATGCTTCTATACTCCTTGAAATTAGTAGAATATCCTTGAAATTTAAGCTTCATCTAGTATCGTTTCACAAGGATATTTTTCTAAATATTCTTGTTAAATTTTAAGCTTTTCATGTTGGAGTATTATTCATGGGTACAAATCATTTATACGGCACTATTAATACGTACGGTACTAGTCATACGTACATTACTATTCATGAAGTACTATTCATGGGGTACTATTCACTCGGATACTATTCATTCAGGGTACCACTCATGACAGAAATTAATTTCTTTTCTATCCAAATTATTTTTGATACAATATTATTCTAGAATTTTACTCCACAAAACAGTTATCATGTTGACAATTTGGACATTTTAAACTCTAGATAAATTTAAATTGTTTAATATTTATCCTTGATTTTGTTTTATTGATGCTTATATCATTGTCATCATCTTCATGCTTATATTGTGATAAAAGTCATCTTTGGCCCGTAGTGCATAGATGGACTATTGATTGGTATGATTATGACTATTTATCGGTATAATCATAACCTGTAATGTTACAAATGATGTGGTAAAAATCCTCATTGGCCCGTAGTGAATTGATTGACAGTTGTTGATATGATCATGACAATGGGTTCTCTTTGGCCAAGGGTGCAAAGATGAATTGTTGTTTGGCATGATCATGACCATTGGTGATAATAACGAATATCCTTGGCCCGTAGTGCATGGATGATTCGTGGATGTAATAATAATGAATATCCTTGGCCCGTAGTGCATGGATAATTCAGTGATGTAGATTGTTTATTGAGCTGAGTCTGAGCGATAAAATTAATGATAAACTATTAAATCATAGAAGATAGTAGATATCATGCTCTACTTGACTCTTCTAATGGATTATTTGTTCCGCTGCGGTTAAACTTGTTGTCTATTGTATTCTATCAGTTTAACACTGTTGAAGGCTAACGATAATTTATTCGGCATTATATTAGTCATAATATTCTATACTGGGCTAGTTGAGCTCACCCTTTTCTTTCATTGTTCTCTTCAGGAAATGAGAATATAGCTGGGACTAGTTAGGGAATGGAGTGACGGTCCATATGGTTACTTTAGTAGTCATCACTATTCTGTGAAATAGTGTGATAATAATTGTAATGAGAACTTCATTTGAGTTTGGATATTATCTCCGAGATAATATTTGTGTTAAAACTCACAGCTTATGTGTTGTCGTATTTTGCACGACAGCACGACAGTTGTATAAACGTAGTTTGTATTTGAATTTTGTACTGTGTATATGGTGACTCAGAATGGGTTGTGTATACCTATTTTGGGGGGTCACATTTTGTATCAGAGCTTAAGAATATGGTCTCTAACGAAGATCTGGGATTAGAACTAGGAGGGGAGAGACGAGTAATATCCTTCACTAGTGTGTGTCCTACCTAAGCTAAATTTTCTTACTTAAGTTGACAAATTGTGATATGTCAATTAACCTTTGTTTTGAAGATGTATTCTAGAATGATATCTGAAATACAGGAGATGAGCAATGGTAAAATCATGATACAAAGGAAATAACCGAAAAGGTACAATCTGAAAAGAAAGCAAGGTATTCTCATATCTTCGAACTACCAGGTACGTAAATTTCGAAGGCAAAATTTCATAAGAAGGGGAGATTGTAAGACCCTGAATTTCATAAAATAAAAGTATTCAATTTTTTTATAATTATTATTCTATTTAGTAAATTGTTAAATTGATAAAAGGTTAAAGTTAAGGGTGATATGTAAAAATTTTGCAAAGTATGCAAGTTGTCATAAAATATTCGTTTGGTCGGGAAATATTCGTTTTATCAAGGAATATTCGTATAACGGCACAATCATTGGTGGACCCCATAACGAAATTACTGTCAAAGTTAGAAAACGAAAGAAATAACTTTTTATAAAAATAACAGGAAAAGTTTTACCGTTAAACTGTTGAAATACCCGGTGATAAAAGTACAATAATACGCGTGGCTGCATAGTAACACGCGGTATTGTACAGAATCTTTGATTATTGATGCTTACGTGATAAGTCACTCAGTTTTGTTCAATTATTGCAACAGTAATTACTGTATAGTATCTCATATTATTGATTCAGTTATTGTCACAGTATCATATGCATAATATTTTATATTATTAAATCAATAATTGAGACGAAAAAGTTATTCATATTATTATTTATATTATTGACAATGTTTAAAAAGTTCTATTGAGGAAATGGGTTTGGTCACCTAATTGCGCGCCAATAAGGAGAAGTCCTTATCGAAAAGCCCCTTCTTTCCTAGGAATGATCTGGTTATTAATATTGTGAGTTATAATAATGAGAAATAAATGTTATTAAAAATGTGTTTAGTGAAGCCAAGTGAATTAAGATAAATAGAGGAGATTTTTATGAAGTATTTGTTGTAAAATTGGCTTATTATATGGACCCCCACTTATCCATTTTTCAAAATCGTAGGTAGAAATTTATCTCAATTTTTGTTTTGTGTGTATATATATATATATAAAATAAAAGTCTCAAGGGGGAAATGTATTCACGGGTTGGGTACTATTATATATATATATATATATATATATATATTATAAGTTTTATTTTTTATGTAAAATAAAATATATTATATTTTATTATTTGCATAGTACTACATACTGCATTATCTTAGTCATAATATTCTGTACTGGGCTAGTTGAACTCACCCTTTTCTTTCATTATTCTCTTCAGGAAATGAGAATATCGCTGGGACTAGTCAGGGAATGGAGTGACGATCCAGATGGTTACTTTAGTAGTCCTCACTATTGTGTAAAATAGTGTGATAATAATTATAATGAAAACTTCATTTGAGTTTGGATATTGTCTACGAGACAATATTCGTGTTAAAACTCACAGCTTATGTGGTGTAGTATTTTGCACGACAGCACGATAGTTGTATAAATGAAGTTTGTATTTGAATTTTGTACCGTGTATCTGGCGACTCAGAATGGGTTGTGTTTACCTATTTTTTGGGGGTCACATTTGGTATCAGAGCTTAGGGATATGGTCTCTGACGAAGATACGCGATTAGAACTAGGAGGGGAGAGACGAGTAATATCCTTCGCTAGTGTGTATCCTACCTAAGCTGAAATTTCTTACTTAAATTGACAAATTGTGATATGTCAATTAACCTTTGATTTGAAGATGTATTCTAGAATGATATCTGAAATATAGGATATGAGCAATGGGAAAATCATGATACAAAGGAAATAACGGGAAAAGTATAATCCGAAAAGAAAGAAAGGTATTCTCGTATCTTCGAACTACCAAGTACGTAAATTTCGAAGGCAAAATTTCATAAGGAGGGGAGATTGTAAGACCCTGAATTTTATAAAATAAAAGTATTCAGTTTTTTTATAATTATTATTCTATTTAGTAAATTATTTAATTGATAAAAGGTTAAAGTTAAGGGTGATATATAAATATTTTGCAAAGTATGCAAGTTGTCATAAAATATTCGTTTGGTCAGGAAATATTCATTTTATCACGGAATATTCGTATGACGGCACAATCATTGGTGGACCCCACAACGAAATTACTGTCAAAGTTAGAAAACGAAAGAAATAACTTTTTATAAAAATAAAAGTAAAAGTTTTACCATTAAACTGTTGAAATATCTAGTGATAAAAGTACAATAATATGCGTGGTTGCATAGTAGTACGCAGTATTGTATAGAATCTTTGATTATTGATGCTTACATGAGAAGTCACTCAATTTTGTTCAATTATTGCAACAGTAATTGTTGCATAGTATCTCATATTATTTATTCAATTATTGTCACAATATCATCTGCATAATATTTTATATTATTAAATCAATAATTGAGATGACAAAGTTATTCATATTATTATTTGTATTATTGACAATGTCTAGAAAGTTCTGTCGAGGAAAAGACTTTATCGGAAAGCCCCCTCTTTCCTAGGAATGATCTGGTTATTAATATTGCGAGTTATAATAATGAGAAATAAATGTTATTAAAAATTTATTTAGTGAAGCCAAGTGAATTAAGATAAATAGAGGGGATTTTTATGAAGTATTTATTGTAAAATTGGCTTATTATATGGACCCCCACTTATCCATTTTTTCAAAATCGTTGGTAGAAAGTTATCTCAGTTTTTGTTTTGTGTGTGTGTGTGTGTGTATATATATATATATATATATATATTATAAGTTTTATTTTTTATGTAAAATAGAATATATTATATTTTATTATTTGCATAGTACTGCATAGTATTTGCGTAGTACTGCATAGTGCAGCATAATGCTACGTAAATTCCTCGGTGCGCGCCCATGAACATTTCCTTACTGTGAGTCCAAATAGTATCCTGCCATTCTCCTATAAATAGGATGCTTAGTTTAGAATTGAAAATCACACCAGAATCATAGAATTCTTCTTCTAAAATATTGAGCATATTTCTTTAGAGTTTAAGGAAGCTTTGTGTAGAAAAAAGTGCAAATTTTCTTCAAGAATATCTCCGCTAAACCAGTCGAAATTGCTCTCTTTTTAAGGTAAGGGGTATTATTATTTTCATATTCACTTACGATATTATTTTTCTTATTCGTAAGGAATTTTATTTTCGTTCAATATCCATAAGGAATATTATTTTCGTTCAATATTCGTAAGGAATATTATCTTCGTTCAATATTTGTAAGGAATATTATTTTCGTTTAACAGTCGTAAGGGATATTATTTTTGTTCGATATTCATAAGAAATAATATTTTCTTCCATACTCTATAGTATGTAAGTAATATTATTTCATTTCAGATTCCGAATTCTGCACTCCTTTTGTTAATTAATGCTTCTATACTCCTTGAAATTAATAGAATATCCTTGAAATTTGCGCTTTATCTAGTATCGTTTCACAAGAATATTTTTCTGAACATTCTTGTTAAATTTTAAGCTTTTCAAGTCAGAGTACTATTCATGGGTACTATTTACTTATACGGCTCTATTCATACGTACGAGACTATTTATACGTACGGTACTACTCATATGTATGGTACTATTCACGAAGTACTATTCACATGAGGTACCACTCATGACAGAAATTGATTTCTTTTCTATCCAAATTATTTTTGATACAATATTATTCTTGAATTTTACTCTACAAAGCAATTATCATGTTGACAATTTGGACATTTTAAACTCTAGATAAATTTAAAGTCCTTAATATTTATCCTTGATTTCGTTTGATTGATGCTTATATCATTGTCATCATCCTCATGCTTATATTGTGATAAAAGTCATCTTTGGCCCGTAGTGCATAGATGGACTACTGATTGGTATGATTATGACTATTTATCGGTATAATCATAACCTGTAATGTTACAAATGATGTGATAAAAGTCCTCATTGGCCCGTAGTGCATTAATGGACAGTTGTTGATATGATCATGAACATGGGTTCTCTTCGGCCAAGGGTGCAAAGATGAATTATTTTTTGGCATGATCATGACCATTGGTGATAATAACAAATATCCTTGGCCCGTAGTGCATGGATGATTCGTGGATGTAATAATAATGAATATCATTGGCCCGTAGTGCATGGATAATTCAGTGATGTACATTATTTATTGAGCTAAGTCTCAACAATAAAATTGATGATAAACTATTAAATCATAGAATATAATAGATATCATACTCTACTTGACTCTTCTAATGGATTGTGTGTTCCGCTGCGGTTAAACTTGTTGTCTATTATATTCTGTTAGTTTAACACTGTTGAAGGCTAACGATAATTTATTCTGCATTATCTTAGTCATAATATTCTATATTGGGCTAGTTGATCTCGCCCTTTTCTTTCATTGTTCTCTTCAGGAAATGAGAATATAGTTGGGACTAGTCAGGGAATGGAATGATGGTTCAAATGGTTGCTTTAGTAGTCCTCACTATTTTATGAAAAAGTGTGATAATAATTGTAATGAAGACTTAATTTGAGATTGGATATTGTCTACGAGACAATATTCGTGTTAAAACTCACAGCTAATGTGTTGTCGTATTTTGCACGACAACACGACAGGTGTATAAATGAAGTTTATATTTGAATTTTATACCGTGTATCTGGCGACTCAAAATGGGTTGTGTATACCTATTTTTGGGGGTCACATTTGGTATCAGAGCTTAGAGATATAGTCAATGGTGGAGATCCGAGATTCGAACTAGGAGGGGAGAGACGAGTAATATCCTTCGCTCATGTGTGTCCTACCTAAGCTGAATTTTCTTAATTAAGTTGATAAATTATGATATGTCAATTAACCTTTGTTTTGAAGATGTATTCAAGAATTATATCTGAAATACAGGATATGAGCAATAGGAAAATCATGATACAAAGGAAATAACTAGAAAGGTATAATCCGAAAAGAAAGCAAGGTATTCTCATTTCTTCAAACTACCAGGTACTTAAATTTCGAAGGCAAAATTTCATAAGGAGGGGAGATTATAAGACCCAGAATTTTATGAAATAAAAGTATTCAATTTTCTTATAATTAATATTCTATTTAGTAAATTGTTAAATTGATAGAAGGTTAAAGTTAACGGTGATATGTAAAAATTTTGTAAAGTATGTAAGTTGTCATAAAATATTCGTTTGGTCGGGGAATATTTGTTTTATCGGGGAATATTCGTATGGCGGCACAATCATTGGTAGACCCCACAATAGAATTACTGTCAAAGTTAGAAAGCAAAATAAATAAACTTTTATAAAAATAATAACAAAATTTTACCGTTAAACTGTTGAAATATCCGGTGATAAAAGTACAGTAATATGCGTGGTTGCATAGTAGCACACAGTATTGTACAGTATCTTTGATTATTGATGCTTACGTGAGAAGTCACTCAGTTTTGTTCAATTATTGCAACAGTAATTGCTGCATAGTATCTCATATTATTGATTCAATTATTGTCACAGTATCATCTGCACAATATCTTATATTATTAAATCAATAATTGAGACGACAAAGTTATTCATATTATTATTTGCATTATTGACAATGTCTAGAAAGTTCTATCGAGAAAAGGGGTTTGGTCACCTAATTGCGCGTCAATAAGGAGAAGTCCTTATCGGAAAGGCCCCTCTTTCCTGGGAATGATCTGGTTGTTAATATTGTGAGGTATAATAATGAGGAATAAATGTTATTAAAAATGTGTTTAGTGAAGCCAAGTGAATTAAGATAAATAGCGGGGATATTTATGAAGTATTTGTTGTAAATTTGGCTTATTATATGGACCCCCACTTAACCATTTTTCAAAATTATCGGTAGAAAGATATCTAGGTTTGTTATATATATATATATATAATAGTACCCCACCCGTCAATACATTTCCCCCCTGAGATATTTATAATATATATATTATAAGTTTTTGTTTTTTATATAAAATAGAATATATTATATTTCATTATTTGCATAATCCTGTATAGTATTTGCATAGTACTGCACAGTGAAGCATAGTGTTGCATAGTAAAATCAAAAAATTTCACGTGAATTCGCTGGTGCGCACCCGTGAACTTTTCCTTATTGTGCATCTATATAGTATCATGCCATTCTTCTATAAATATGATACTTAGTTTAGAATTGAAAATTAGACCAGAATCAGATAATTCTTCTTCTATAATATTGAGCATATTTCTTTTGAGTTAAAGGAAGATTTGAGTGTAGAATATAGTGCAAGTTTTCTTCAAAAATATATCTGCTATACCAGTCATAATTGCTCTCTTTTTAAGGTAAGGGGTATTATTATTTTCATATTCGCTTACAATATTATTTTTCGTATTCGTAAGGAATTTTATTTTCGTTCAATATCTTTAAGGAATATTATTTTCGTTCAATATTCGTAAGGAATATTATCTTCGTTCAATATTTATAAAAATATTATTTTCGTTCAACAGTCATAAGGGATATTATTTTTGTTCGATATTCGTAAAAAATAATATTTTCTTCCATACTTTGTAGTATGTAAGTAATATTATTTTGTTTCGGATTCCGAATTCTACACTCATTTTGTTAAGTAATGCTTCTACACTCCTTGAAATTAGTAGAATATCCTTAAAATTTGCGCTTCATCTATTATCGTTTCACAAGGATATTTTTCTGAACATTCTTGTTAAATTTTAAGCTTTTCATGCTGGAGTACTATTCATGGGTACTATTCATTTATATGGCATTATTCATATGTACAACACTATTCATAAGTACGGTACTATTCATGAAGTACTATTCATGGGGTACTATTCACCCGGGGTACCACTCATGACAGAAATTGATTTCTTTTCTGTCCAAATTATTTTTGATACAATATTATTCTTGAATTTTACTCCACAAAGCAGTTATCATGTTGACAATTTGGACATTTTAAACTCTAGATAAATTTAAATTCTTTAATATTTATACTTGATTTCGTTTGATTGATGCTTATATCATTTTCATCATCCTTATGTTTATATTGTGATAAAAGACATCTTTGGCCCGTAGTGCATAGATGGACTGTTGATTGGTATGATTATGACTATGTATCGGTATAATCATGACCTGTAATGTTACAAATGATGTGGTAAAAGTCCTCATTGGCCTATAGTGCATTGATGGATAGTTGTTGGCATTATCATGACCATGGGTTCTCTTCGGCTAAGGGTGCAAAGATGAATTATTGTTTGGCATGATCATGACCATTGGTGATAATAACGAATATCCTTGGCTCGTAGTGCATGGATAATTCAGTGATGTGGATTATTTATTAAGCCGAGTCTCAGCGATAATATTGATGATAAACTTTTAAATCATAAAAGATAGTAGATATCATGCTCTACTTGACTCTTCTAATGGATTATTTGTTACGTTGCGGTTTAAATTTTTGTCTATTGTATTCTGTCAGTTTAACACAGTTGAAGGCTAACGATAATTTATTCTGTTATATCTTAGTCAAAATATTCTTTAATGAGCTAGTTGAGCTCACCCTTTTCTTTCATTGTTCTCTTCAAAAAATGAGAATATAGTTGGGACTAGTCAGTGAATAGAGTTACGGTCCAGATGGTTGCTTTAGTTGTAAGACCCCAACTTTTTATGAATAAAGATTTAATTTCTCTAATTATTATTTGAATAATAAGGTGTTGATTTGATATAATGCTTTAGTTATGGGTGAAATGTGCAAATTATGCAAAGTAAGCAAGTTGTTATATAATATTCATTTGGTCGGAGAATATTCGTTCGACGACGCAATCATTGGTGGACCACATAACGGAATAACTGTCGGATATAAAAAGTGATAGAAATAACCTTTTGATAAAATAACGGCAAAACTTTTATCGTTAACTGTTGAAATACCCGGTGATAAAAGTATAGTAATATGTGTGGTTGCACAGTAGCACACAGTATTGCACAGTATTTTTTATTATTGATTCTTATATAAGAAGTTATTCAGTTTAATTCAATAATCGCCACAGTAATTGTTGCACAGTATCTCATAATATTGATTCAATTATTGTCACAGTTTCATCTGCATAATATTTTATATTATTAAATCAATAATTAACACGACATAATTATTCATATTATTAGTTAGCATTATTGGCAATGTCTAAAAAGTTCTGTCGAGGAAAGGGGTTGGTTATATAATTGCACACCAATAAGGATAAATCCTTATCGGAAAGCCCCATTTTTCCTGGGAATTGTCTAGTTGTTAATATTATGAGCTTATAATATTATTTATGAATAATTATTATATGGTGGATATTGGTTCAATTTTGATATAAATGAAAGAATTTGTTGAAAGTTTGACAATTATTTTCTCTGATAAAATATTCATTCAAATTTATTATTATAATATTACAATTTTTAAATGGTAATGTTATTATTATAATATATAATTTTTAGCATATGAATAAAAGTGGAGTGAAGGTTATCATTTTGGTTTTGAATTCTCTAAAATAATTGCGTGCACATTTTAAATTCTCTTCTGCATATTCTTTTTCAAAGAGGAGACTTACATGTATAATTCTCCTGCAAATGTGATACTTTTCGAATAGTGTGGGCCCTCAAATTAAAATATGAGCTTCCTTTTCAAATTCTCCTGTAGAATCTTGTGTTTTCCAAATTGTGGGCCATGTGATTTAGGCATTGGTAGAAAATAAGAGAGTTAGGCAGGTTAGGCAAATAAAAAATAGTGGAAAGTTAGGCAGTTATTTTGATTTTTCCTTCGTTCTGCGCTATAAATAAGGGGTAACCCCTCCTTCCTAAAACACACATTCAATATTAGAAATTCATATTCTATAGTATTGTGAGTATTTCTCTTGAGTAAAAGGATACTTTGAGTATAGCTTTTTGTGCAAGATTTTCTCAGAATAATATCTGATATTCCAATCAAATGCAGTTTATACTAAGGTAAAGGATATTATTTTCTTTCAATACTCGTAAGAAATATTTTTTTTTTTTGCATACTCCATATTATGAAAGTGAAATTATTTCATTTCATATTCCTAAATTAAACTTACTATGGTTAGTATTGCTTTTATACTCCTTGAAATTAGTAGAATACCCTTGAGATTTTTGCTTCATCTAGTATTGTTTTACATAAATATTTTTCTGAGCATTCTTGTTAAATTTTGACCTTTTCATGTCGGGGTACTATTCACAAAGTACTATTCATGTGGTACTATTCACTCGAGTACTATTCACCTGGGGTACTATTCACAGTAAAAATTGATTTCATTTCTGTGACAACTAGATATTTTCTATATAAATAAATCATAAATTTTGCGTATAAATTTTTTTTATTATTATTATAAATATGGGTGATATGTGCCAAGGTAATATGTATATGATTATTTGTGTGATAAATAAAATATATTTATTACATGAATTATTACAGATAAATTTATTTTAGAAATATTGATTATTATAAATTATATTCTTATAATAATTAATCTCCTATTAGAAATGTTTTATTAATTATTTTTCAATGAAAATATAAGTATATATTGTTTAAATAATATATGAAATGATTTTAGAATAATTATAGTAATTATTTTATTATATGAATTTTGTTCGATTATTAAGTTAATTATTTTAACTTAATAAGGTTATTTATAAGCGAGATAAATCAGATATGGAATCCAAACCCTAATTCGGGTTTTGATCAAGGCATGAGAATAATATTATATTATTTAATATATTTTAATTTTTCAGTGCTATAAATATGTACTGTATATATGTAATGTTGATGGTTGGTCAATTATGGTGTATATTGACCAAACCCTTGTATTACCGTTAAATCCTAATTCTGAAGTCAATTGAGACTGGAAAAGTCTATCAAGACACCGTATTATGTGTTATACGATTGGTATTTTTGGTCGAGCCTTATTTTTATGGAAAACCATAACTGTGAATGAAAACCTTAATTTCAAAAATTAGAAACCCTAATTGGAAACCAAAACTGGAGTTTGTGATCTGTCAGAAATTGTGTTACTGTGATTAATAACAGGTGTGATAGACTTTAATTACTAATTAAGGTAAACCTAATTAGTAAATTAAAACCCTAATGATTAGAACTCTAATTTGTTAATTATAAAACCCTAATTATCGGTATTACAAACCCTAATTGCTATAATTAGCAAGGTTAATTATATTAGTGTTACTAAACCCTAATGTTCATGTATAATATAATTACTAACTTAATTTAATTAACAAAACCCTAATTTATAAATTTTAGAAACTAAAAAGTTTATTAATTTTATTTTTGTACAAACCCTAATTACTAAATCCTAAAAATGCTATGTGCTAAACCTTAGGGTTAAACCCTAAGGGTTTAGGCAAGATTACATTTAAGCCATTAAATTCTTAAGCTAAATGACCTTTATACCCCTCTTGTGCATTAAATAAGCTAATATATAGGTTTTGACAATAGGTTGAGTTGTTAACCAACTCATAACCACTCCACATGCTTATTTTTGCCAGCAAACAACTCTAGATCAGCCAAATTCATGCACCTTGTTATCTATTTATAGATTGAAGGAGAGAGAAAATCATTTGGTAGCCTAAATTTGCACAACACTCAACCAAGAGCTTCTCTCTCTAAAACCCACAATTTTTCTCTTCGTTATTCATTCACAAAACCAGCCCCACGTTTACTACTAACAAATCATAAGATCAGATTCAAGAATTGCTCATTTAAAGGTATAAACCTAGCATGAAATCTGATCTTGATTAATGTGTTAGATGTTGTGTTTTTGTGTTGTAATATGTAGTATGTAGTGTTATTAAGTGATCTGTGTTGATAGATGTTGGATCCATAACATCTATAAGCTCAAATCTAGTGTTTTTGCAAATATGGAAAATTTCGTTTTTGTGTCTGACAGTCAAATGTCAGACCCTTTAAATCTTTGGTTGTTAATGCTTTTGTGTGTTTTATGTTTTATATTTGTAGTATGTCATTAGATCTTTGTTCTGAAGCTAGGTCCATATCTGTTATGGATTAAAAGTTATAGGCTGTCAAAGTGGGTTGACCGGCCATGACCATGTGAAAATCTGGGTAACCCAGATTACCAAGAACACTCTGACAACGTTTTTCAGAGCTTTGATCTCGCTGATTGTTAATTATTTATGTTATGTTATTACTTTGATGTTGTAGAATGGTATATGGAGTACACATTAAAGTCATTATAACACTTAGATCGTGGCCAGGGTGAAATATAATCACAGTCAAACTTGGGTTGACCATCTGCCGAAGAACATTTCTGGAAAACCTAGAAATGTTCAAAGACAGTTTTTATGGCACGCCTTGACCAACCTATATCTTCTGATTTGGTTGTTTTTAGATGTGTTTTATATGTTATATCTCTTCATTTCCATACTGACTACAACCTGGAAGCATTAGATCACAAAAACAGTTCATGTGTTGCAAGTTATTAGCGATAAAAAGTGGTCACTCGAACTGTTCTTCATTTCTGGGTAAACCCAGAAATGAAGAACAGCTCTGACAATTTGTTTATGGCCCAAGATCTCACTCCTGTTGTAATGTTTGTTCATTTTTATTGTTGGATCTTATAGTCTTGTATTGTACTACATGATCTGATCAACAACTTATCCAGAAACACTTTGAGTAAGAATTAATTCGTGGTCAAACATGCCTACTCGGTAACTAGTTAGGTTTTCTGGGATTGCATGAAGAACACCTATAGCGACGGTTCTGTCGCTATAGGTGGTCTTTAGCGACAGATTAATTATAAAAAATTATATTTTTATTAAATAATTATAAAAAATTATTTTTAAATTCTGAAAATAGAAAATAAATTATTAAAAATTTTAATGTCCAAAAATTATATTTTAATTATTTTGAATATATTTCATAAATATTTAATATTTTTGGAATATTAAAAGTATTTTATTTATTTAAATTAAATAAATTATTTAAAATGATTTTAATACATGAAAAATCATTTAAAATTATATTATGATAAAAGAAAATATTTTAAGTTATTTTTAATGACTTTTAATATTATGTGATAATTTTCATTAATAAATTAATATTAATGATAATTAAGTTATTTAATAAATGAATTAAATAAATAAATTAAAAATGATTTTATTATATTAAAATCATTTAAAGATATTTTAAGTTATAAAATATAACTTTTAATATTTAAAGGTTAAATTCATTAATTAATTATTATTAATGATATTAAATTTATTTAATATTTATATTAAATAAATTAATTTAAAATGATTTTATTATCATAAAAATCATTTTAATTAAAAATAAAGTGTTTAAAGATATTTTAAGTTATAAAATATAAATTTTAATATTTAAAGGATAATTTCATTAATAATTTAATATTAATGATACTAAGTTATTATTAATGATATTAAATTTATTTAATAATTATATTAAATAAATAGTTTAAAAATAGTTTTATTAGTCATGTAAAAAGGGATGTAAATGAATTAAAAATATTTTAAGTTATAATTAATAACTTTTAATATTTGGATAATGGTACATTAATATTTAAATATTAATGATAATTATTTAATAATGATTTTAAAGGTTTTAAAAATCATTTAAGGGTAATATAAATACGTTAAGAATATTTGGAGTTATTATACATAACTTTAATATTTTGGCAATGGTTTCATTAATAGTTTAATACTAATTGAATATTAATGATAATAGAATTGTTTGAGATTTAAATCATTTAATAATGATTACGATATTTCAAAAATTATGATAAATGATAATAATTATTTAAAAATTATTATAAGGCCATGAAAGATAATGCGATTGGTGTTTAAGTTATTTAAATGGATATTGAACTACTGTATAGAGTCTTAGACTCGATAATTACCTGATAAAGTTGTCGGTAGACCAACATGTTTCAGAAATTGATCTGGACTTAGATAATTTGGCAAGATAAGTGTTTATTTGTGATTCAATGGTTGTTAAAGTTATGTGACAATGTGATTAGGAATGTGCTGACTGCAATAAGTAGTATTATGTGATATGATATAATTCTAATCAGTAAAATGATCTTATTACTGATAGGTGGTTTCATAAATGATAAAACTAAGTTGAGAATTATAAGCAGTGTATCAGGCAAGTATCCTACCTTTGCATTTTCTTTATGCAATGGACATGAGTAAGAAGTTTAGAATTATATTATTACTGTACAGATTGTTAAACCTATATTATATATGCCCATTGATTATCAACATGTTAGTATATGGTAATTCAGATATATGTTCTGTTCGTTAATGGTTATACAAATGTCTCCACTTGGATAATCATTGTATTTAATCACATGTTGATACACCTTTGTAAATTACCCGTATATATATATATATATATATATATGTTGAATTATATATTATTGTTGAACAAGGTAAAACCTTTGGTTTGGAACCCCGACAGGTATGAACATCCCAAACATGGAAAAAAATTTATGTGTCCAAGGCAGCCAGAGTGAATGATAATATCATTCTTGTAATATAGTATTGATCAATACAGGGTACACCGGGCTGATCGCCCTCCGTGCCCGTAAGTTATGACGGTTTGCGGATGAAGTTCTGCTAAACCTTTTCGAAAATGAAAACAATGTTCATAGTATATCACCTTAACCCTATATATAGTTAGTGCGTAGTTTTAAAAACTTGAAAGAGAGTTGTTATGTTATTATTATCCTTAGTACAGAATACTTCACAACTATTGACTTGTTGTAGAAGGGTAGTATAAGGAAAATATTTAAATCCTTTCAGCTTATATATGTATAATTGCTATTACTTGCTGGGCACTCAAATGCTCATCCTTGCTTAATTTAAATGTTTTCAGCTAAGTGCGAACAAACTGAAGGATCCGCTAAGAACAAGGGAAAGGGGAAAGTTGTTGATTGAATGCAGTACTATTTCATGTAATAGTTTAAGATTATGAAGACTATGCTATTTATTAATATATTATGACATGTAATGAATGACTAAAGGTTACATACTTGGAAACTAGACTCTGATGAATATGTAAACTTAAGTTTAATATTATATTATTGTTATTATTATTAGTATTATTCCGCTCATAGAAATGGTATTGTGAAGCACCGAGTTCGGGTTTCAAGTATCCGAATTTGGGGGCATCACAATTTCTGTCTAAATTATTTTGATACATGAATATTATTCTTGAATTTACTCCACAAAGCAATTATCATGTTGATAATTTGGACATTTTTAAACTCTGGATAAATTGAATTAGAATTCTCTAATATTTATCCTTTATCTCACTTGATTGAATCTTCATATCATTGTCATCATCCTCATATTTATATTATACTGGAAGTCATCTTTGGCCCGTAGTGCAAAGATGGACTATTAATTGGTATGATTATGACTAGGACATATGTATTGGTATAATCATAACCTTTAATGTTACAGATAAGGTTTGTGGTGAAAGTCCTCTTTGGCCCGTAGTGCATAGATGGACAGGTGTTTGACGTGATCATGACCACTGGTGATACTAACGAATATCCTTGGCCCGTAGTGCATGGATAATTCGTTGATTTGAAATATTTATTGAATGATGTTACAAGGGTAAAATATTGATGATGCATTTTAAATCATAGAAGATAGTAGATATCATGCTCTACTTGACTCTTCTAATGGATTATTGTTTCCACTACAGTTGTACTCTAAAACTTGTTGTCTATTGTATTTTATCATATTTTCCCTGTTGAGGACTAAGGATAATTTATTTTGTATTATCTTAGTCATAATATTCTTTATTGGGCTAGTTGAGCTCACTCTTTTCCTTTTTGTTCCATTATTCTTCTCAGGAGGTGAGAATATAGTTGGGACTAGTCGGGGTGTGGAGTGATGGTTCAAGATGGTTATTATAGTAGTCCTCACTATTTTATAAAATAGTGTATTAATAATTATAATGTGGAGTTTATTTGAGTTTGGATATTGTCTACAAGATAATATTTGTATTAAACTCTCAGTGAATGTGTTGTCGTATTTTGCACGACAGTTGTATTACTGAAGATTGTATTTAGTTTCTGTACCATGTATTTGGTGACTCGGAATGGATTGTGTGGACCTATTTTTGGGGCGTCACATTAGTAGTCCTCACTATTCTATGAAATAGTGTGATAATACATGTAATGAGGACTTCATTTGAGTTTGGATATTGTCTACGAGATAATATTCGTGTTAAAACTCATAGCTTATATATTATCGTATTTTGTACGACAACACGATAATTGTATAAATGAAGTTTGTATTTGAATTTTGTACCATGTATCTGGCGACTCAGAATGGGTTGTGTATACCTATTTTAGGGGCGTCATAATAGAAGTCCAAAATCTATCATTTCATTTGAATAAAATTCCTTCACCAAATCAACATAAATTAGGGTGTTGACTCTAGGCATTCAGAAAGCCCAGCATTCTTTAAGAGCTCAAGAATATCTTTGGACTTTTTTTCTGATTTTTCAAACTTCTTAGAGCCGAGTTGAATTCCAGTGATAACACGCCAATTTTCTATTTGGAGGGTTCGAAGTGTATGGGTATTCGATTTCAGGGATTTTGTAAGAGATACTTGAAGGAGATTTGGGTATGGCTCAAGGTTTGAGGGATTTTGGCTTTGAAGAGTATTTAAAGTTTAGGGTTTAAAGAGGGAAGTTGATAGACTCTGATAACTATTTGGAAGATGCAATTATTTTGAATTTGCCTTTTTAATAGTTCCCTCTAACTCTGTAGAAAATGTGATGTGTCAGAAAGCCATTGGTGGCATGATGCCCCGCAGAAAAGTTGTAACTCCCCATAAATTGATCAGCTTTTTAGTTTTAACTTTCCTTTTAAGAATATGAATATTACTGCCTTTAGTTAACCATTGACCTTTTCATTTTGTAGAGTAGCTTGATGATATAGCTTAGTACTCCACGATTTCTTTGTCTACTCAACGATCGTCTTATGTGACCATGCTTCAGTAAATGATTCGTCATTAATCTCCAACTGGGAGTTGCATGGTTCATCAACAGCTTGAACTCTTCTGAGAGATTTCTATATACTTTGCATAGGTTTTTACGATGCATTCTATTTTAGCACTTTTTCTAGGTTAAGGAAGCTTAGAAAGGGTTGGCCTCTTAGTTTAAAAATTAGGGCTAGGTTTGTCTCTGAGGCGCTTATCAGAGGAAGGACTGTTTAGATTTGGTGGTAAGAATGTCATCATGGCATGCCTCTTTGCCAGATTTTATTTACCAACTTTGGATGCACTTTGATATTGGCATTTGTAAGTGAGAAAGAATGCAGTGCTCTTTAGTTGTATTATCAGGAGAGTGTATTGGGGAGGTTTTTGTATAGGCTGTGCAATCGCAGGGTTAGTATACTTATACTCTACGATCAGGATGTTGATCGTAGGGACTCTTCAATTGGGGAAGTATGGCTAACATGTTTATCAGACGCAAAGTTTTGGGACTCTATGAACAGAGATGAAGATTCATTTGGTTCATCGTCCTTCAAGTTTTGGGACTCTGAAACTGGAAAAGGGTTATTAGGATCAAATGAGGTATCAATTGAAGAATGATGTAGGTGAATGATTCAGCATGAAGTATTGTTAGATAAAATACTGGTTGTGAATTGGTGCTCTGTGGAATGATTCATCAGAGACGTAAGTGATGGTTAACTATCTTCTAAGCTCATCTCTGATTTTAGCAATGAATTCCACTTCTTCTCCTTTATCTTCTTCGTCATGCAGCCTCATAATCTTCATGTATATTCTTACCTTACCATCAGGTCTTACTACCTTCATTGTTTGAGAGATCTGAAAGATTAGCTTCAATGTGTTCCTTCCTTAATTTGAGCATTACTAGGCTTAGCAGATTATTGCTCCCCCACAATTAATACTTTCATCTTAGAGGAAGATGGGCTAACTTTTGTATATACATTTTTGTAAGGTTGCCTTGAACTTCTCCTTCTAGCTGGAATCTTCTGAGCTGATCTAATATTTTCATGGTTGAATCAGCTCCATTAGATCATAGAGTATTTTCTTTAGAACTGGTTACTCCACGATTTGCTGACTAGACACTACGAACGTAGGTTCTATCATTCAGACTTTTAGCATCTTCTGTACTCGTAGGTTTCACTTCTATGATTCATACTTCATCACCATATATTGATGGTCATGGATATGATCTTCCTTGATGTTCCTCTTGAGATGATATGATTTGCATTGATAAGCTTGGAGGGTTTCCTTCTTCTTGGCATGGATTACAGACTCACATAATTTAAGGACCATGATGATCATGCCATGGGTTTCAGATTCTCATAATCATGCTCATGAGATCCCATCATCCTTTAGCATATCTTCTAGAATAAGTTCTGGTTTGTTGAAGAGCATAGCTGAGGGATCTTGATCTTTGCAGCTGGTAGAAGCTTGATGGGTTCCTACCTTTCTTTTGGATAGATCTCCAGCAAGTTTAGATATCCTAGATACCTGCAGGTAAAGTATTTTCTATTTTGGTACCCATTACTATTTGGGTCCCGCTAGGTTAGTTTTCTCAAAAGCCCTAGTCATTCAGACTTTTGGGTTCCCAAAATGTATGGGGATAAGTATTAACAATCATGAAGCATGTACACATACATTTGATGACAGTTATAAAACATGATTGTGAGTCTGTGTGTGTGTGTGTGTGTGATTTAAGTAATCTTGATATGTTAAGCTTTCTCTTTGGTTGTTACACCTTCTGCTTGCTATATTAACAGATTTTGAATTTTCATAGAGTGAGAACCAACTCTATAGTTTGCATCTGGTTGGTTCGTGGAGTTGATCAATCTCCAAGAACCTTCAAGATACAACTATAGTGTTGATAAATGCTCTATATTTTTATTAAAAACAAAAAACATTGATTTGTATGAATTTCCAGATATATCAACCCATTAGCAAAGGTCGAGCAACTTAGAATGCTAAGATTTTAATTTACTTAAGGCATACATCAAATATCTTCCAAAAATTTAGTTTCAACCTCAAACATAGGTTGAGAGGGAGTTTTTCAGGAATGAACTTTTGATAGAGCATTGTTTGAGCACATAAGGTGATGTAATATGATGTATGTATACAGTGATGAGGATACATACTTGCTAATATCAATCTCTTGACAGTTAGTTATTCTATTTATTTGCACAATCATATGAGGCATTGTTGTGCACATCTTTATATTGTCAATACTGACAACATTTGTTGCTCTGTAGCTTTAGATCAATTAAGCAAAGTCCTTGAATTATGATCAGAGGAAAGTCTTAGAAACTTAAATTCTTTGAAGCCCTTGAACCTCAAGGTTTAGATTTATGGATTTTGCCAAATACATATTTGAAGAATTTTTCTTTCTAGAGAAGCAGCTTATAACATGTTTAGGCATTTTATCTTCAAGAATCGTGAACGTAAGATTCTTAGTTCTTGTTGCATTTAACTTCCCATAAATAGATCAATAAGTTGCAGACTACTGATCGACTATAAGCATTGCTAGTTTAACCTGATAACAATTTTATTTAAGAACAAGGACTAATCTAGATTGTATCATGTGAATATGCATATTTTTCTGCACATAAAATTTTCAACTTGTGAGCTCATCTTCATTTAGAAGTGACTACAACTAATACTAAGCTTAGAATTTATTTGTGCCACGGATCAAACTCAAAGCATTAGCTTTTGGATACAAAGTGAGAATATGCTCTGATACCAATTATTAGTTCCCGGGAGCACACAATAGATCTAGAAGGGGGGTTGAATAGATCCTTTAAAACTTTTTCTTTTTCATTAAACTTGTTAAGTGATTAACAGATAATGAATTGAAGAATCAATTCATGCACAGCAGAATGGGTTGAGATTCCCTTCAAGGATATAGCATTAAACACAGTCCTAATGTTAGATTAGTTGCAAGCAGATATAGCAGTTATAGTACGGAATGTAAATAACATAAGTAAATGATTCCAAGGGTTTTAAGTGGTTCAGAGAATAAATACTCCTAATCCACTTTTTTACTTCAACAAGCAGGGATTCCACTAAGGATTTGATCAACTTCGAATCACTAAGATTCCTTCAAGACCAACAGCCTTGGAACTCTAGTTCACTAAGAACTCTTCAAGACCAGCAGCCTTGGAAACTGTAGACTAAGTCCAACAGACATAGGATCTCTTGTACCCTCTGGTACTCAACAAGCCCAATAAATTTGACTTTGGTTTAGTCACAAAGATAAGGACTCCTCAGGCCCTGGATGTATGGATGGTTATTTGTTATAGTTGTTGAGCTACTAAGATGACATTTATCTTGTTTGTATTCTGGTACTTAGCAGCTCCTTGTGATCATATGCCATTTATCATTGATACTTGATCACAACTGATGAAATGCTAATGTCGACGTAGGGATTTTTATTTATCCCTTTATGTTCTCGTCTTTTGGTGTTCTCATGTTAGGTTAGATTTTTTTGAAAAAAATAAGTTTGAAAAGGTCCGACATGTATATGTCGACGATTTGACTATAAGAGTCGTCAGTTGGTATTTTTAAATGGTTGCACTAACTCAACCGAGAAATGGTTTGCACTAACTCAATCGAGAAATGGTTATCACATAGACCTAATGATGTGACTGTGAAACCGAGATTCAATAAGGTCCGGGGGCTTGATTAAGCGGAGGGAAGGTGTTAGGCACACCCCAACTTCCATGGTGACACGGTTACCGCCACTTTTCAATTTAAGCTTTTATCTAAATTTGTGTGTGTGTATGTGTAGGTATATGTGCTGTTATCAGGAAGTAGTGTTATGCCTAGTTTGCACCTATATACAAAGGGTTTAAATTTTGTATAAAAGTTCAATTTTAATGAGATATGGCAATGATGTTTTGTAAAACAGGTTTTTCAAACAATTGTGCTCAATAGTAATTGAGTCCTTTGAAACTTCTATTTTATTATGTGTTCGGCTTGTTTTTTTTATTATTTTCAAGATACGAAACTTCTTCGAGAAAATGAGATACATAGCAGCGCCGAACTTCTTGTGGGCATGAGAGCCATATAAGGAAATTCAAACACCGTCAATAATTTACATGCTGGTTGCGGCTAAAAATGTCCATCACGGGAATCGAATCTAGATTTAGGAACTGAATATGTGATCACATGATTCCTAGGCTCACATGATAATGAAATATGTACAAAAGCTGTAAACAGTTATATATATATATATATATATATATATATATAAAAAGCTGTAAATATATATATATATAATGAACAATCAACTACCACGAAGTGAACTCCGGGCAGGACGTGAAATGTAAATATATATATATATAAGTTGTAAAAGTCTGTGCTGGTCCTTTGAGCATAGATGCTATGAGTAGGGCGTTGAGTGAGTCCATACCCGATGATGTGAGAGTCGGGGATCGCATTCTTCGGCGATTGTTCCTGGTAATCCTCCGAGGTTATTTCATAGTGGATAACTCTTCCACGGTGTCGTTCGCTTTAGTTAGCTCCACACGAGAGGTGGATCGTATTGGAGAGTATGATTGGGGCTCCTACACCTTTGCCTATTTCCTCAGGGGAATGCACATGCATTCGTAGGGCTTGATAGAGGTTTCACTAGAATTTCAACCATTTCTACATATGAGTATTTCTTTTGATTCCCCATGTACAGGTTAAGAGTGTTGACTGACCACATATGTTTGCCCTTGTATTGGCAGTTTTGGTCCTATGAGAGGCTTTCCATGCTTGTGTCCCATTAGCGCGTTAGGTTTAGATACCTACCCATGAGGACGACGATGGCATCACTCCACATTGGCAAAAGTTCCTGTAGCTGAGGGTTTCACCCATTGTCGCCTACAGTTGGAGTTATTGACCACCGATGTCATTACATGGGTTCCCTATTCCGAGGACCATTTGACAGTTGGCTTTGAGGATGGATTCCCGACTCGTGTCGAGCATGTGATATCCACCCGTCGGATTCCTCTCTTCATAGATGGAGGATGGGAGCTCTATTTGGGAGAGCGCGCTATCAAGAGTATTACATAAGAGATTCGTGTACCGATCTGTCCTCTTTCCAGGCGTTATTGGCCTGCGTCGCAGTCACCCGTCAGTCATATCCCATTGATGGGAGTTGACGACTTTACTTTATCAGAGGGTCCATTCACTCAAGAGGCATTCTACCGCTGATGGTCCCCTCATACCATCGAAGCCTAGACCCGCGCCACTCAAATCATGGGGGATATGGTTCCTGGATCTGTGATGATGATGGATTTGATGGCCTGAGTCCGAGAGCCTACTCATTTGACGCAGATTGATAGCTTGACCCGGCAGTTGGACCGGGAACATTTTTTCATCCGGCATTTGGGCAGAGATCCTTCCGAGGCAGATACTTTTGATCCTTCCAATTCTGGGGCTGGCCCTTCAGGTGGCCCGTATGGTTTTTCCGGTACAGATCCTCCATTGTATAGGCTTGATATCCCTCTTGGCAGAGATCCAGTGACTCAGGAGGAGTTACATCATGTAGATAGGTTGGATGACATCGACATCAACACTATCGACTTCTTCTGATGTATTTTCTCACTATATCTTTTGATAGGCCTCTGTTAGATACTGGGTGGCTGTGCCCCATTCTCGTTATATCTTTTGATAGGCCTCTGTTAGTTGTTGGGCGGTTGTGCACCATTTCCCTGTATTTTCCAGCTGTATACAGAGAAGATGTATTAGATGATGATGTACTTAGAAATGTATGTACTATTTTCCATTCCCTACATCATATTGCCATCTATTGTTTATCATGCATATATTATGTTATACATATGTATGTCCAGATATATTCAGCATTGACCCCTGGATGGTCTTATAATACGGCCCACACAGATGTCTTCCTCGACAGTTATCCACATTGATCACACCCCACCAGTATTAGTGGCCTCATGTTTGAGATCATGGTATAATAGTTTGTCACCACCAGATCGGGTGACTGTAGACCAGCTATTACGGCACTCCATGACCCTCTTGATGTTCCAGGTTCATGTGGGTTTTATAGAAAGCATGCTAGAGCACTGGGTACCAAACAGGCAGGTATTCCGGTTCGAGACCTAGGAGTTGACTCCTATATTAGAGGAGTATGAGCGGTTGACGACTTTCCCATTGGACAGGCCTTGCGCTCGGATGGCTGTAGGGGATATGCGCTGACAGTTCATGACCCTCACTGGTTTAAGGCATAAAGTAGCCCAGGATGAGATCACCTACGGGCATGTAGTGTCCCAGCATTTTCTGATAGACAGATTTGGCTCATTGGACTGCTACGCGTATCACTCCAGGGATTTCACCACGTCAGAGGATCAGTGGCTTGTGGCCAGAGTATACGTACTCATGATGTGTGTAGTTGCTTATCTGTACATGCCACTGTACATGGATCACCTAGACATCGATGTTGTTATAGCAGAGAGGGCTCTCAGGGAGGGACATACCATTTTGTCGATGATTATGGCAGTGACCCTGAGGTCAGCCGTGTATTGCCATACCCATTCTACAGGGGTATTTCCAGGCAGCTCGGTCTTGCTGTATGTGTGGTTCATGTCACACCTGAGATCGATTTATACCTTCCGATGTTATAGGTATTTCTTTTCCCTTAGATAGTCATGTCTTACTCCTTTCAGCCAGCGGAGTGTATAGACGCTGCTTCTTGGTTGGTGTTTTTGGCAGGGATCAAGGATCCATTTGACATTCTGCTGTGTTCAGGGCTTAGTTCTCCCAATAGATTCATTACTCATGCATCTGGAATCGATTATCTCCCTCTGGCTGATTTGAGGGGCATGACCACTTATCATCTGATGGCTGTGATGGCACAGTTTGACCAGTTTCAGGATGTTCATCCCTTTGAGGGAGCATTGGGTCAGCGTTTATCTTCTCGGCAATTGTCAGGGGAAGATAGATCTAGGGTTTATGCCTGTTGGGCTCAGTGTAAGAGGGCTGATTTTTTCGTTAGCCATCCGGGTGGTTCTACAGAGTATTCTGCATGGATGGAGGCAGAGATTACATCCGCTGCGGTTGTATCCACAGGTTCGAGGATTTATTTTGATAGTGGGGAGCCCATGGAGGACACTGATTTTACCACAGAGGATGAGATATT
Organism: Panax quinquefolius; assembly: GCA_020205615.1. Taxonomy (NCBI): domain Eukaryota; kingdom Viridiplantae; phylum Streptophyta; class Magnoliopsida; order Apiales; family Araliaceae; genus Panax; species Panax quinquefolius. The sequence goes on from CM035154.1 coordinate 96,070,943, forward strand.
TGTTGGGTTGCCAATGACTACGATTGATTCTTCGGTATGATCGCTCTTGTGACCCGCTTTTCAACTGAGTATTTAAAGCGATGCGATCGATGACATTTGAGAGAGATCAGGCTAGGGCCTTGATGCTGACAGCTTTTTCTAAGAGAGATGTCGCTCTAGTTTAGAGAGATGATGATTTAGCTCATAGAGACACCGCTGTTGCTGAGCGGGACGAGGCCATATCATCTAGAGATGCAGTTGTTATTGAGCGGGATGGAGATATATCTGCTTGAGATGTCGCTATTGCAGATAGTACTGCATTGAGGTCCCATACTACTGATATCATTGTAGAGATGAACACCTATATTGATGAGCATAATGTCACCTTGCAGTTGGCTGTGGATCTCTTGGCTCGCATTGATACCCTTAGGCAGGAGCTCACAGAGTTACCCCCTTCTTCTAAGAGGGACGTCATGTTGGATTTGATAGCGAGTATATCCACTGGATTGTAGATGGGCTTGTATTTTCCTGCACAGACTAGCTTAGACATTTTTGTCATGTGCAGTACACATTATATATATCAAAAAGCATTATATATGGCATGGAAATATATTTTGATTCACTTCCCTTTTAGTTATGCCTTGTTACTTGCTTGATATTTGCATGTTTCTCCAGGGCTTGTGATCTTGAAGTATTCTAAACTCCCCCTTGATGGATGGACATTGAGATGTCTTAGGATCCTTCTGAATGGATCATTGATATGTGTATATTTCCTACCCTTTGGTGTCTTGGGACTGGTTTCTGTATGTGGTTATGGAAAAGAGTGTAGCTTTCCTCTCTGAGGTTGACCGCACCACAGATGGTCGTCGATACACCTTTGTATGGGGGAGCCCAGGTAGTTCCATATCTTATGGATTGGTGTTTCTCTTTGAGGACTCAACCGCAGCTTAGATGGTCGTCGATTCTCCCATTAGTGTGGGGAGGTTAGGTAGTTCTATCCCTTTGGTCTAAAGCTGATGAGGTATGGTTTGAAGGATGATCCCAATACCAGTTGACAAGTTTTTGTGTTTTGGTATGGGTGAGACCGAACCATGAATGGCTGCCTACGTACTCCCATTGATGAGGGGAGATCAGGTCTGCGTAATTCGAACCTGGCATAAAGGTTCAAAGTTGTATGTGGTGAAAAGGGTGTAGAGATGTTTTTTTAGTTTTTCTGTAGTTAGATCGGACCATGAAAATGTCTACCTATGTACTCCCGTGTATTGGGGAGATCAGGTCTGTGTAGTTCGCGTCGTGTACAGGACAAACTGCAGATGTAAAAAGTTTTATCCCAGGTGAAACAAAACTGAAGGTGTGAAATGTTTGATCCCTGGTGGGACAAACTGAAGGTGTGAAAGATTTAATCCCTGGTGGGATAACCTGAAGATGTGAAAAGTTTTATCCATGGTGGGACAAAACTGAAAGTGTGAAAAATTTTGAAAACCTGAATTGAGTGAATGATCTAATGATCCAAAAATAGGCTGCTGGTTGGAAAGTGTGTTTATCCCTGATGGGGCAAACTAATGTGAAAAAGGTTGAATGTAGTGAGAGGTTTAGATAACATGAATTAACTGGGGATCTGGTGATCCAAAACCAGGATGCTTGCTTGATGGTAACTTCAGACATAGTACTGTTCCATGATGTCTGAGTTGATGAGTTGCGGAAATTCATCGCCATCCATTTCCTGTAATCTAATGGCTCCTCCTGTCAATACCTCCTTGACAATAAATAGGCCTTCCCAGTTTGGGGTGAATTTTCCTTTGGATTGATCTTGGTTGTCAAGGACCTTCTTCAAGACCAAGTCATGTTGTTTAAACAGCCGTAGCCGAACTTTCTTATTGTAGGATCTAGCGACCCATTGTTGATATAACTAACCATGGAAAATAGTTGTGGCCCGCCTTTCATCTATTAGAGACAATTGGTGGTACCTATCTAGTAACCATTGGTCTTCGTCCAGCTGAGCGTCTATTAATACTCTAAGAGATTCCATTTCCACCTCTATGGGGAGCACTGCTTCCATTCCATAGGATAATGAGTAGGGGGTTGCCCCAGTGGAAGTGCACATTGATGTTCTGTAGGCTAACAAAGTCAGAGGCAATAAGTTAGGCCATCCTTTGTGATTGGCGGACATCTTTTGCACGATCTTTTTAACATTCCTATTAGTCGCTTCAACAGCACCATTCATCTTTGGACGATAGATGACGGAGTTGAGATGTTTGATGTGGAATTTACCGCATAACTCCTCCATCATTTGGTTGTTGATGTTTTTAGCATTGTCTGACACAATCACCTCTGGTTGCCTTTATCGACAAATGACATTATTTCTAATGAAACCAATGATAACTTCTTTAGTAATCCTGGGGAAGAAGGCTGCTTCTACCCACTTGGTGAAGTAGTCGATCATGGTGAAGATAAATCGATGCTCATTACTGGCTTTGGGCTCGATGGGCCCGATCACATCCATTTCCCACATTGAGAAGGACCAAGGTGAACTCATATTGTGGAGCTCCCTTGGAGGGGAGTGGATAGCATTCCCATGAATTTGGCATTGGTAACATCTCTTGACGTGATCATCACAGTCAACTTTGAGAGAGAGCCAATAATGCCCTGTTCTTAGGATTTTCTTGACAAGTAGAGGGCCACTCATGTGTGGGCCGCATACTCCACCATGGATTTCATCCATGAGCCTCTAAGCTTGGTCTTTGTCTAGACATCTGAGGAGACCTAATCCTTCATCTCTCTTATAGAGTGCATCTCTGCTCAGGTAGAATTTCCTAGCCATTCGATGGATCCGCTTTCTTTAAGCCTGACTTGCCTTAGCGGGTGTAGATCCATCTCACAAATACTCCTTGATATGTTATACCAAGGGTGTTGGATGGGAGGCAGTTCATCCGATACTTCTCCAATGTAGTTCCCATAGGTTGGTCCCTTTTTGCTTGGCATGTCTTCCTTGTTAAGTATGTTGATCAAGGAGGCCAAAGTTGTTAGTGCATCCATAAATTCATTCCTATTTCGAGGAATGTGGAGGAAGGATATTTCTTCAAACTCCGAAGCCATCTGTATAACCTGCCAATGGTAAGGCAAAAAATGTAGTTCTTTGGTGTGATAGATCCTAGTGGTTTGTTTGATTACCAATTCGGAATCTCCAAAGATAGTTAACCGTCTGATGCTCATGGATTAGGCTAGTTTTAACCCCATGATACAGCCTTCATACTCAGTTGTGTTATTGGTGTTGGCAAACTGCAATTTGACGGCAACGGGATATTGCTCCCCCGTAATGGATACTAGAACTTCCCCAGCTCCAAAGCCTTCCATGTTTACAGCTCCATCAAAATATATCTTCCATATTTGGTGTGTATTGCCCTGATGGTGTTGCTGAATTGTCATTACCCCTTCATTGGGGAAGTAAGTTTCCAAGGATTTGAAATCCCCTGAAGGTGCGACGACCAATTGATCTCCAATTCCTTGACCTTTGATAGACTTTTGAGTTATGTAAACAATGTCAAATTATTGTAGGATCAACTGCCATTTAGAAAGTTGGCAATTCAGTATGGGTTTGCTGAACACGTATTTGAGAGGATCCATGCGGGATATAAGATGGGTTGTGTGACCATGGAAGTAATGTTGTAACCTCATGGAAGCCCATGCTAAAGCACAACAAGTTTTCTCAATCGGAGTATACTTGTGTTCACTGCTGCTGAATCTTTTGTTGAGGTAATAGATAGCTCTTTCTTGGCCTCTATAATCTTTTTGTCCCAGCATGCAGCCCATGTCATTGTCATTAATTGACAGGTACATGAACAGGGGAACACCATCCCTAGGAGGTACCAACATAAGAGCTTTGATCAGTTGCTCTTTGATTGTAAGGAAGGCTTTCTAACACTCATCATTCCACTTTATGGAGGAGTTCTTCCTTAGTAACTTGAAGATGGGCTCACAGGTTGCTGTGAGTTGAGAGATGAATCGGCTAATGAAGTTGATCCTTCCCAAAAATCCCCGTATTTCCTTCTCTGTCTGAGGTATGGGCATTTCTGTGATGGCCTGGATTTTTGTAGGGTCCAGCTCAATCCCTTTGTGGCTGACTAGGAATCCTAGTAACTTGCCTAATTTAATGTCAAAGGCACACTTGTCTGGATTCAACTTCAAGTTATACTTGCGCAACCTGTTGAAGAGATTTTTAAGATGATCTAGGTGGTCTTTCTCCCTTCGGGACTTGACAATGAGGTCATCCACATAGCTTTCAATCTCTTTATGCATTAGATCATGGAAAAGAGTTATCATGGCTCGCTAATAGGTAGCTCCGGCATTGATGAGGCCAAATAACAATCGTCTATAGCAAAAGGTTCCCCAAGGAGTGATGAATGCAGTTTTCTCACGATCCTCTTCAACAACCATGATTTGATGGTATCCCGTAAAGCAATCAGCGAAGGAATACATGTCATACTAAGCAGTATTATCAATGACTATGTGAATGAATGGTACGGGAAAGCTATCTTTTAGATAAGCTTTGTTCATATCCCTATAATCCACGCAAACTCGCACCTTTCCTCCAGGTTTAGGCACGGGGACTATGTTGGATAGCCATTCAGGGTATGTTTACACTATGATGATGCCAGCTTGAAATTTTTTCACAATTTCTTCTTTAAATTTTAAACTCCATTCAGGTTTTAATGGCCTAAGTTTCTACCTGATTGGCTTGAATCCCTATTTGATGGGAAAGCGATGAATGAAAATGTCAGTGGACAAACCAACCATGTCTTTATGAGACCATTCAAACACATCCTGGAATTGGGTTAATAGAGTAACCATATCATTCCTTTGGTTTGGATTAAGGTCCGTACCAATCTGGATTTGTTTGGGGTTTTCTGAGGTTCCAAGGTTAAAAGAGGTGGTTTGATCAAGATTTGGTTTGGGTTTATCTTCGACCCATTCTTTGATCTCTTGAGGTATCTCATAGTCCTCTTGTTTAATCTCCATCAAGTCTGAGTCCAACTTTACATCAAAGTTACAGTCCTTGTGAAGAATAGGCACCTCATCAACAAGTTTAGGCACATCTAACTTTAGAGTCCTAAAACAAAATGCTTTCACTTAATATATGAAACTGTTCAATCATATAAAGTGTTAGCATGAAATGACAAAAACAATTGCTAATACTGTATAGCAAAAAGTAAGCAGTTATTGTTATCTACAGGGCAGAGGGAGTTTCTACCCTTTTTACCCTTGTCGGCAAATGCAAGGAGTCTTTGCTCTAATTGCAAAGGTGAAGTCTGTGGACAAATTTGTGATGAAGAAACATTGTCGTCGTCCTCCTTCTCTTTAATGGTGACCATAATATCTGGACAATCATCATCTGAGATGTCTCTGTTCATACCCTCTGGATGGACCAGAACGCGCATGTTTGATAACTGCCTTGCAATGTCTTATTTGCATCTCTGATCCTTTTCCTCCGCTTCGGGTTCTGGAATTAGGACTTTCTTTCCTTTGATCGGTATCGGCTTAGGAAATAGCATGGTTATCACAGGGGCAGAGACCTTTAATAAAGCCCTTACAGGAGTATCACTTGTAGGTTTGGGCAGATGCCATGTAGATGAAGGAATCGGTTTATGCTTATGAGGGTTCCTGTGACTGGACCCTGGAGAATAGCCTAGTCCGATTGTCCCCGTCTAACTGGGAACTTAAATTGGATGCTTGATGCCCTGATGATCCTTTTTTAACCCCTGTCCAGGTTAAAAATCCAAGGACATCATCTCTTTACTTGCCGACATTACCTCGGCAGAAATTCTGGGTATTAGAGGAGGCACCCCAATGAGTTGATAGTAAGTGTTGCTCACCTCAAGGGCCTGGAAGCTGACAGGCTCAACTTCTGCATTGAAGCTGATGATTGGTATATCTCCTTGAACCGGGCATTCTTGCTCTGCATTATCAGTGACCAGACTACTGTTAATAATGTATTTGAGCTGCTGATGAAGGGTGGATGGGACGGCTCTAGCCATATGAATCCACGGTCTTACCAAAAGTAGGTTGTATCTTGTAGTGATCTTAAGCACATGAAAGGATACACAGAATGTATGTGGACCGATCTTCACAGGTAATTCAATCTCTCCGATGGCATTTCGTCGGGATCAATCAAAAGCTTTGATAATTGTATGGATGTTTCGGATCCTATTGAGATTGATGTTCATTTTCTCCAAGGTGGTGTAAGGGCATATGTTTAAGGATGATCCTCCATCTATCAGAACTCCTCCCACCACGTATCTGGAGGACATAGTTGTTATGTGAAATGATTTGCAATGACCCGTCCTTTCGGGAGGTATGTCAACATCAGTGAAGGATATCACATTGATGTTGAAGATGTGATCAATCAGATGATGGAACTTTTCAACATCCACTGATTTTGGCAAGTGGGCTTCTTCTAAGACTCTCAGTAAGACCTTCCTATAATCTTTTGAAGAGAACACCAAGTCCAGTATAGAAATCTGTTGTGGAGCTTCTTTCAAACTTAAAACCACTTTGGATTCATTGTGTCCCATAGTACGAAGGAATTCTTCAATCGTCTCCATGGGAACTTTCCCCTTTGACTTGATGGTAGGCTTCATCACCCGTTGAGGAAGATACAGTGGATTTTCTTTCGACACTGCAGTTGTTATATTGGATGCAGATCCTTCAACATCTCTATAGTTCCATGGCACTTTCTTGAGGCTGACAACAGGATACTGTTGGCTGAACGACAATATGATTGTCTTTAGTGCAACCACTTTCAAAGGGTTTTCAATGTCTTTGAGATGAATTGGTGGAGTAGTAAGTGTGGTGGCAGCTACATCTTCCTCAGAGGATACCACTGCTATGACTTCCTTCCACCTGGTAGGAAATGTGTCCCCACTCTCAAGAAATGTCTGACGTCATTGTATCGCCATTTGCGGAGTCATTTGTCAATCATGTTCTGAATAAGATGGCGGAGTGCCCAGCATTCTTCAGTGCTGTAACCACGAGAGTGGGAGTGGTATTGACATACTCTATTCGAATCAAACCGTCTTGAGCGTGGGTTGACTGGAGGTAGCAGTGCTGTGATTTTTCCTTCATTAATCAGCATCTGCAATATCTCTTCCATCGGTTGGCCTAAATAGGTAAATTCCCTTTTGTTGGCGAATTCCCAATGGGCTTTAGCTTTTTCTCTTTTTTGTAATCTTTTCCGCAAGTGTTTCACTTTCTGGAGTAAATGGTGGAGTACTTGTAATAAGAGGAAGGAGGCTAGCATGCTCCTGACTGAATAATTGATGTGTGACTTGATGCTGATGAACCACCAGTTCTGCCAATTGATTGACCTATTCACCAAGAGACATGATTTCCTGTTCCATTATGAACTGGAATTATGAATAATCCCTTATCTCGGAATTATCCTTGTTGATTTGGGATACACCCACATATTTGGAGCTCTGTCCACTGCTCTAATTAATCATGTTAACTTCTTCTTCCTATTGTTGAGGGAGAGGGTTGTCTTAGATATGGGGTTGGTCGGGCTTTGTCACCACGATCTCACCATTGTCAATTAAATCCTGGATTTTATGCTTAAGGGCCCAACAATCTTGAGTGTCATGTCCTGGAGCTCTAGCATGGTAAGCACAATTCTTGCTAGCATTAAAACCCTTCCCACTCGGGTTGGTTGGTGGAAGAAGATGAGTAATTTTCTTCTGAGCTGTCAGAAGTTTGAGAATGTTTTCGAGTGAGACCCCTAAGGGTGTGAACACTCGAGTGAGTCTGACTTCTCCACTGTTTGGCAATGGAGGGTTTGAAGATTGTGCTTGGAAAGGGGAATAGCTTCTCCTCTGAATAGGCATGTTTTGATTGCCTTTTTATCCTTGTAGTATCAAGGAAACATCCTCCTTTTTCTTTTTATGGACCCTCCGGGGGTTGTTCCCATAACTTCCAGACTGGATGTGCTCAGCTACAGCTTTTAAAGCGGCAAGGTCTTGAATCTTCACTGATTTCAATCCCATCTCAGCCATTTCTCCGTGTTTGATCATTTCAGAGAATGGCTTGCCTATGCCAGCTAAGACCCTCTCATAAAAGGGAGCCTCTTGAATGTCTATAAAGGCCATCGCCATTTCAGACTCAGTCATAGATGGAATAACTTGAGCAGCCAGACGCCTCCATCTTTGGGCATACTCTCTGAAAGACTCATTAACTTGTTTCTTGACCTTGGTAATTTGGTATCGGTCTGGAGCCATATTAGTTTGGAAACTGTGCTGACTGAGGAAAGCATGGGCTAAATCCTCCCAGCAATGAATCTTGGAGCTGTCTAATCTGGTGTACCATGCTCTGGCTTCTCCAGTCAGACTTTTCTGAAACAGCTGCATTCTAAGCTTTTTATTCTCGGAATAAGATCTGAGCTCTCCAATAAATACCTTTAAATGTGTGTAAGGATCTACTAATCCATCATATTTCTCAAAATTGGGAGTCTTGAATTTTTCCGGATAATGAACCCCGGGGAATATACAAAGGTCTGAATATGAAACACTCTAGTGTGTTTCAATCCCTTTGATAGACCGAATGGTCTCTTCCATTTGTAGGACTTTCTTCCGAATATCACCGATGTCTGGATCTTCTTTGAGATGGGAGATTTCAGGGGTTTTGTTGGTCTTATCAAACTAAGACTCAGGTGCTGGAATTTCTTTGTTCGGACCCTGGATTCCTCCATGTGCAGAGGGTTCTGTATGTATGGGTATTTGTGGACCCTGAGTTGACTTGTGTAATTCTTTGAGCAGAACAGCCAATTCTATAATTTGATTACTTAATCCATCGAACTCCTTGCGAGAGACAGGAGTAGGATTAGGCTAACCAGATGTAGCCATGTTTTGCTATAGGCTTAATGTTAGGTTTGTAATATTCATGGATGCAATTAAATTTCACAAAATAAGCGGAAGCATGGAAAATTAGAGTTTTAAATTTTACAAACCATATACATGGATCATCCTTTATGCACAATTATTAATTAAACGAAAAGAATAAGAATAAGAATTATACCCTTGAAGATTTGAGCTTCCTCAGGTACAAGTTCACCTCCAATCCTTTCGCGTTCAACTTGAATCCACCGAGTTTGGTTTCTTCCTTTGATCAACGTTAGCCAACGAAGTGTTTGGCCTCTAGAGGTGATCCACCAAGGAAGAAGAAAGATTCAAGAAGATGGGTATTTGGCAAAACCCTAGTTTTTTTATCTCTCATAGAAAAAGGTGTACTCTCCAACAATTGGAATCACGTCTGTTGTGAAAAAGTCAACCACCCAACCCATAATAAGACTCCTCTTATTTATAGATGTAGGCAAACCTCCTTAACAATTAAGTAATTAGGTTTTATTTTAATTAATTAAACTCTTTTAATTAATTTAACCTTCTAATCTTATTAGGAATATATGAGAGTACTTTTATTAATTAATTCCCAAACTCTTTTAGGAATTAAATAATAATAATAGTAATATAATAATAATAAGATTCCTCTTATTTAATATTTCCAAAATATTAAATAATAAATATTAAGCTATTTAATTTATTATATCATCATAGATTAAATTAAATATACTAACTTATTATTACGATTATGCCATTAACTTCTTAAATAATTATTCTTCTTTTTTATGGTGTGACCCTTTAGGTTATCCATATTAAAGCCGGTTGTGAATAAATCAATTAGAACAATTATAATCTTATTTAAATAAATAAATAAAACAATTAATTTATTTAAATAAATAATATTTATTCTAAAATAGGGATAAGTTTCCTAGCGATTAACGACTTTTTAGATAATATAGATTTCAACATTAATCATAAAATAACCTTTAAGTAAATTGTTACCGTACAATTCAAACCATATAATGTCCTAATTAAATATAAGACATCAAATTACTATCAAGTCTTATTTTATTTAATTATATGTTTTTCGATTCTTAAATGCACAACACCAAATAATGCAAATTAGAAACTCCTTTCTAATTTCATTCTGCCTCGACAATGGACTACTGAGTTGTCATTTATCGAATCACATAGGATATTTCACTTCTTTTACTAGAAGCGGTAGATTCTTTATTGATCATACATTATCTTCATGTACAACTTATTATACTCAAGCATACCCTATGATATACCCTAAGGGTCTTAAGGAATAAGTCAAAGTATAACTCATCATACACAAGATATTATGATGATCTCAAGTTCAAGGATCACTTGTACTACTATCACTACAGGAATTCCTATTGACAGACAAGTAAAACTCCATTAACTATTTCTTAGCGAGCCACGTTTAGTGAACTTATTCTCTAATAAGCACCTACATAATTGCTTTAGTGTCTCTACACAAATGATCATGATATTAATCATCCTCATCCAATGAGCAAGCAACGTATGTACCAATCCATTCAGATTCACTAATCCCCAATTTAGTAATCCAACGATTGGGAACTATTTTAGTTTTAAGCTTTCTAAGAATTTAGATCTCATTAGAATGATCATCATCATTATTCTAAAAGCATTGCTTAAAACTATAGTTTTATCACATATTATAAAGCCGCATCATGTAGATAATTAAAAGCATTTAATAAATTAATACTTTTATTACTAAATAAATAAGATTGTTATAAAGTATATGCTTTATCATCAAACATGATTGGCTTCTGTGCATACTACTTTCAATCTCCCACTTGCACTAATGCCAATCGTCATGGTATCTCATACCCTTCTTCTCTAAGTGACGATTATCCTGTTGTTGGATAAGCTTTAGTTAATGGATATGTAATGTTTTTCTTGAGAGTCCACTATCTCTATAGTGATTTCACATCTTTCAATGATTCCTATAATCAAATGAAAGTGCCACAACACATGTTTAGATCCAAGATGAGACTTAGGAACTATTCCTAGTTCAGTAATGAACTTTTCATCCAAACAATCAACTTGAAGCTTCTTTTATATCTATATAATTTGTCTTTATCGCTAAACCAACAACTATTTGCTGTTTGAAATCTTTCCAATTCACTGCACCACTGTTTAAGGTAACCCTTTACCTTAAAGTGGATTTTTCTCGTCGTCGTCTCCGTCCTCGAAAAACTTGAGTCTGTTAAGCCCTCTAGTTTTAATTTAGACCCACCATAAATTTTAATCACATCCTTAGTGTCGGTTAAGTACTTTAAGATGTTTTTCACTGTCTTACAGTGATCTTCTTCAGAATATGACCAATCAACATCAGGTCTCGTACATTTCATTGTATACATGATTGTCATTCATGCGATCTCTCCTTTTAGGAGTCTATGGGGACTATTAAGAGAGATACACTCCATGATTCATCAACATGAGACATCTCTTGGAGTTTGTCATGCTAAATGACTTTAGCATCAAATGAATATGCGTTCCTTGGGTTAAGTCGAGCATCCTCTTAAATCTATCTATATAGAATTGTATCCCAAATTAAGATACTTTTCCCAAATCATTCATGGAGGAATGTTTAGACAACTTTATCTTTACTGATTGTAGCATTGGTATGTTATTCCTTATCCGTAGTATATCAACATATAATACTAGGAATATCACGACGCTCCCACTAATCCTTTTGTAAACATTAGGTTCATTCTTTTTTTTGATAAAATCAAACTCTTTTGATTATTTCATCAAAACGAACGTTCTATTTTTGAGAAGCTTGTTTCAATCCATTTCTCTGAGTGTCTACAAGTCTTACCTCATCGTATGTAATTGGATCATCATCTTCTATGATATGTACCTCATCATGATCATCCATGATGAATCCATACCTCCCAGGTATCTTTGGTACTATTCCAGATTTGCGATTCAGTTGTGGTACAATAGTTCTATATGCAGGTTCCCCTTATTTGACTTATAGTGTTTTGTGGTTCTTGAACTCTTCAAGATCTATTATCCTCCCACTAATACCTTTAATGATAAACACATTTATCTTAGAAGGTTGCGTGTTTCGCAACAAACACCTTATACTAAGAAGGATTATAGAATATATACCCTAAACTTACTTTAGGATGTCCCACAAATCTGCACTTGTCAAATCTTGTCCCAAGCTTATCCTTTGAAACCTTTTCACATAAGTTTGACAACCCCTTATCTTAACATACTTAAAATTAGGAATCATTCATGTCCATAACTTTTATTGAGTCTCGGGTCGTATTTTGAGGTTACCTTTTGTAGATATGTAGCCATTTCTAGAATATTACCCCAGAAGGATACTGGAATGTCGATAAAATCATTATAGACCGCACAATGTCCAACAAGGTACGATTTTTCCTTTCAGATACATCAATCAATTATTGCGTATCAGGAGGCGTCCATTGTGAGAAAACTACTTGAGATGATCTAGAAACTCATTGCATAAGTATTCCTTCCTTGATCCGATCAAAGAATCCTAATACTTTGCCAATTTATTTCACTTCTGAATTCTTTAAACCTTTCAAATAATTCACACTTGTATTTCATCGAATATAAACATTCAACTCTTTGAATGATCATCTACTTTTCTTATACTAGTTTGTTCAATTTACAAAATAATTTTTCATGTAAGTCAAGTATACAAAATCCATTAAGTAATACTCCAGTTCTATACAAAACATTATTATTATAAATAGAACAACAATTGTTCTTCAATATAATACCAAAGATTTTATTGTCCAATAACAAAATGGAAATAATGTTTCTAATGAGACTTGGAATACAATAACAACTTATTAACTTAATAGACCTGCCCGTAGCCAATGTTAAACAATAAGTTCCTATAGCTAATGTGGAAACCTTTGCTTCATTTCCCACACATAGGATTACTTATCTTTGTTTAGCTTTCTACTTCTGCTTGGTCCCTTCATAAATCTATATTTATGATAACCAAAGTTAGTATCCAATACCCAAGTAGAACCTTGACCTAAAGAAAAATTTATTTTAATCATGAACAAAAATTATATTTGTAACCGAAGCTTCACTAAGCTTCTTCTGGTTAGCCTCTACAAGATACTTCTCGCAGTTTCTTTTCCAGTGTCCAGGCGTATTGCAGTGGAAGAAAACTCCTTTTCTATCCGTATCAGTTTTGTTCTTATTATCCTTTGTTTATGCCTTTTCTATTTACCTTCTTAGAATCGTTCTTCTTTTTAGAAGATCTTTTGGCCCCTACCAGGAAGACTTGGTCTTTCTTGGTTGAAAAGTGACTCTCAAGATTTTTCAACATATTAAGCAAATCAGCGAAGCTGACATCTAGCTTGTTCATATGAAAAAAATCATAACAATTATGAAAGGAGTCCGGGAGTAAGTGCAAGATCAAATCTTAGCACAATTCCCCATCCATGACAAAACCCGTTGTCCTAATTATTCAATCAAATTGATAATGGACTTTTGTCTGTATTATAGTGTCATCGGTCATTCTAGATCGGAAGAGCTCCTTAGATATCTGATATCTATCAGTCCTACTTTCCTCATCATCAACTACTTGATGTGCAGGAATATAGTAGGAGCATCCACAGTTTTATGCTGATGCTGAAGCACGCTACTCATGGATGCGAGAATGATGCATTGAGCCAACTGTGCATCATCTTGTCACTTTCTAAAAGTAGCAATCTCTTCCTCAGAGGCATTGTCTGCAACCATTGCAGGGATAGGCGTATTAAGGACATAAGATAGCTTTTCAGCCATGAGAACTATTCTCAAATTCCTTAACCAATCCATTAATTTGGTCCGGTTAAATAGAATCTAATGTGCTTCGCAGTGATAGTAATTTAGACATTGTAAAGTTCTGTAGATGAATTTATAATTAACAACATTTTAGCATACATTCTTTTATTAATTACCAAATAGGTCTTGTTTTAAATTGGTATCTCCCATTATTTTCATCAAACTATATTACCCTCACTTATATAGTTCGGCAAAATCTAATTAAAAATTTGTTAGTGAGAATAAGGATCTCATTTCAAATATATATAGCCTTGTGGTGACACAACAAACTATATATAAATAAATATGTAGACAACTCTTGTCAATTACATCATCATGTAACTCCTTTTATTTTTTCTCTTAGATTATTTTGATCAAGTGGTGGCACATCCGAATCAAAATTATCTAAGTTAAGTCCAACCTAGCATTTTCATATATTCAAAAAAGAAAAACATTGTTCTTGTGGTGACACAACAAAACAACATCGTTCAATTTTCTTTATAAACATCAAATGTGATAAAATTAACATCTCAAAAAATTAAGATAAGCCTTGTGGTGACACAACAAACTTAGAATAATTAATTGATACTCTATTATTTTATCATGCTAAAAGGCGACGTTCGATATTCCAAATATCTTGGAACGCTTAGGACTTAATATAAAAAATTTAAGGGGTTTGTTATTAATTTGTCTCATCTTGTTTAGCACGCATGCACATATATATATATATATAAAATACACGTCATATTAATTAACATGTGAAGCATGTTTGTATAATATATATATATATATATATATATATAGTATAAGCATGCACATATAGAATATTATATTCTACCCGAATTTGATTATGGACTTTATTCTAGTTTGGTTCACTAGAGCCACCAAGTGAACCAAAAGGTCAAACCTAGGGTGCAAGATTTAAATTTAAATATAACTATTACATTTAAATCTCAGACTCCATTACAAATGAGTCTTCAAGCGCTCCTTGCTCCTTGATCTCCAATTCTTCAAAATTAATTCTAATTATTCCTATTACAAAACTATTTAAAATAAATAGAAACCTTGATCAGCAGTCAAGGGGAAGTACATAGGACGGAGATAGAATTTACATTAAGAAAAAAATAGAGAAGACGAGGTACGCAGACCACATTAAATAAAACTCATAGATTCATTCATCCATCTAAAATAAAATCCAATCACATTGGTCAATAGTCCATAATCAATCTCATTTATTATCATACACATCTACATATGCATCAATAAATAAATTATCTCATGAATAATAAACATTCAATATATATATTGATATCATTTAATGGGCAAATTTAGTTAGCATAAAATCTAATTTTGAATCAAAATAAACTCCTTTATTTTAATCCAAATTTAAATCAAAATAAACATCTTTTATTTTAATTTATCCAATTTTGAATAAAATAACTATTTTATTTTAATTAAATTCTTTAATCAAAATAAACTCAATTATTTTAATTAATTATGAAATCCAATTCCTTGTCAAAATAAACTCCTTTATTTTGGATAATATGAAATCTTATTACATATCTAAATAAACTCTTTTATTTACGGAAACACAGATTCTCTTTTCTATTCACAAATAAACTCCTTTATTTTGACTAATATAAAATATTATTCCATATCTAAATAAACTTCTTTATTTAAAGAAACATAGATTCACTTTCCTATTGACAAATAAACTCCTTTATTTTAGGAAACATGGAATCCAATTTCAACTCCAATTAGTTATCATGGAATCCAATTCCAACTCTAATTAGTTAGCATGAAATTCAATTTTAAAATTAAAATAAACTTTTGAATAAACTCTTTTATTCAAACAAACGTGAAATCCAATTCTAAGTTAATATAAAACTTTTTGAATACACTCTTTTATTCAAACAATCGTGGAATCTAATTCCAATTAAAATAAAACTTTTGAATAAACTCTTGTATTCAAACAAACGTGGAATCTAATTTCAATTAAAATAAACAAATTTATTTTAATCCAATTCCAAATCAAAATAAACTCCTTTATTTTTAATTTAGAATTATGAAAAATATTTAATTTAATTTTAATTAAAATAAACCTTTTATCTTAATAAAAATCAAAATAAAAAAAAAATAAAAAATATATATTTTTGTTTTTCCATGTTGACTTTGTCATATTCCATCCTTAAGTTTTGATGATGAAATGTTCATATACTAAATTGTTTTATGGTGTTTCAAGAATTCGTTGATGAAAGAACAATTGTGAGATCTTCCAGTGGATGAAGAAGTTTTTCTTTTCTAGGAAAACAAATGTAAGATCAATAGCATAATAATTAATTTTTCATTTAAAGGCACTAGGACATATTATTGCATTATATTTTGTTATATGTCTTAAATGAAAAATATTTTAAAAAATTCTAAAAGGTTATTTTTAATAACTTGAGATTAGATTTATGCATGACTTTATGTTACACATTTTAACATGCATATTATTAAATGGTATTCTTGGATTACATGTGGATATATATATCTCTATGTATGTATGTCTAAAGTAAATGGTTTCTTTGGGCTTGATACACGTGGATATATATATATGGTATACTAGCAGATTTACCTTTTTGGTGATTTGATATTTATATTTTTCAAGGAAGAGGTAATTATGGTTTCTAAGAAACCGTATCTTGGAAGTTGGAAATGATAACTGTTCTTCTACACGCCACTTGGTTAATGCATGGAGAGAGAAAGTCAATTGATTAAAGTGATTATCTTTTTGTGGTCTTCTAAGTTATCCAAATTGTGTAACCAATAGGAATTTATTTTGGATATTTGTTAACGTTGTGGATTAGTTTAAGCTTTACCGTTGGAGATGTTATAACCAAGCCAGATTTTGTGGACTCATGCAGCGTTAATTTTCTTGGTTATTATCCTACCGTTAGATTAAATTAGAACTTATCTTTTTAACGATAACATTATATGGTGGGCTATAAAAAGAGTATTCTAATGTTTAGAAAATTACAACTCACGAATTATTATTGCACTTATTATTGTTTCTGAGCTAATTGATTTACTGAGTGCAATTCTTGAGAAGCTATGCAATTAATTTTCTGGTATTATTTAAGCTGGTATTCGATAAGAAATTAATTGTTTATCTATTGTGTGCTAATTGATCATTGCATATAGACTAAGTGTAGTCTAAAGGTTTTAATCCTAGTGGATTAAAGAAAAGGTTTACAAACAGGTTCAAGGAAGCAAAGGTGCTTGAAGAGTGCATAGGTGCACAAGGAGCAAGAGAGCTCAAAAGGAAATTAATTGTTAATTAATTTTTGTTAGAATCTGTTTTGTAATCTGTATTTATTTATAAAGAAATAAATAAAGTGAGTCTCTAATACTAGTTGATATTGGACGTGGACTAGGCTATTATTATATAGGGTAATAGCTAAACCACGTAAAAAATCTTGGTGTTGATTTTATTATTTACATTACTTTAAAATCACATAAGCTATTTTAATTATCTTAATAGTTAAAATTTGAATACTTATATTATATTAAGATAATTCTTTAACATCAAGTATTTTACTTAAGATATAAATTCAGCAGGATATTTTCTTTAATAGGCTATATTAATTCAGTAAACTGATTTCAATCATTATAATAGCCTGAAGTTAATAATTTAACTTAAAGTTTAAAAGTTGGTCATAGATTGCTCCCACACTTATTCAACCCCCCCCCCCCCCTTCTAAGTGTGCCTAGATAAATTTCATTCCAGAGTGGCGCTAATCTCCAAAATCTATTTTTTTTAGTTCGCGAATTATGTAGTTTTTCCCCAAAAACATGATTTTATACTAATAATTATGCCAAAAAAATTTGTTCTAAACACATATCAACATACATATCGAATCTGAATAATTAATAATTCGCATAAAGGTTTAGCTTTGATCCCACTGTTAGGTTTGTAATATTCATGAACGCAATCAAATTGCACAAAATAAGCGGAAACATGGAAAATTAGAGTTTTAAAATTTTACAAACCATATACTTGGATCATTTTTTATGCACAATTATTAATTAAACAAAAAGAAGAAGAATAAGAATTATACCCTTGAAGATTCGAGCTTCCTTAGGTACAAGTTCACCTCCAATCCTTTCGCGTTCAACTTGAATCCACCGGATTTGGTTCCTTTCTTTGATCAACGTTAGCCACCCAAGTGTTTGGCCTCTAGAGATGATCCACTAAGGAAGAAGAAAGATTCAAAAGGATGGGTATTTAGCAAAACCCTAGTTTTTCTATCTCTCATAGAAAAAGGTGTACTCTCCAACAATTGGAATCACGTCTACTGTGAAAAAGTCAACCACCCAACCCATAATAAGACTCCTCTTATTTATAGATGTAGGCACCCTCCTTAACAATTAAGGAATTGGGTTTTATTTTTAATTAATTTAACCTCCTAATTTTATTAGGAATATATAAGAGTACTTTTATTAATTAATTCCCAAACTCTTTTAGGAATTAAATAATAATAATAGTAATAATAATAATAATAATAAGATTCCTCTTATTTAATATTTCCAAAATATTAAATAATAAATATTAAACTATTTAATTTATTATATCATCATAGATTAAATTAAATATACTTAACTTATTATTACGATTATGCCATTAACTTCTTAAATAATTATTCTTAATTTTATGGTGTGACCCTTTAGGTTCTCCATATTAAACCGGTTGTGAATAAATCAATTAGAATAATTCTAATCTTATGTAAATAAATAAATTAAATAATTAATTTATTTAAATAAATAATATTTATTCTAAAATAGGGATAAGTTTCCCTAGCGATTAACGACTTTTTAAATAATATAGATTTCAACATTAATCATAAAAGAACCTTTGAGTAAATAGTTATCATACAATTCAATCCTTCCACCATATAATGTCCTAATTAAATATAAGACATGAAATTACTGTCAAGTCTTATTTTATTTAATTATATGTTTTTCAATTCTTAAATGCACAACACCAAATAATACAAATTAGAAACTCCTTTCTAATTTCATTCTGCCTTGGCCAATGACTACTGGGTTGTCATTTATCGAATCACATATGTCATTTTAATTCTTTTACTAGATGCGGTAGATTCTTTATTAATCATACATTATCTTCATGTACAACTTATTATACCTAAGCATACCCTTTGATATACCCTAAGGGTCTTAAGGAATAAGTCAAAGTATAACTCATCATACACAAGATACTATGATGATCTCAAGTCCAAGGATCACTTGTACTACTATCACTACAGGAATTCCTATTGACAGACAAGTAAAACTCCATTAGCTATTCCTTAGCGAGCCACGTTCAGTGAAATTATTCTCTAACAAGCGCCTACATACTTGCTTTAGTATCTCCGCACAAATGATCATGAGATTAATCATCTGCATCCAATGAGCAAGCAATGTATGTACCAATCTATCTGAATTCACTAATCTCCAATTTAGTAATCCAACGATTAGGAACTATTTTAGTTTAAGCTTTCTAAGAATTTAGATCTCATTAGAATGATCATCATCATTATTCTAAAAGGATTGCTTAAAACTATGAGTTTATCACATATTATAAAGCAGCATCATGTAGATAATTAAAAGTCTTTAATAAATTAATACTTTTATTACTAAATAAATAAGATTGTTACAAAGTATATGCTTTATCATCAAACATGATTGGCTTGTGTGCATACTACTTTCACTTAATGCCTTCTTGGACTTTGAACGGGTAACGGGACCAATCGTTTCCCTACAAAAAGACTTATGTAGTTTAATCTTAGGAAAACGTGGAAAAGTTATATGCTATGTGATGTGTCCATTTTTAGGAGTATTATCCTGCAAAATGGATGTCAGTTTATTTTAATAACAAGATAGCATAACAGGTTTTGATATAAAAGGGAATCCATGTTCACATATTCCTTTATTTTTTCCAATACATTGAGATTGACATGGAAATAAAATTACAAGTAATTGAAATTACAAGTAATTGAAATGGGAAGGTATGAAGAGACTTCCCTCCGCGTTTGGTTTATCAGAGGTTGACCTATCTTAGGTTACTCTCACGGCTTTTTGGCATGAAGGTTCCCAGATCATCGCAATTTACTCGACTGAAAATTAATCTGGTCTTTCAACTGGAGCTAATCTGAGTGGTGCCTTTCCTGAGCCTCGTTAGAATTAGTCTCCCTACGAGTCCAGTAATCAAACACCGACAGGATAGCCTCCTGGTGGAGGGACCACACAACATACATTCATATACATCGCGTCTCACCATATGGAAATGATGACACGTGCGAAGCAATAATATCATAAGCAGATATGGTGTGAAGCACTAAGTGTAGTAAATAAATGCATTAGTACATATTCATTCAAATGTAAATGCAACATCCGCACAGAAGCAGATAAAAGTTTTGAAAAGCTTTGAATAGCGGCATAAGCCCTCTTACTAGATGTCCCCAACAGAGTCACCACCTGTCGACGTCGGAATTTTTATTTGTCTCTTTCTGTTCTTGTCTTTTGGTGTTCTCATGTTAGGTGAGATTTTTTTGAAAAAAACAAGTTTGAAAAGGTCCGACATGTATATGTCGAAGATTTGACTATAAGAGTCGCCAGTTGGTATTTTTAAATGGTTGCACCAACTCAACCGAGAAATGGTTTGCACGTAGACCTAGTGATGTGACACTATTTAATTGGTATGTGAAACCGAGATTCATTAGGGTCTGGGGACTTAATTAAGCGGAGGGAATGTGTTAGGCACCCACCCCCTGACTTCCGCGGTGACACAGTTACCGCCACTTTATTATTGAAGCTTTTATATGAATGTTTGTGTGTGTGTGTGTAGGTCTATATGCTGTTGTCTGGAAGTAGTGTTGTGCCTCGTTTGCACCTATATACAAAGGGTTTGAATTTTGTATAAAAGTTCGATTTTAACGAGATATAGCAATGATGTTTTTAACATAGGTTTTTCAAACCATTGTGCTCAATAGTAATTGAGGCCTTTGATACTTCCATTTTATTATGTGTTCGGCTAGTTTACTTTTATTATTTTCGAGATGCGAAGCATCTTCAAGAAAATAAGATACATAGCAGTTATGACGCCCCCAAAACAGGTATACATCACTCATCTTGAGTCGCCAGAAAATACACTACTGATAACTCCATTTATACAACTGTCGTGCAGAAAACGACCATAGTTAAACTGTGAGTTTTAATACAAATATATATAACTCTCATGGTGCCTTGACCAAAAGACCTTACAATGGTACCTTACATAAAGGTACAATCAATAACTGTTTTAGAAATTAAAATCTTTAGAAAATACTCAAGGAAACCTTCGTACATTGGAGGCCATGCGTCTAGGTTATGATAGATATCATATGTCCACAGAAATATCCTTGGTTGACCCAATAGTCCTCAAAGAAAAATAAGAAGATTGCTATCATCTTCTTTCTAATGGTGAGTCTTCTCTTAACATATAATTATCTCCATTGTCTCCGATTGAGAATTATATTTCCAACAAACTCCAAGATTATATAGGTAGTGCTCGTAGATATACTCAGTCAGTGGATGTGCACAACCCTGTCCTATGATAACACGAAGTCGTTTGTCATTAGACATCTTGTATGATAGTGGCAAAAATGCCTTTCCAAAGTTGGGTTCACCTCACCCTATTTGGTTCACCAAAATCAACGGTTAAAATGGCGTATAAAATACGACACACTTATCTATAATTCTCAATAAAATTATTTCCATATTGTTTTAAGGGAAACCTCAACAGCTATAGACCACCGTTCTAATCCCCTGTTACCCCCGCTCGACCTAGCTACACTCTTAATAACTGAAAGGAATTATGAAGAAAAAGGGTGAGCACGAATAGCCCAGTACAGAATAATATGACTAAAGATAATTAAATTATCAATAGCCTTCATCAGTAATAAATCAGAGATTTAGAACATATGGTAGATGATAAAACTTTCCAACCATAGTTGCAGCGGAACGAGCAATCCATTAGAAGAGTCAAATAGACCATAAGGTCTATTATCTTCTCCATGTTAAAATTCCACCAACAATGTTTTATCCCTGTAACATCAATCAACAATTCCTGTCCATAATCGTGTGAATAACTCATAATCATAATTGTGATTCTAAATTCCTCTTCGCACCCAGGACGAAGATAATTTTCATCACCTATCTTTACCTGAAACATCAAAAATCATGGCTATACCAAATCACAATTCTTGTTCATAATCATACTAATACATTCATCTTTGCACTACAGCCAAAGATATTCATTGACAATTCATCTTTCCACTACAGGCCAAAGACATACAACTGTATTTTAGAAGAGTCAAGTAGAGCATGATATCTACTATCTTTTACGAATTAAAAGTGTATTATCAATATTTTATCGCTGAGACTCAGCTTAATAAATAATCCACATCATCGAATCATCCCTGCACTACGGCCAAGGATATTCATTAGTATTACGACCACGAATTATCCATGCACTACGAGCCAAGGATATTCTTGTTTTCAATAATGATCATGATTATACCGAATAATCCCTGTTTATAATTGTACCAACAACTATCCATCAATACACTACGGGCCAATGAGGACTTTTACCACATCATTTATAATATTAAGGGTCATGATTATACCGAATGATCCCTGGTCATAATCATACCAATCAACAGTTCATTTATGCACATAAGCCAAGGATACTCATCAATCAAAAGTTCATCTTTGCACGTAAGCCAAAGATATACAACTGTAAAACCAAAAATTAACATTCCATCTTTGCATGTAAGCCAAAGATATACAACTATAAAACCAATAATCAACGATCCATCTTTGTACGTAAGCCAAAGATATACAACTGTAAAACCAATAATCAACAGTCCATCTATGCACGTAAGCCAAAGATGACTTTCATCACAATATAAGCATGATGATGATGATGACAATGATATAAGCATTAATCAAACGAAAGCAAGAATAAATATTAAAGACTTTAAATTTATCCATAGTTTAAAAATATCCAAATTGTCAACATGATACTGCTTTGTGGAGTAAAATTCAAGAATAATATTGTATCAACAATGATTTGAACAAAAAATAATATTACAATGAATATTTAACAAAGATAATAACATTATTCATTATATTATAAACTCCATTTAATATTATTCATTATATAATAACATTAAATTCATTTACTAATATTATTAACCATTAAATAATATTTTAAATCAATGATTTTATAACACCTTAATCCAAATGTTATCAATCACTTAATAAACTCATAATCTAATATTATTAATATTATAAAATATTTTAATCACTTCTTAAATTTATAAATAATTTATTTTAATTGTTTACACTTTACCAAATAATGCATTTAATCACTCAAAAATGTCATATTCATAAGATTTCATCACCAATGATCAAATCACTCATCAAAGATCTACATATACCTTATATAGGATTTCCAATCCTATTTATCAATTTTTTAACTTCACATAACATATTTAATTCATATGTTCGTAACTAAACTATTTTCATAAAAAATACCAAATCAGTCCCAAACATTTTTCTTTTCTGGGATTTAGCAGAATATAGTCCCATATTGAACATATATTTTTCTCGGAGTTTTTAAAATTCATTTACTAGTTTTCATATGGTCAAAACTACCGAATATTTAGACATTTATCATAAATTGTACTTTTGTCCAAAAATTCTGACATTTACAGGGTATACTCCTGTTATATACATGTACTCCCAATAAAAATTTCACCAATTTTGGAGTTAACCACAAGGAGTTATAAGGGTTTACTTTTAAAATAGTATTTTCCCATAAAATTCATAACTCCTAATCTATACATCCAAAAATCGTCATTTTTGGACACAATCTAGAAAACTCAACAATATATCATTTCCAATTTTTCCAGAATATTTGAGGGTCAGAAAAATTAGGAAACTGCAAATGGATTTTCACCCGCCATGCGGTAATCCACGTAGACAAATCATTTCCACAATTTAATAAAAAAATGAATACGAAGGGTCATTCACCATACATGCGGTAGTCCGCGTAGACAGGTTATTCCAACAGAATAATAAAGAATGGAATAACAGAAGAATTCAGCATGCATGCGGTAGTAAGCGTGAGCGAGTTATTCCAGCGAGAATAATAAAGAATGGAATAACAGAAGAATTCACCATGCATGCGGTAGTCTGCATAGACAAGTTATTCCAACAGAATAATAAATAATGGAATAACAACCCTTACGAGTATTGAGAGAAAATCACTCTCTTCATGAATATGAAAGAAATAATACCCATTACCTTAGAAGAAAACTGGTTATTGGAATAGTGAGGTAGCAGACTTCTCTTCTTCTTTCTCTCTATAATTTCTCTCTATAATAATTGCTCTTGTCAAACTTAGTGAATTGGTGAGAAATGAAGGAAGAATGAGCTTCTATTTATAGGAAAATATAGTTTCAATAATTGCACATTTTGGGGCTCAAAATATTACAGTATAATACCTTCCTCTTTTTTTTCATTTTTAATTTAGGCCTGCAAGTATTATCAAATTGCACCACCTCCCCTAATAGTAAATCATGTGAATCAATAGTTCATTCATGAGACTCAATAGTATAATCATGTGAAAAAATTAATTACAGTATAGTACCTTCATCTATACCTCTATTTTTAATTTAGTCATGCAAGTATTATCAATCTTGCACCAACTCCCCTAATAGTAAATCATGTGAATCAATAGTACACACATGTGAACACATAGTTATAAGCATGTGAATTAATAGCAATTAATTTCTCATTTATCCGGTGAATTACCCGATTGGTCAATATAACCTGCAGACATCAATTATTATCGAAATAAATATCGATTTCCACTAACACTAATAATTTCCACACAATGGAACTATCAATTTCATCTTTAATCAACACGAACTTATTCATCATTAATATTATAACTCGCAATATTTAACAACCAGGTCGTTTCTAGGAAAGAGGGGGCTTTTCGATAAGGATATCTCCCTATTGGCGCACAATTAGAATATCTAACCTCTCATTGACAGAACTTCTAGACATTGTTAATATTGCAAATAATAATATGAATAACTTTGTCATCTCAATTATTGATATAAAATATTATGCAGATGATACTGTGACAATAATTGAATCAATAATATGAGAGATATGATGCAACAATTACTGTAGCAATAATTGAGTATAACTGAGTGACTCTCATGTAAGCATCAATAATCAATACCGTGTGCTACTATGCAACCATGTGTATTACTTTATTTTTATCAGTGATTATTTTATGACAACTTGCTTCCTTTGAAAATTTTTCACATATTACCCTTAACTTTAACCCTTTTATCAATTTAACCATTTACTAAATAAAATAATAATTATAAGAGAATTGAATACTTTCATTTCATAAAATTTGGGATCTCACAATCTCCCCTCCTTATGAAATTTTGACCTCAAAATTTACGTACGTACATGGTATTCGAAGAGATAAGAATACCTTGCTTTCTTTCCGATTGTACCTTCCCGATTATTTCCTCTGTATCATGATTTTCCCATTGCTCATCTCCTGTATTTTAGATATCATTCTAGAATATATCTTCAAAACAAAGGTTAATTGACATATCACAATTTGTCAACTTATCAAGTAAAAATTTCAGCTTAAGTAAGTCACACACTAGCGAAGTATATTACTCGTCTCTCCCCTCCTAGTTCTAGACTCATATCTTTGCCAGCGACCATATCCCTAAGCTCTGATACCAAATGTGACGCCCCCAAAATAGGTATACATCACCCATCTTGAGTCGCCAGAAAATACACTACTGATAACTCAATTTATACAACTGTCGTGCAGAAAACGACCATAGTTAAACTGTGAGTTTTAATACAAATATATATAACTGTCATGGTGCCTTGACCAAAAGACCTTACAATGGTACCTTACATAAAGGTACAGTCAATAACTGTTTTATAAATTAAAATCTTTGGAAAATACTCAAGGAAACCTTCGTACATGGGAGGTCATGCGTCTAGGTTATGATAGATATCATATGTCCACAGAAATATCCTTGGTTGACCTAATAGTCCCCAAAAAAACAAGAAGATTGCTATCATCTTCTTTCCAATGGTGAGTCTTCTCTTGACATATAATTATCTCCATTGTCTCCAATTGACACTACAACAAAAAAGCTTATCAACGACGCATACGATCGCGAGATAGACATCTCATGATCAAGTATCACGATCGATTGTCTAATCGTATGAATAACGGTCATTTGGAAGGACATCGGTGACCACCGATAGCGACCAAGAATAATTAGCGATCGTAATTAGCTTAAAATCGATACCGTCGCTATTATGACTTATCTTTGAGTCATTTGTCATGCGTGACGTGTCTGCATGGCGTGATGACCGATAATAATAACCGCAATTTTCGCTAGATTCAATGATCACGATACATTTTTAGCGACCGCGTGCGTCGGCTGATTTTTTTTTTTAAATTTTTGCCTATTTTATTGATTTCCCAAAATAACCCGCTTTGTACGCTTTCAATCCCAACATACGTTATATATATATATATATATATATATATATATATATATATATATATATATATACAAGCATCCATATTAACATCCATCCAATACAATACAAAACATTCATCCATGAATAAACATTCATCCAATACAATACAAAACATTCATCCAACACAATATAATCGATATCGTAAACATCCATATAAACTAATACAATTGTCCAAAGAATGAATCTAAAAAGAGTACAAGGCTTTAAAATCTAAAAAAAAAAAATAAGTCAGCACTCTTCATGGATCATCCAAATTAGGATCTGTAATTATCAAAGTAATAAAACATATATGTTACATATAAGTAAAACATTGACTCGAGGCTATAAACATATAAGACAATGTAGCTAAACAATAAACGATATATATATACCGCTCCTTGTTGTTGTTCTTGCCTCCTCGCTCCTGCTTGCCGCCATTGCTTGCGCCAACTCATCAGACTCGAGAGACTGCAGAGATGCCCGCCCAAGATATCGAAGAAGATCACGATCTCGACAGATCGCTCTCACACAAGTCAGGAGGGAGTATGATAGGTTGGATAACTCGATGATCAGATAGATCGGGTGGCGAGTCGCCTGTGCTGCGCTGATGGTTTGGGCGTCGTCTTTGTCCTTGGCCTTTGACATAATTTTTCTTCACGATGGACGCCCTCTCCCATAATTCTTGATCAAACGACTTAAACCCTTATAAGTGTCCTGTCAGAAGATGAACAATTAAATAGTTAAAAATAAATAAAAAAAATACTAAAGACCATCGCGGGTGAACAACATATTAGGATAAAGTGAACTTATTACCGCTTATCTGAAGCGACAACCGTGAGAGACCATCGCGGGTGGTACATACACATCCAACCAATTGATAGGTTGACCTTGAGATCGAGACTCCTATAGTTCATTTTCTCATATTATTATGTAAACATATGATATTTTAGCTACAAAAGATGACTATAAACATAACATACGTACCTGGCAAAGAATGTGTTGCGGTTTGTGATATCGCCGCGCCCGACACGTGCCTTTTGCCTTTCTCGCCGCCGTCGATACACGAGGATGCATTCGAGGCGATCTTGCGCCTCTTGACCCAACTCTCAACTTTCCACCGGTGGTCACACATACGCACCCATATAGCCGCATGCGCACCACCGTGGGCTATGCTAATGCATATCTTTGCTCACCCCATCTGGATGGTCAATCTCGACATTTGTAGGGCTTTTTGTCGTTCCTTATTCAAATTATCTTTAGTTAAATGCACGCACTTCGCGCGTAATAGTGTCGAATAAGCGATGCTCGTGTCGTCGTCCCATCTATATCGTTTCGCAAATAAAACAACAATAATAATATTAAAATCTGTTATATTACTAAACAATATTATTTGATTAGCTATGTATTATCTATCGAGTGATAAAAAATATACCGAAATTCAAATTTAAATCAAGATCCTTATGGGCGAGAGAGGTGTGTTTCGCCCATGTAATCATCCGGCGTGAAGGCTTCAGAAGCATAATTGTGAAATGCACTTCACAATTTTACTATCTTGAAAATCACTACAATATACAATAATTTATATTAAAACCCTTACATTTAAATCACTACTATATTTATAAAAATGAAAATATTAAACCCTTATATATATATACACGATGTTTAACTTACGTGCTATCTGGAGGAGGACGGATCTGGTATAAGAATGCGATCATCCGGATTAGCGGAGCCTTCGGCACATGATTAGGGGCCTCAGACCCAACCCAGCGCTTTTCGTCTTGCGGAGTTCGAAGACATCTATAAATAAGAAATTTAGGATGTTAGTATAAGTTATAAATGAAAGGTACATAAACATGTCAGGGATATAGAGAACATCAGGATATGTAATTGTATGTAAACAAAAGGACAATAGGATAGGATAGTACAGGCCACTAGGATAGTCTACAGGCGTGTATATTTAAGTTACTTAAGGTTACTTTAGGCTTGAAAGAGAGCTTAATAGTCCTTTGTATGAGCAACTAGCATGTATGAGCAACTTTGTATCTTCTCATAATAGTCCTTTAAGGTCGTGTACTATGAATTGTCCAAAACAGGTCCATTTTGGCTTTAAAATGTGATTTTAACAAGTCTCATGCTCAAAATGGCTTGGGCTTGGTTCCTTTAGTTTGTGTAGCTTTCTTATGTGTGTCATTTTCTTTATCTTCTCGACTGTGAATTATGGAAAAACTTCTTTGAACCTTCTTCTTGATTGAATTATGGATAAACTTAATTCCTAGTTATGTTTTATGTTATACTCATGTTCAAGTTATATGGCCATTTGACTTATATATGAAAAAAATTTACAGAGTCTCCCTATAATATGGACTATCCACGCATGCGAGGGCATGCATACTTGACCAATTTCAAAGAAAATATAATCCCAACACACAAAAATGTAATGTGCACAACTATAATTCAAGGCATACATGGTCAAATTCTATTGTTATATTCTGCAAAGATACATGGTCAAATTCTATTGGATACAAAGACTTGACTAATCTGATTTATTACATTAGGGCTTTTGTTAAATTTCAAGATATCGGTAATGCGGGATATCCCATGTGCTTTTATATTATTAATTAGCGTATTTATGTATGGCTTAAGCCATACGTAATGGTTTTCCCAATAGCTTATATATGTTGTACTATATATATTAGTAGAGTATCGTATTTATGTACACAAATTAGTTAGAAATGGCATGATGTACTATATATATATATGTATATATTTTATTTTTTAGGCGACGTGGCACTAGCCTCTTTTTATTACTCTTTTTTTTTGTGTGTACGTATGATCAGAAGCTAGTAGCGTCAACTTTGTTATTTCTTGTCTTTGTAAAATTACTACTACCAAATAGTATCTTTTAGATTTAGTTATAAATTTGTCTCTTTTTTTAAGTATTAATGGAGTACCCACTTAATTAATTAAAGAAGTCTTTGGAATAGCTTATTAAACTTCATTGGTTGATTAGAGTCCTTCGTGGGGGTAATCTTATTCTTAAAACTTACTACTAATCAAGCCAAGCGATTGATCACTCACTAATGATTAATTAAAAGGATACTATGTATATTTGATTTTAACTTGTGTTGTCATGTACACCATAAGAAGAAGGGTATTTTGCCGAGTTATTTGTTATGTCACTTATGTTGTGACCCAAAATTGATATTTTGCATATATGGTATTTTGCCAATATGGAATTTACGATATATGAGTCGATTGTATTTAGAACCACATTCTTTAGTAATTTCCTTGCTATTTTCCACCCACTACAATTATCTTTTATAAGGAAAAAAGAATAACTTAAAGAAAATGTCACTATTGCAAATTACATGGAGACCAATCCTCAAGAAACAAAAATTATATATATCTTTGCCTAGCACCTACAAAGGTGTTCATGAACTAGCAATGACTTGGCAAAAAAACTTATTCATATTTCACAAAATCTTGATAAATCAGAAGTAGCAAATGGGAGTACTAGTTATTCCAAACAAATATTTCAATGAAGAAAAATATAAACACAAGCAAACTTCAGTTAATAGTTTCAAAGCCAACGCAAAACCAAAAGGTTTGGACTAGAGTCTCCATATTTTAATAACGAAATTAACTAAATAGCCAATTTACATACAAAACTAAGGATGTCGGTTATAACTTTCGGTTTAAGTAATTGAAATATTCACTAAGCTAATCCCATTTGATTTTCCACTAAAAAATCCATTAAAACTCAGAGGGCACAAATCTTAGAGCGACCACTTTATGCAATGGTACCAAATGTTATATCGCGTGTCCATTTAAACATTCAAGCATTAACAATATGGTTGTTGTTAATATCAAGGTTTTAGCAGGTTGTATTCCAATCCCACAACCCCCATGATCCATGATCCTCCAAAAAAAGAAAAATTAGAAAATAGAAAGTAAAGAGACTGATTGATTACATGGGTGCCAGAGCAATTAATAGAAAGTAAAGAGAGATTATATTCTTTTGTTTCATTACCTTCACACAAAGGGCTCAAGCAATTGTAAAATTAATTAGTATATATTTGGTACCACTCTCATGCATAAATTCTACATCTTAAGTATGAAAAATGGCCATTTGTACCTGCAGTGGTGTGGTGTCATTGCCACGGGTGTGGTGTGGTGGTGATGGTGGGTGGCGGCGGTGGTGATCGTGGTGGTGGTGATGGTGGGTGTGGCGTTTTCCCTCTTTTCCCTCTTCTCTTCTCCCCTTCTCCTCTTTTCTCCCTCTTTTTTCTTCTTCTATTGAGGTAATCGAACTGGAACAGGCGGTTAATTGGAATAGATCGTGGCCATATCGCTGACGCGTCATGCGGTCGCTAATTTTAAATGATGTGGAGTATCAATCGCACGCGATCACGATGGTGAGTGGTCGCAAATAACTAAAGGCGCCAATATTTCGTACCAATTTTTGGAGGTAAAAATGATTTTTGCGACCAAATAGCGAAAGGGTTTCGTCGCTAACATAATCTAGCGACCAAATTCAAAGCGGGCCGCTAATGGCGGTCGCTAGTACCACTTTCTGCGACCAAAAAGTGCGGTCGCTGATGTTTTTGGTCGCTGTTACAGCATTTTCTTGTAGTGTGAGAATTATATTTCCAACAAACTCCACGATTATATAGGTTGTGCTCGTAGATATACTCAGTCAGTGGATGTGCACAACCCTGTCTTATGATAACACGAATTCGTTTATCATTAGACATCTTGTATGATAGTGGCAAAAACGCCCTTCCAAAGTTGGGTTCACCTCACCATATTTGGTTCACCAAAATCAACGGTTAAAATGACGTATAAAATACGACACACTTATCTATAATTCTCAATAAAATTATTTCCATACTGCTTTTAAGGAAACCTCAAACAATTTATAGACCACCGTTCTAATCCCCTCATATTCCCCGCTTCGACCCAACTACACTCATAATACACAGAAAGGAATTGTGAAGCAAAAGGGTGAGCACGAATAGCCCAGTAAAGAATATCATGACTAAAGATAATTAAATTATCAATAGCCTTCATCAATAATAAATCAGAGATTTAGAACATATGGTAGATGATAAAACTTTTCAACCATAGTTGCAGCAGAACGAGCAATCCATTAGAAGAGTCAAATAGACCATAAGGTCTATTATCTTCTCTATGTTAAAAGTCCACCAACAATGTTTTATCCCTGTAACATCAATCAATAATTCATGTCCATAATCGTGTGAATAACTCATAATCATAATTGTGATTCTAAATTCCTCTTCGCACCTAGGACGAAGATAATTTTCATCACCTATCTTTACCTGAAACATCAGAAATCATGGTTATACCAAATCACAATTCTTGTTCATAATCATACTCATACATTCATCTTGACTGCACGACCAAAGATATTCATTAACAATTCATCTTTGACACTGGTGCCAAAGACATACAACAAAGATATTTTAGAAGAGTCAAGTAGAGCATGATATCTACTATCTTCTATGAATTAAAAGTGTATTATCAATATTTTATCATTGAAACTCAGCTTAATAAATAATCCACATCATCGAATCATCCCTGCACTATGGCCAAGGATATTCACTGGTATTAAGATAACGAATTATCCACGCACCACGGGCCAAGGATATTCGTGTTTTCAACAATGATCATGATTATACCGAATAATCCCTGGTTATAATTGTACCAACAACTGTCCATCAATGCACTATGGGCCAATGAGGACTTTTACCACATCATTTATAACATTATGGGTCATGATTATATCGAATGATCCCTGGTTCATCTTTGCACATAAGCCAAAGATACTCATCAATCAATAGTTCATCTTTGCACGTAAGCCAAAGATATACAAATGTAAAATCAAAAATCAACAGTCCATCTTTGCACGTAAGCCAAAGATATACAACTATAAAACCAATAATCAACCATCCATCTTTGCACGTAAGCCAAACATATACAACTGTAATCAACAGTCCATCTATGCACGTAAGCCAAAGATGACTTTCATCACAATATAAGTATGAGGATGATGACAATGATATAAGCATTAATCAAACGAAAGCAAGGATAAATATTAAAGACTTTAAATTTATTCATAGTTTAAAAATATCCAAATTGTCAACATGATACTGCTTTATGGAGTAAAATTCAAGAATAATATTGTATCAACAATGATTTGAACAGAAAATAATATTACAATGAATATTGAACAAAGATAATAACATTATTCATTTTATTATAAACTCCATTTAATATTATTCATTATATAATAACATTAAATTCATTTACTAATATTATTAACCATTAAATAATATTTTAAATCAATGATTTCATAACTCCTTAATCCAAATGTTATCAATCACTTAATAAACTCATAATCTAATATTATTAATATTATAAAAATATTTTAATCACTTCTTAAACTTATAAACAATTTATTTTAATTGTTTACACTTTACCAAATAATGCATTTAATCACTCAAAAATTCCATACTCATAAGATTTCATCACCAATGATCAAATCACTCATCAAAGATCTACATATACCTTATATAGGATTTCCAATCCTATTTATCAATTTTTTAACTTCACATAACATATTTAATTCATATGTTCGTAACTAAACTATTTTCATGAAAAATACCAAATCAGTCCCAAACATTTTTCTTTTCTGGGATTTAGCAGAATATAGTCCCATATTGAACATATATTTTTCTCGGAGTTTTTAAAATTCATTTACTAGTTTTCATATGGTCAAAACTACCGAATATTTAGACATTTATCATAAATTGTACTTTTGTCCAAAAATTCGACATTTCTGTGGTATACTCCTGTTATATACATGTACTCCCAATAAAAATTTCACCAATTTTGGAGTTAACCACAAGGAGTTATAAGAGTTTACTTTTAAAATAGTATTTTCCCATAAAATTCATAACTCCTAATCTATACATCCAAAAATCGCCATTTTTGGACACAATCTAGAAAACTCAACAATCTATCATTTTCAATTTTTCCAGAATTTTTGAAGGTCAGAAAAATTACGAACTTGCAAATGGATTTTCACCCGCCATGTGGTAATCCACGTAGATAGATCATTTCCACAATTTAATAAAGAATGAATATGAAGGGTCATTCACCATGCATGCGGTAGTCCACGTAGACAGTTTATTCCAACAGAATAATAAAGAATGGAATAACAAAAGAATTCACCATGCATGCGATAGTCCGCGTAGACAGGTTATTCTAACAGAATAATAAAAAATGGAATAACAGAAGAATTCATCATGCATGCGGTAGTCCGCGTAGACGGGTTATTCCAACAGAATAATAAAGAATGCAAATAAAAACCCTTACGAGTATTGAAAGAAAATAACTCTCTTTATGAATACGAAAGAAATAATACCCCTTACCTTTGAAGAAAACTGGATACTGGAATAGTGAGGTAGCAGACTTCTCTTCTTCTTTCTCTCTATAATTTCTCTTTATAATAATTGCTCTTGTGAAACTTAGTGAATTAGTGAGAAATAAAGGAAGAATGAGCTTCTATTTATAGGAAAATATAGTTTCAATAATTGCACATTTTGGGGCTCGAAATATTACAGTATAATACCTTCCTCTTTTTCTTCATTTTTAATTTAGTCCTGCAAGTATTATCAAACTTGCACCACCTCCCCTAATAGTAAATCATGTGAATCAATAGTTCATTCATGTGACTCAATAGTATAATCATGTAAAAAAACTAATTACAGTATAGTACCTTCATCTATACCTCCATTTTTAATTTAGTCATGCAAGTATTATCAATCTTACACCAACTCCCCTAATAGTAAATCATGTGAATCAATGGTACACACATGTGAACACATAGTTATAAGCATGTGAATTAATAGCAATTAATTGCTCATTTATCTGGTGAATTATCCGATTGGTCAATATAACCTCCAGACATCAATTATTATCGAAATAAATGTTGATTTCCACTAACACTAATAATTCTCACACAATGGAACTATCAATTTCATCTTTAATCAACACGAACTTATTCATCATTAATATTATAACTCACAATACTCCCACTGTCCCATAGTTATAGGCTGATTTTCTATTTTGGGATGTCCCAATATATAGGCTACTTACTATTTATAAAATTTAGTTGGTTCATTGTTTTACTTTTATGCCCTTATAATAAATATTCAACCATTACTCTTTTTTTTTGAAGAAACAACATTCAATGTCATTATTGTTATCACCACATTTAATGTTGTTGTATTCTCAATAAAAGAATTCAACTTTTTAGGCTCAATAAATGATTTTGGAATAACATAAACGTTTTGTGATTGGTTGAAAGTTTATGTAGATTAAAAATTTATCTTTGGTTAAAGTTCTATTTTAATGATCAGTACACGTTGATCAATTAAGTTGAGTTTCAGTGTGATAAGTAAGGAGTAATTAACTTATTCATTAATTCTATATTAAGGGGTATATATGAATTTTTTTTGTTAAAATTGTCACTTAAACTAATTTTCTTAAACTATGTGACAAAAGAAATCAGCCTATAACTATGGGACGAAGGGAGTATTTAACAACCAGGTCGTTCCCAGGAAAGAGGGGGCTTTCCGATAAGGATTTCTCCTTATTGGCGCGCAATTAGATTATCTAACCTCTCCTTGACAAAACTTCTAGACATTGTTAATATTGCAAATAATAATATGAATAACTTTGTCGTCTCAATTATTGATATAAAATATTATGCAGATGATACTGTGACAATAATTGAATCAATAATATGAGAGATATGATGCAACAATTACTGTAGCAATAATTGAGTATAACTGAGTGACTCTCACGTAAGCATCAATAATCAATACCGTGTGCTACTATGCAACCACACGTATTACTATACTTTTATCACCGATTATTTTATGACAACTTGCTTACTTTGAAAATTTTTCACATATCACCCTTAACTTTAACCCTTTATCAATTTAACCACTTACTAAATAAAATAATAATTATAAGAGAATTGAATACTTTCATTTCATAAAATTCGGGATCTCACAGGAACTGAGTATCTCGGGGTTGTCTCCGAGATGAAAAAAACTGAATATCCCGGGATTGTCTCTGGGATTGAGTTGATTTAACCTCTAGGGTTGTCTTTAGAAGACGATTCTTCCCTCTTGCCAAGTTAGTAACAGGAATGCAAAATTTTGAGTGTCTACAGCTAAGATGTACATTTAGCTTGACATCTTTGTGTACTTAGCAGTCTGATTAATCTCCCTGATGCTGCTGATTTATTTAGTTGATGCTTGACTTCATATATCGGATATTCAGTATAGCACTTTATCACCACTGAGGTACTGCTGAGTCTTGCATATTAGCTCGACTCTTTAGCAGTCTTTGAACACTGGTTATCTTGTGCACAAATTCGGCTCTGTATCTTCTTCTCTTCAGCTTAGAGTGTTCATGGTGTAACGTAGAGTGACTCTTGTATTATGCTTTCTAATTTGCCATTCTAGTGGTTTTTTTTGGCCTTCAGGCTCTCAGCACAGATACCACTTTGTTGACATTCTTGTTTTCATTGAGTGAAGCTTTTGCAGTGTATGACTCTCATTGGATATGTTTTTCTTACTCTTAAGTAGTCTCACTCACACTGAGACTCTTTCTTTGTTAAGCTCTATATTGCTCACTTCATCTTAAGTCAACAACTTTTTCTTTGAAGCTTCAGCTCTCTATATATTCATCCATTAGCTTCCCGTTGGAATATAACCGTTGATAGCTATTTGAAGAGCTTCTTACGAGCATTTGCCGGATATTACGAGATCTTTAGCGTAGAACATCTTTGGATTGATGTGACAACTCCTTTTTGACTTTCCTGACACATCAGTCTGCTTTTTCATCTAACACTTCTAAAACATAACTTTCAGCAGATTAGTTGGTAGTCACCTTTCTTTTTCCTTTTGGATCTTCGATTTAGGTTAAGGATGTTGGTGAGAGCATATCGGGATCCTCAATTCATAACGTTCGAATGTTAGTCTTCTTTGTTTAGACATTCTCACTAATCAGACAAATGCCCTCTACGATTTTGATGTTGACCTTCATGAACTCTACGATTACTTGGTCGTAACTTGTATGTGAAAATCGTAGGGGTCACTTGACCTTGACATCTCTTATGATTCTGAGAGTGCTCAACGTTGTACCATCTTGTACTTAGCTCTTACAGTTTGATCTTCGATCATGTTTGGCTTGGCTTGCCTAGTAAGTTGACTAACTGCTTTGACACTTTGGTTTACATGTCCCTTTTTATTAGTCATGCTCAGCTTCCTTAACTTTCAGCCTTGTGATCTCTTAGTCATACTTCATGGTGAGGCTGAGCATTGACATCCTCCTTGTTTGTCCTATACTTACTCTGTGGCAGGTTTTCCATTATCTTTGTAGTTGCTTTATCTGATTCTTCTGCTGATTAATAAACACTACGATTCTTACCTTAATGCTACGATCGTTGTATTCTGATGAGACTCTTTCTGAATGGCTTTTCACTTTTCCATCAGCCTTGCTGTAGAGTTGGTGCTTTGATCTTTCGTTTGTTTGCAGGCCATTCAAAGAATGCTTTTTGATACTCTTCAAGTATATTGCATTCTGAAACTTGATTACACTTATCAGAGGATGAGATCTATGTAAGCACTTCAGGATTGTTCATCTGTTGAAAATCGTAGAGTGCTCTACGATTATACTTTAGCATTGTGAGCACTTGAATGAGTACGATTTTCATTGGTAACGATTTTTTGATTAGTGACTTTCTTTGACAAACTGTGATTCCTCCTTGGCGTCTGCCGTCTCTTGGCTGGCTCGTCAAACTACGATTCTGACTTGTAGACTCCACGAATTTAAGTGAGGCTTATGATTCTTGTTTTAGCTCGGTAAACCCTCAGCAGACAGCTTCTATGATTCCAAGTGTAGTCTATGATTCTGCCTTAATAGACTACGATTCTGCCTTAACTCTCTTGGCAGACTATGATGGCTGGCAAAGTGCTTTTCGATCAGACAAGCCTATCTATTACACTTTATAAGATCAACCTAACAAGTTTGATCTTTCTATTCATAGTCCTTGTGCATTATGATCTTTTGAAGGACTTCACAAAGCTATTCATTCATATCAGATCAACCTAACACATTTGATCTTTTCAATCTAAGTCATTGTCCATATTGTTTATCATCTATTAAGGACTTTACAACTTTTATCAATGCAAACATATTTGCATATTCATTTATCATTTTCATCATCAAATTATATAAATAAAGAATAGTATTCACATGCATATTCCTGACATTATGATTAGTTCAAGTTTTTTTTTTATTTAATTTCAACAAAAAAATTAGTTAAAATCCGCTACTGCTAAGAAAATTCTTGGATCCGCCCCTAACCCTAATATCAGGTGAATTTTAATCGGTAATGTCTGATAAAACACAAGAGAGTGTCAAAAATAAACTCATATAGTCATTTGAGCTTGATATGTTATACATAATATATGGTAAGATAGGCTGATCCCCTAGAGCACTTGCAGAGAATATTTTTAACTTTCGTTGCTAAATATTCTATCGATTTACGGTAAAACAAAATTGTTTAAAAATAAAAGTTTAAGGTCTTGATGACCGCTCATCATGGGGGTTAAAGGTGTTTAGGGTTAAGGAAAATTTTTGTTCATATTTATTCAAAATGCTTCACAATTATTGTTCAATTATCAAATATTTGAAAGAATGTGATTCTATTCATGATTCTTGTTGTTTATTCAACTGTTATTATTTGTCAAGCACATGCTCATTCTTAAGGGTGGGCACCGATAATTAATCGTCCCGAACTGATCCGAATCGGACCGGACCGATTACCGAATATGCTAGAAATTGGATACCGATATCGATACCGGTTGGACCGGTATACCGAACCGGTTAACAGGTTCGGTACCGGTTCGATACAGGTTCGGTACCGGTTTTAATCCCATATTGTGTGTCGGTTGTTTTTTCATCCATTTCTTCCTTCTATGAAAAGTTTCTCAATTTCAGCCATGATTCCATAAAAAATTTCTATAAATCATAAATTATATGAAGCACCAAGATGGGCAGTGGGCAACAATCCAAATAGACGGTGCTCAACAAATCATCAATCCATCCATCCAAAATCCAAAAAACCAAATAGAGTATAGACATACCACAAACAAATTAGTGATGCAAGCAAATTGCAATTTTGCAAGCCGACAGAAGAAGTGACCCTATTGCAAGCCGACAGAAGAGACAAACAAATTGTAAGCAGGCAGAAGAAGAGACACAAACAAATTACCATAACCAAAGAGATCCTATTTATTATTGAACAAATTCAGAACCCTCAAATCACAAACCCAAATTGTTTTGCTCAAACCCATGAAGAAAAAATCAAAAATACACAGATCCATTACGCTAATGAAGATATTAATGGAGGAAAAGAAGATGGAGAGTCATAACAGTTAAACCCCTTCTCCACGACTCTTTTTCGATGCTTCTAACGAATTTCTCGATCTGTCGATGAAGAGTGGAGACGAGAATACGAGACCAGGCCACCAGGGGGTCGATTGTCGATGACGACGATGAGCAGGCGAGCGCCGAGCAGTGGTGGAGATCTGGAGATGAGATGGAGACTTGGAGTTGGAGTTGGAGATGGAGAGAGCGATGAGCAGCAGACGAGAGAGTGAGAGACGGTAAACGTAAATCTGAAATTTGGAAATTAGGAAGGAAATAAAAAGACTCTGAAGAGAAGACAGATAGTGAAAATAAGTAAGTAAATAAAATTTATAAAATATTAAGTAACCCGTATAACCGTTCCGTTCCGGTCCGGTTTATACCGATCAAAAAAATAATGTCCCAAAACCGGATATATACCGAACCGGTGGGTTCGGACCGATCCGATTCGTTCAAAAATCGAAAAAACTGGTTTATTTGCCCACCCCTACTCATTATTGCTTAAAATAAATATTTTTAACTAAGCCAAGTAAAGAATCAAGTATACGATTAAAAGATTATAATTTATATACTAATTTAAATGTATCTGTTGTGGCGGATGAAAGTCATATGTATTAACTAAATGATATAATATTCATTATTTGTATATTTTGAAGATATAAAGGTAATAGAATCTAATATTAGAAAGTGACATATTGTATTGTAATAGTATTAAGATTATATTTATGACTTAAGATTATATGATTATATAAGTGTATGTGTTGGGTTTAAATGATATACGTATTTGGGGGCATCAGTTCACACATATAGAGCAGATAATTCGATTGTAATTTGAAAACTTAATGGTAAATCCGGTAGCACAATAGGTTAGCACTTTATGTAAAAAAAAATATTAATTAACACAATTTGTTTGTTTTTTTATACAAGAAAAAATTGAGGAACAATTTTGCACAACTAATATAATTATAAGAAGATTTATATTAAAAAATTAATTTAGAAAATATTTTTACAAAAACATAACAAATGAGAGGGTGAGTTTACAATTTAGTCCTTATGCAATATGTACTTGCGCCAATTATATAATCAGATGGACAAAGAAGAAAGAGAAAGCGCTAGCACTGACATGGCTTGTGCTCTCACCACCCTCCCAACCTTCTGCTATGCGTTCTCTTCAAAACTTTCAAATCCGTTTCTGGTTTCGCATATTTCATCCCTTTCATTACCTAAAACTTTCCATGATTTGAAGCTCAAGCATCTGCCCAGAGCATATTCTGAAGGTCTGTTTCCCCTTTCCATTTTTTTAATATATAATTTAAACACTCACCCAACCTTTTGCGCTGCCAAGGTTTGAAACCCCACCCTCTTGATACACAAGAGATGGGGGTAACGATTGGGCCAAGACCGTTTGGTTAATTGAGCGATTTAGCAATGGGTTTCTTTCTG
This sequence comes from Panax quinquefolius, assembly GCA_020205615.1. Taxonomy (NCBI): domain Eukaryota; kingdom Viridiplantae; phylum Streptophyta; class Magnoliopsida; order Apiales; family Araliaceae; genus Panax; species Panax quinquefolius. Next base: position 96,111,298 of record CM035154.1, read on the forward strand.
AATTAATTCTTACAGTTCTTAGCATCCCTCTATATGTGTGTGTGTGTGTGTGTGTATATATATATATATATATATATTTTGAATTTGGAATTACTATGAGATTGATATTTCTACTAGTAAATTTTGACACAAACTCACTCTCACATAAGTGACCAACCATTTTAAAATGGGTTAAAAAAAATTCTAAGAACTAATTGAGCCGTAAATTTGAAATTTGGTTAAGTTTATAAATTTGTGGTTGTAAAAGATGAAATTCAGGCAAAATAAAATATATGTTGGAGAACCTAATGAGTAGTGCAGTAATAGAACAGAGTGGTCTGGTAATTTGGTAGTTTTTCTTTCTAATAGTAATACCAGATATTCATAGTGTTAGAAATTTAAAGAACGGCATAGGACATTTTAGGGGATCTAACATGTAATTTGTGCATAATTGATTAGCTAGGGGGCAAATGATATGCCTTATTTGCCTCAAAATTATCTTTTGGTTTTGGTAATTTGATTTCCATGCAAAAGCACCTTTGGAGGAAAGCGCTCTAGTTGAAAACTAGAGTATAGCCATTTTGAAACTGCTTTTTTTCCTAGAAGAATTATTGACTGTAGAAGGACAGTGGGAATTCTGCAATCTGCATTACATTCTTTAAATTTTAGTGATATCTTTTGGTATTACTGGTGCTCATTATTCATTGGTCTGCTTGTTGAAGAAAATTGCATATTAAATACAGATAGACCTATTTGCAGTTATTTTTTGTGCAGTTTTTTGTATTAAATGTTTTTATGCTAACATGCCCTCACCAAAAGGGAAGTATAAAGCTAGGGGGTGAGGGCTGGGAAAAGGGGTTTATGGACTAAAGAATCTGTCATATCAAGTTCCCTTTTAATTTTGATAATGTGTGAAAGCCAATTTGACAAATGATTATGTTTCTTTTAAAACATTCTATAGTTTCAAGGTTCTTTTACTTCTTTTTTTGAGTGCAAACAAGGTTTGTTTTACAAGTGATAACATTTGAAACAAATTTTGTTATGTAATTAATGTTTTGTATGAATTTTCCTTTTGTTGTTGTATACTACAGAACTTCCCAATGAGTTGATTGAAGATTCAAAGTTTGTTCCTTTAAATGCTGATGATTGTCCATATGGTCCACCTGTAAGTTCTGGTTAGTTCTTTTCCGGTCTTCATCAATGTTTTCTGCCAACCTGATTAGGTTAATTTTCTCCTCCATGAAAACATACCATCTCTAGTTACTGCATTAGAATGCACAATTCCCTTGTTCACTAGAAGTCTCTCTTCGTATCTGGTTTATCTTTTATGTTTTAAGTGGTGCTTTTATAAAAGGAATTATCAATATATACATGTTATGCTACATTAGCACTTCATATCTTGGTAATGTGCAAAACTTGCAAAATTGATACTTTGCCAGTTTTGTGTCGGTTTTTGTGTCCTAGAATGTAGGAGACGGACAAGTACAGTACTCATATATGGACCTTCACCTAATTTGTGAAGCTGACCATGTAACAATGTTTCTGAAGACATAACATGGAAGTATTATTAGGTTGAATATACTTAATTCTTCGAATTTCCAAAATTTACAGATTACTTTAACGTTATGGATTTGTTAAGGAATATTCACTTTGAAATATAGTTGGTTGATTTGCTCTCTAAAGAATATAAATTGCTCTAGTTCAAAGTCACATTGAAGCAACTTTAGAACTCATTAATAATGATGAAGATCAAGTAGTGTTTTTATGCCAGTATATAGCATAATATTTTGATAGAGTATAATCCAAACGGATTACTTTTTTTATTGTGATTTGTTTTGCAGGCGTTATTATTGTTGGGATTTGAAGTGGAAGATTTGGTGAAGGTAACTTCTAGTATTAGTCGCCTTATCAATTTACATCAATAGTAGAGATTAATTTATTAAACTATTATTGTCTTTGAGAAAGAGAGAAAGACCTATCTTCTGCGTTAGTTGTGAATCAAATTTGAATTTCTTCATAATCATTCTCATTAGAGCTCTTTTATGCGGACATAATAGGGTCAAAATACAAATAGGTGAAATTGTAAAGCACTCGTGTCCAATTATTATGTCCGCATAAAAATTTTCTTCTCATTATTTTCTTCTTCCTGGTTTGACCCTTTTTCCTATATCCCTGATTGGTGGAGGGTTGGAATTGAAAGTACTTGGTTTTACGTGTTGAGCTACTGCAAACTACATGAAGATGGCATATCTTAGTTTTTATACACATGCATTGTTCATGCATATTGCAGTGACACATAGCTTATCCCATATGATTTCGTAATTCTATAGTATAACCATGATATTATATATAATCATTCTTATGCTTACATACTAAATTACCCTCTGATTGGAAATGATGCTGGTGTTTAAACATAAGTGATAACTGAAATGTAAGGGGGTTTATGAAGGATGCTTACTTGCTGGCATGCAGCATCATCTTATTCTTCTTCAGAGGTTCGGTAATGCACTTACATTCATGGATTTTCTTCATATGTAAATTATAAATAATGGATATCTGGGTTTGCGTGTCTATCCCTGTATCATTGAAAAGATTCTAAGATTATTGAGAATCACTTACTCCAATGTCCAAGAAAAAGGGGTTACTTGTCCGCCTAAATAGTCCTTAATGTGTTCATCTTCTTTCAGGTACGGCAGCTACTGAAAGAGTTGGAAGGTGAATTTCTAGAGGTATTGCTTCTAGATTTAAGCTTACTGTTCATCCCTATGTGGTGTTGTTATTTATTCTGCAGTTTCACCTGAAAGCATATTTTGGGAAATCAGAAGTTCTGAATGTTTAAAAGTTCAGCATTCATTAATTAGGATACCCTAGAAAGATTAAAAATTACTTCTCTTTTTCGAAACTCGACCAATAAGACATTAGCTTTACATTATTATACATGATTCAAATAATAAAAAGTGCATACCTGAACAGCTTCCATCAACTAAAATATAGAAATGAAACATTACTTAGATTATTTATTGGAACTCTTTTCTTTCTACTTATCGATGTCAATCAAGTGCCCTGCTTTTCCCTAAAAGAAATTTTTTTTTTTTTCTGGAATGTCTTGTGTGTTATTTTCTTTCTATTCTCAACATGCTATTTTGGTGATTTTCCCTATTTGTAACTTTGCCTCACAGGTGGTCAATATTAACAATACTTGGATCGAGTATTTCAGAACTTTTTCAGAAACAAAAGTTCATATAAATATAAATATTTTTTTAATGCAATTCTATTACAGGTTATTGTTGGCACCGAAGACATGATTAATCAATCACTTTGGGACGCCATGAATACAAAACAATCCAATTTAGAAGCTGTGAAGGTTATATTTCTATATTCCCTGAAGTCTAGCTTGTTCCATTGATCATAAAATTTGCATTTCATTTGTGGATGCAAAACATATAAATCTTTGAAAACTAGTTATTTGTTGTTCAAATAGACTTGCGCGTTTTCTTGCTACACTGATATGTTGGTTTTGCTGTTAACTCTATGGTAATATGCGAGGAATATACAGCTATTGACAGTTTTTACTGATTTTAATTTCCATGAAGCATGAAACTCCAAATTCTTAAAGGTCTCCATTAATTTCAAGGTGTAAAATTTTATCAAAGAGACCTTCAGTTTAAGCATTTCAGCGGTTTGAAGGGAGGACGAGACAGTTAAGTTTATAATTTCAATTTTGCATCCAAAAATTATGTTGACAAACACAGTTGAGTAAATGCCTACACAGAAGATAATACCACCTGTAAATTCTAGGATTATTTTGGCTAAAGTTACCAGCAGGTAGGATACAGTTTTCTATACGGTAGCAAAATTGTTGTTGAACTGTGGAGAACCGCTGAGAAAGAAGTAGAATAGTCTTGGAAGGGGCTGCATATTTTTATGCATGAGATGCCTCCATTTGACACGCTTTATGTTCCCATTAGCTGATCCATGAACATTATATTGAAATATTGTTTAGATGGAATGATGTGAATGTAAAGTCACTATTGCTTCTTTCCTGGTCTTTTGAGCATGGTGTCTTCTAGAGAGCTTTAAGAGAAAGGGTGTTGGAGCAGACATTTGTAATTTGAGACCAATTATCATGGCGGGTTACATCTTGAATAAAGTGCTTTCCGCAAGGAGGGCTGATAATGAGTATTACGTTCGTCCTGTAAAGAATGTCACTTTTGAATTTTATTTTTGTCTCAAAAATGATTACAAAATAGCTCTTTATATTGAGTTGTTACCCTCAAAATGATTTTGTATGTGTCCTTACACTACGAAAAATACAATCATTTTGAGACAAATAAAACTCAAAAGTGGCATTCTTTGTAGGACGGAGGGAGTATCATTTATCCAAGGACACCTTGTTTTGGGAACGCTGATTGTCCCTCCAGTTTTTAGTGGTGGAAGGCCTCTACATGATAATTAGACAATGAATAGGTTGGAATTTGGATTAAAGAAGATTGGCCTTTGAGGCGTGAATTGTCATTATCCTTAAAATGATATTGTCCTCGCTAGCACTACATAATTTTTTGCAATTCACTTCGGGATTCACAGAAATTTCACAACTCTTCATAAAAACACGTAAAATATATCTCAAACCTGGAAAAGATTTATTTATTTACAGTAAACAAATGCAATGGTTTAAAACTGATTTTATACTAAAATAGACAACTTTTAAAAATTAGTTTCAACTCTTAAAACTAGCTTTTAGTGCAGTTGTGTAACATGGTTTCAGAGGAATATATAGGTTTGGGTTCAAGTCGTCCTTCTTGCAATTTGTTTCCCGTTATGTGTTAGTGTAAATGCACTCTGTTTTGTTTGTGCATTAATGATGCATCTTGGTGTGCAAGTGGGGTTTGCACGTGAGGGGGAGTGTTAAAGCATGACTTTAATTCATGGCTCCTCACTCTAAAGTTTTTAGAGTAGTTGGTAACATGATAGTAACAACATTGTTCTAAAAATCCTTGTCTATGTCCGATTAATTCCCGCCTAGGCGTTAGGCGGTCCTCTACCGCCTTTATTTGACTAGGCGCCTAGGCCCCTACCTGAGCAGAATCACACCTCTACTTTGAAGCTCTACAATACTTAAATGAATTTGTCAAGCCTTAAAATATTATTTATTTGGTAATATTTCATGTAAAATTTTAAAAAATTACATATATGTTTTGTATAGTATTACAAATATATACAATAGAAAAATAAATAAATGAGATTGCCTAAGAAAACGCCTAGCCCGCCTAGGAAAGCGCTTAGGCGTGCCCCTCCGCTAAATCTAAGTCCGCCTAATGATTTTTAGAACAATCACAAATTATTTATAATTTGAATTAAAAGCACAAATAATGTCATACACAACCCAAGGCCCAAGTTGTCCAAAGTGCCAAATCAGAGACATTAAATATAGTGATATAGGACCACTATCCCACTTTACCACTACCCAATAAGTTATACTCCTTCCGTCCAACCTTATGTTGCCACTTATTTTTGAGTATTTTTGGCACGAATTTTAAGACTTCCAAAAAAAGAAATTTATATTATATTTTTCAGGTGCTTTCAAATTCTCGTTATATATTTGTATATACATGATATTTTCAATGTTAATAAAATCAGAAACAAAACGTAGAACATATATGCATGTCTTAAAATCCATGCCAAAAACACCTGAAAGAAAGTGTCGACATAAAGTTGGACAGAAGGAGTATGAGGCAATTTGGTCTTTCCTTATTTAGTATCTCTGGGAAATGCCAGGCTCATACTCTGTCGTATTATCTGTGCAGTGTGTGTGCTAATTTTAGTTCTCGAGTAAGATATGATAGCTTTCAGATCATTATACTAAGCTTAAATCTATTAGTGCTCGAGTAAGATGTGATGGCTTTATGTTTCTTTAGTAATCATATAAATCATTTATTCTTATATATTGTTTGGTTTTCATATGTATGTATTGGCAGTTATAATTTATTTGATTACTAAACTAACAGAAGTGTATCAATTTTACTCGAGGAAAAAAAATAGGAGAGTTCATTAATTAGTGTGCACATAAACTTATTAGGACTAGGACCTTTTTTGAGTAAGGGAAGCCTGGGATGTTTGCTCGTTCTGCTGCATTGGGCTTGAAAGATATAGGACAGCATCTGAGTGGTAGAAGATGCAAAATGGCAGGTTGACTAATATAAAGAGCATTTCACTCAATTGTATGATTTGAAAATCAAAGTAGTAGTAAAATCAGTCTTTTACTTGTAATTGAGAGGTGTTCTGTTGTATGCTTTTCGATTGATGTTATATAAATTGTATGCAATTAGGTTGCTTTGCACTTCCTATTTGGGGTGAAATTATTTTGAATTAGAATAGAAGGAAAACAGTATTTTCTCATTTGTCTGACTTAATAAGAATTATCCTATTTGTTCTTTTTTTTCCTTTGCAGATTGCAAATTCACTGCCACGAATTTGCTTTTTATCTGGTCTTACAGGGGAGGAGATGATGTTCATTGACGCCTTTCCAGAATTTGGTAATAAATAATCTTCGATGTAATAGAACTGGTTATTTCCAAAATATAACTTAGTTTTAGTATTACGTGTCCACATCATCTTTGGAATTGAAACTACATACCAATATCATCAAAGTAGTGACTTCATAGATATGACTTAATTTCTTGGGAAGGACTATGGTCAAACTAATTCAAAATTTTGCATTTTAAAAGTTCATGACAAGCTCAAGATGAGATGATGAAATTTAGTTGATACTAGAACTTGTTTGGATAAATGGATTGAAATGAAGTTGAGTATCAAGTTCTCAAACTTCAAGAAGAATCAACTATTAAAGTAGGATTATGAGACGTAATAGCACGGGCGTAAAAGAAACATGCATTACTTTTGATGCTTGTCTAAATAGAATCTTATTTGGTTGGCTTCCAAATAATTAAACTTACAGTACAGACATGTATCATTCTCAAGCTTATTCATTCATCATCTTGAAATCATCATTTAAGCTATTGAAATATTGAATCGATACAACATTTCTAGTAATTAAGTTCAAATGCATCCTCGAATTATACCATCACCATCTGATTCTGATGTATGTAGACGCCTTCTAATGGTAAACTTTTTTGGGGCACCCCAAGTGTAATATTGATTCGATTAACTTGAAAGGATTTTGAGTTTCCTAGTTTTTCTGAGGTTACAAATTCCCAAAAATTGTGGATGTCAAAGTGGTAAACTATGTTGTTTTCATTTTCATCATTCTTCTACCAAGAAAGGGCTCTTCCATTGGTGACCATTCTGCTGTTTGCTTTGTGGTTGTACATTGTTTAACAACTTCAGACAGTAAGATGGTAATATGCAGGTATAGAACCTCCTGTATTTGCAGCTCTTGTTCCCAATAGTTCTGATAAACCTCTACAAGAAGTGATGGAAGAGATCATGGGAGACCATGAAATGACGGTACATTCATGTCCCCTGCTCGAATGTATGTCGTATCCTCAAACATCATTTATTTATTGCATTACTGATTGTAGTTTCTTCTATTCTGTGTAGTCTGCAAGGCAGTTGGATTAGTATGAAGATTCAAGATTCAGACAGATAGAAGTTTGCCAAGTGGAAGTTTGATTGTCCAAAATATTGTTTGTATGTATAGGGTTTTAGTCTCCCACTATTTGGAAATGGGAGCTGGGTTTTTTTCTTTTTTTTTTTTTTTTTGGGTGGTTCGCTTCCCCCCCTGGTCGAAATTATAGTTGGGTTTTTCTTAAATGTTTTGGTACTATATTTGTTACATATTTTAGTATATCTTTGTCTGAATATTGCATGTTTGGGGCACATAATTTACGCTGCATGCTCTAGCTTTCATGAAAATATGTAGTATGCATTATGCACCTCAATTAACTTGTGAGTTCAGTTTTGGTGCCACAATGGTTACAGAGAAAGCAGAGCACCTTCTCCTGCAAAATTTACTGCCCTAAGACTACTCCTTAATTGAGAAAGGGAGAACCTTCATATAAATTTGAAAGAATCTCCACTTTATTGTGGTACAATCAAAAAGTAGTGCATTTATAGGGCCGATTCTATGTTTTTGCTTGTGACATTTTCATCCTTGAGAGTGTCAGCAAATAGCTACACTTAGACAAAAAAGTCACAAATTAATAAACTCTAGGGTCATGTTTGTTTATTAGGATAACAGCGGATTATTAATTTAAGTCCTTAAAATGAGGAATTATTATAATTTCAGCACGAGGGATTAAAATTTTTCCGACAAAATTAACCTTCACTTTTTCTAATATTAGCATTTAATAGCTATCAAATGAGCATGCTCGGTTAATAATCACTATGTGATAATTTCATACGTGGAAAACACACTCAAATTTAAATGATATATCTTTAAATGGCAATTGAACTAATTAAAATTATTGCTAGATTTATAAATGTTAATGCAAGTGCTCTCCCAGATATATAATTTCATCTATATTTAATGCTAAAATTTACATAGTACTCTTTAAAAAATTTTGATTTCACTAATTTTACCGCTGTCAAATTTATTCATCTAAACACAACCAAGGTTGAGTATGCAAACTCAACAAGACACATTTATCCATAATTAATTATTCTAATACTATTTATTTGTTAATTTATGTACTAATTTATGATAATTTGATTCTCAAATATTTCACAAAGGAAAAAGAGGATAAAACAATGTGAACTCACCAATTTATTTTAATAGTATTTAAAAGTTTATAATTAATTATTAATCATTTTTTGATGTATAAATAAATTAAATTATAGGTTAATTTTTTTTATTATTGGTAAAGGTATAATAGTCCAAAAAATATTTTTTTTATCCAATCCTTTAATTAATCCTGAAAAAAAAACAAACATAGCATGATATTATTTTAAGTTATCCTATAAAAAATAAACATGTGACTAGAACTATTTAATCTTAGGATTAATAGTCTTGAAATTATAATCCTTGGAAATAAACATGAGGGAAATTTCCATTTTAGTCTAGTATATCCAAATTAATAAACTGAAGGGAAAATTTCATTTTAGTCTAGTATATCCCAAATTAATTTCGTTTTTTAGGAGAAGAAGGGAGGGGGAGGGGGAGGGGGGAGAAATTTGAGCAAAAAATAGATAAAATTGAATAAACTATCACAACTGATTTCTTTTAACCAAATTATTTCGGTTATTCAATTATTTTTATTAATTCAGTTATAACCATTTTAATATTTCGACATTCAGATATGAATAAGGGTATTGAAATATTATTATTCGGTTATAATAATAAATAAAGCCCTAAACTCTTTAAACTCTTAAGAGTTAAAGACTTTACTCTCATCGTCTCTCAGATTTTCAATTTGGTTATTAATCGAAATAACCGATTTGAAAATTCAGTTATTCGATAATTCGGCTATTTTTAGTTCGGTTAATTATTCAGTTCAAATTTCAGTATTCGATTATATCCGAATGAGCTATTCGGTTCGAATATAACCGAATTGCTCACCACTAGGGGGAGGGGGTATTTACAGCACAACTTTTCTCCATGGAAAGCTATTCTTCATTTTAGTGAACATGGTATGACAAGTTAAAGTGATGCTGACAATATTCTTACAAATAAATGCAACTAGTATTGACATTGAAATCAAAACTTTAAACTGGGACATAGATTCATCATTGAATGCCTTATGGATACATAAGTTGTGGAATCATGAACAAGAAACAATATTACCCAACACCAGTCTAGCATCAGTTCTGGCGCTATCTGACTTATAATGTAGCATCAAGTTTAACTGCCAACTGACCAACAAAGATTCAAAATTGATCTCCCAATGCTTGCAGCACAAAGACCTTGTAAAACTGAAAAATCACCTGGAAAAAGTTATGCTATATTTTGTATAAACATCAAAATTGTCCCTCAATGAATAGACTTTAAAGTTGAAAATAAAATTTGTTTTAACCATACTTTTCAATTAGTGATTGTGAAAAAATATGATATATATGGGATAGTTACATAAATGTATACAAGTGAAAAAAAATATGATTATCGGCTCCTAGTCATCCTTTCTAAGCTCAGAACTTCCAAAATAGACTAAATAAAATAATCCAACCATCATTTTTATTTAACTTAAAGAAGGAAGCAAATGGTGCAAAGCCACATTAGTGTTCTGGTAAAAGCATGCCAAAAAAAGTAAGTAATATCAGAAGGCTGAGTAACAATAAAGTAGTCACCAACAATATTAGAAAGGGACAAGGGTAGACAAGTTTTTCATAGCTTAGTAAAAAATATTCTGGAATCTTAAGAAAATAAATGACCCAGCACTTGAAATTCATAAAGAACAAGAAAACTTGGGTGGGGGCACATTAGTTTACTTAGAACATGGGTAAACCTACTAGTTCCTCAGTTAGAAAGACTTTCACATATATTTCACATATCGGCTCATCCGGAGTTGAGATAGGTCCTGAGAAGACAAAGTTTGCCCGGAATAGTAAACCCCAAAGTTGCTGACAGAGGTAAGCAGTTGCGCTTAACAACAAATCTGTAGTTCTAATGAGGATGAAGACCTTGACATCTCTAGATATATGTATAGCCGTGATACTTAGCATCGACTTCTGAGAATTGGCAAGCACGACAGAGCAATCAAAATTGGCCCCAGCAGAAAACATTCAAGAACAAAATCTGCCACAGGAAATAGCTCAACTCCCCCTTCCGAGCAGCCCTACTAAAGTAATGTTATGTAGAAACAGCATGCACATACTGACATACAAAGAAGAGCTTACAACAACTAATTCTGAAAATTATACTACAATTTATAATCCAAATCCAGGTTCCAAAAGATCAATTTTCCCCAGATAAATCTTGATTAGCTCAGGAAGATCATTCTTATACTTACTGACAAACCTATCCAAGAATCGCTTCTCAGGCTGCACTACAAAAGAAACTGGTCTCAAAGTTTTTTTTACCAAACCCTTGGACATCAGGACTTTAATCACACGGCATCTTGGGATAATCCTCTTCTCCAAATTATAAAAGAGAACTGAAGGAGTTCTGGCAATGATTGCAGCCTCCCAACCCATTTTATTAACAAGGACATCCATTGTCCTCGCTATATTCTCATCGGTAATATACATAAAAAAGGGATGCTTCCTAAATCCAAGTAAAATCTCCTCATCAGACAAACCCCAACTCCTATAAATCTCCATTCTGCGATCCCAAGTATCTTTATTTAATCCATTTCACATGCACTGCGAGGATAAATATAACTTGCAAAGGGTCAAACCCCATTTTGATAACATCCTCGACAGATCTCTTAAGCTTAACATGACTTTGATATGCTACACAGGGGAAATTCATAAGCATGAACAAAATACGCAATTGAGGCAACCCAACTCCTCTTAAAAATTCACATTCAAATCAACAGTCCACGTAGTAACATGAACAAGAATATTCGAATCACGCCTGATAGACTTAGCAACATCTTTTTCATTATCACAAAGTAAACTTTTGAGGAAATTATAAGCCGGGACTATCTTTTTTTCTAGGCTTCTCGACAACAGAATCGGAGTATACAAAATTACTGCTGGAATGTCAGTACCAGAGATGCCTATAGAGCTTAAAAATTCAATTTTGGGCAAAAGGGTTTTCTGGGTATTAGCTGATAGAACTTGAGGAGTTGCTTTGACAATTTTGGAGATTTGAGTATCAGTAAATCCATGATTTCTTAGAAATGTCATAATCCTACCTGATTTTTCTTGTTTTTTTCGCATGAGGAAAAATAGCAGGAAAAAAGACCGACTGTATGTGATGCATTTTGCAATTGGAAATTGTATGAACTACCCACGAGTCTTCTTCTACAAATAAAGATTAACATGATTTATGCAAATGGGGAAGTATATAACGCAATGTATTTACTCACCGGTTCAGATTTCTCTGTTGGGTGTGTTATTCCCGTCGTTAGCTAAACGAAGCTCTCCTTCCTTCTAAATTCTCACTATCGCTCTCGACCAGGCCCAAAGCCCCCAATATATATACTAGCCCTAATGTCATAATAAAATAATTATAGGTCGTAAAGTTATTTTATTATTATAAGACTTAAAATATAATTCACTGTCCTAAACTATTGGTCATATTTTATTTTAGTGATTCACTTTTTAATTTTATCAATTAGATGAGTAAACTATTAATTTTTTTTATTTTTGTCCAAATTCAATTGCCACGTCAAAAATTGACGACGTGTCATCTTGAGTGTAACAATAGAAAGCTGATGTATATTTAAATAATAATATTTCTATCATTTTATTAACTTAGTTTATTTGGCAAGGGTAAATTTGGCAAATCAATTTTTATTCGCCATTAAAACAAAACAAATCTGTACACAGACAAATCTCTACAATCGACAATGGCGGAGATCTCCCAACAATCAACACAAATCGAAAACTATGAATCTATATGACAATAAGACCATGGCGGAGATCTCCTATACTTCACAACATAATCAGCTTGTGTTTAACACAAAAGACTTTCTTTGGGCTCCCACTAGATTTAGAACTGCCCTTAGGGAGAAATTGGTTCACGCTTAACACTGATATTATAGAATACAACTAAAAATAGGATACAACGATCAGACTTACTTAAAACAAGTTAATAACATATACCGTACAAAAGAGAAACCCTTTCAAGACCAAACCAGAGCATTTTGGCGGCTTTAGTAGCTACAAAACTGATACAAACATGAAACCTACTTCTATATTAGACTTGGGAACACCAGGTACATACTCCAAACATCACTTAGAGACGCAAAAACTAGCTTGTTGTTACTTAAACTAAAGCCCAGATCTTAGGGCATATTAATTGTTAGTGACTTGTGCAATAATGATGATCCTTCTCTTAATAGCAGCGTTCACATTTCCTTTCATCAAGTCCCCAAAGAACCCATCCACACAAGTGTTTTCATTAGTGAGAGAAGATTGGGGAGATGGGGAGGTTGACCCTTCGTGTTTAAGGTTTCAATTGGCGAGGAGGCGCTTACAGGAGGGAGAATTGGTGGCTGCGGCATATGGTAAAGGTGTCTTGGAGATGGTTTTGGGTTGATTTTTCTTAGTTTGATTCTTTTTCATCATCGTTTATGGTACGGAGGAATTGGGGCTAGGGTTTACAAAGACATTTTAGGGAAAAGGTTCATTATTTGTTTGTTTGCTCGGTAAAAGGAAAAAGGTTTATTCTTTATTTTATTTGTTAGAGATTTGTAAATTAGATTTGTTTTGTTTTAATGGATAATAAAAATTGATTTATCAAATTTACCTTTGCTCAAATAATTTAAATTAATAAAATGATATAAATATTATTATTTAAGTACACTTCAACTTCCTATGGCCCTACTTAGGATGACACGTTGTCAATTTCTGACGTGTCAAGTGAATTTGGACAAAAATGGAAAAAATTAATAGTTTACTCATCCAATTGATAAAATTAAAAGATGGATAACCAAAATGAAATATGGTCAATAATTTTAGTAGTTAATCATATTTAAGCCTTATTATAAAGTAGTTACTTTTATTTTTATTGGTAATTTATTGTATTATATTAATATTTCAATAATAGCAATATAATAATAATATATTTATAATGTTTTCCTTGCCATTTTATGCACCATATTATGCAAGCGCTCAACTCCTGCTCTCATTGCTATATTATGCACCGAGCGTTGGGCATAAAAATTATATATGAGTGTATTTAAATTTTACCTATTTATACTTTTATCCCTGATAGGTCTCTAAACTTATCACGTTTATTTTGATGATAACAAATTTAGTAAATAGGAATAAATAAAAATAGGTAGAATCCTCTCTATAAGATTTTATATAATTATTCTTTTATTTCCTATTTTATTCTTATCAAAAATATTTTTTCATCCTAAAAATGAATTTACTTTTGGTTGACCTTGATAAATTGAATATCAAGTGTTAATTAAATAAATTCAAATATTAACATTTCCTTAGTCAAGGAGAATCTTATACTTTTCAAAATAATTTTCTAAAACTCTATTGGGAAAAAAGAAAAATATATATTTTAATATATGATGTGTTAAAATTATGTACTGCAAGTGCACAATATCGAATTGAAGAACTGACAAGTACAGGTCGAATCCACAGAGACTAGATTAATTTTAATGTTTTCTTAATATCAATTTTAGGCGAATTAGAAATAAAGATTGAGAATTAATTAACTAGAATATGAAAACAAATAATGAGGAAACAACCTAGGAATCCGAATTCATTAAATAATAAACATAACATATAATTCATTATCTTCTATTTTTATAACTCAACTATGATTTTGATCTCCCTTCCCTTTAATTTAGCAATTTTACAATTAACGTTGGCAAACATAGACTATGAAAATGTAAGGATTAACTATAACCCATCAAAACTTCTTCGAGTAAGCATGGATTATGAAAAACTCATATGTTAACAATAATTTATCTAAACCTCTTAATTAATTTAAAATCACATAAGAACTATAAAACGAAAGTATTTCAATAATGAAACATGAAGGCGAAATCAATTAAACATAAAAGCATAAATTATAGAAGAAATGAAAAATATTATCAATAATAATTATTTAATTTCATCTTCATCTTATATGAAAGAAATTAGCTAGACATGAAAAATAATTAAACTAACTAAAATAAAGAAAAGAAGAAGATTAAAAATAAATAAGAAAACTCCATTTAATTAACCATCATCCAACGAACGTACAATAAAGAATTAATTTAATCTACTCCTACTCCTAACCTAAACTAATACAATACCTAATGCTTCCTCCTCTCTAAAACAAGAGACCTATTTATAGAGAAAATAACTTTGAACCCTAATTTAGATTCATTGAACTTGGACACTTTTATTCCCTTTCCATGTAAGTTTTATTCCTTTCATTGACTTGCACACCAAGATTGTTCCACCTCTTTCCTTCTCCTTGCAAGATTATTCTTGGATATCGCTTGATCACCAAGATTTTGACTTTATTGCATCAAATATGAAATCTTACAAAATAAAATAAAACATATTAATTTAATAAACTAATATAATTAAAAGGACAAAATTAGGGATAATAAAATATATGAATCATGTGTTTATCAAATACCCCCATACCTATCTTTTGCTCGTCCTCGAGTAAAATTAAAATAAAATAAAACAAAAATTATACTACCCCATTTTCGTAGGAAACACGATTGCACTTATCATGTGCAACAAGCCTTTAAACCCCAAGGTTACCCCAAGTGGACGAGTTGTGTTTCGTGAGGGTTTGTAGTGAATATACCCACAAAATTCAAAAAATATTTTTTGGGTTCAACTAATTATGAAATTGAAAGAAAACTTCTAAATATCCATGGACATTATACATAAGCAATATTAAATTTAAAATCACACTTTCACCTTATCAAAAATACTCAATCTTCATTTTAAACACCATCCTTCATTAAATTAATTTCATGTGATGCATGCATGTGTATATGATGTAACTCTTAGTTGAGATTTTTACTATGAAAATCAAGCAAACTCCTTTTTCTTTTTCTTCTTTTTTTTCATTTTTTTTCAAAAAATTTTCTTGACTTGTGCAATGTCTCATTTTCTTAGGCTTTTCACAGTTACCTATGTAGCGAGCGTTGGACAAATGACTCCCAAACTAATTCGCTTTAGGGCACTAGGTGTAGAGATACCCTAAGGGTTTACTTACTCGAGTAACAAAAGCCACAAAATTAGACTAGTCAAGCTGCTTTTATTCATCACACTTTTCAGCATGAATATCGATGCTTCTTGAGGCTTGGATACCCAGTTATTTCGTTCAATAGACATTGAAGCAGTTATTTATTTATTTTTCAACTTTTTTTCAACTTCTCTTTCCTATTTTTTTTGAAATTACTCGAATCATAGTTTATACCCCACAACTAAGAATTAGTGCAAATGTGAAGTGCAAAAATACTTGTGAAATCAATTTTAATCTGGATGGTGTTTCGAACAAAGATTTATATCTTATCAAAGATTTCAAAATTCTAAATCTTTCAATCTTACTCATGAGTTTTGCTCCACAAACACTTATTAAAATTAATTCAATCAATAAAAAGTCAAACAAAATTTTTATTTATTTTTTTTGTGTTTTTTACTATATTTTCCTAAAAAGAAAATAAAATAAATTACAATAATACAAACAAACTCCCCCATACCTAAATCATGTATTGTCCTCAATGTACAAATGAAAAATAGAGAACAAAGATATGAAAGAATTATACCTTGTAGTAGGTTTTTATTCTACAAAAAAATGCGGTGAGAAAGAAAATAAATGTACATATCTTCAAATTTCATAAATCTTCAAAATTATGTGACTATACATGAATGATACAAATGGGTAAGTGAGTGTGAACTTTTCATGATTTTCAGGAATTCTAGGAAATTAAAAATAGTCAAAATTTTCATCTTAGTTATGCTTAAAATTTACCTCAAGAAAACTTTCACTAACAATGTTCAAAGGATGGAAGAATTAGTTCAAATACATGTTCTAGTTTAGTTGACTTATTTGTAGTAGATATCAACTCATTGACCTTATCTAAATATTCAGATTCATTCCAATTTTGGTCAAGGTGATTCAAGAAAAAATCAATTGGATCTTTTTTAATCAAGAGTCTATTTTCAATTATTTTTTGGTTCATTGACAACTCTTGGATCATGTTTACTTTAATGTGTTGGTCCAAAAAATAACTAGGTGGTTTTTTAGGAGTAAGTCTTTCAGGGTATGGAGTTTTAGGCTTATAAACTTTTTCAACCGACTCATTAAAAGTGACATGATCAATTTTAGGCATAGACTCATAATTTATAGACTCCTCAAATTGGCTTGACTCAAACTATGTAGAATTGAATACAAGATTTTTATTTTTCTCATCATTTTCACAACCATCAAAACTTTCAAAATTAACCTCAGAGTTACTAGAAAATTTGATAAGTAAATTTTATACCTACTTATTGGATATCAATTCACAAGAACTATGCCCATCTCAGGTACATTTTAGTGTGTTTTAGTTGAATTTCGTGTTATTTTGTATTTCATGTACTGAGAACTCCCCTGGTGTAAAAATTCAGGAAATGGCAAAGCTCGATGTTGGTATGTGGCATGAGGTCAGTGATGGCATGGCAAGGGGGTCGATTGGATAAATGAAACTGAGCATTGATGGACAAGGAGGCAAGAGTGGCATGTCAAAGAATTAGTAGTAGCTGAACACAGAATCAGCAGCAGCAGAGTCAAGAATTCAGGAGCCGCGTGGCTAATAGAGCTACAACACGCGCGCCCGCGCCATCACCTGGACTGAGCAGATTTTGAACAACGCGCGTCCGCGCTATGATTACTAAAAGGAACCTCATGTGCTTGTAGCCTTGTTAACATCTGGAGCTGTTAATTAATTTTATTTTAATTATTAAATTGGAAGTGTTTTAGTTAGTATAAACGATTATGGTTGGCACCAGACGTATCTATCTTTAGTTTTTACGTGTTTTTCATAATATAGAACTAGGGTTTACGCTTTGAGCGATTTCCAATGTGAAGCCAAGCATAAACTTTATATTTTATACTTCTTCTTTGGAATTCAATCATTGTGGATGAACTATTTTTATGTTGCTGGATATTAGTGAGGATTTGAACGTTACGTTTAGATTATAATCAGCAATTGGGTTTGATCGATTCTATCTTCTCTCTTTTAATTGTTTATTTATTTTCCATGTATTGCTTTGATCCCATAATGGCTTTTGGTTCAGTCATGAACTAAACTCCTTTATGGGATTCTAACGGATTTTAATATGTAGTCTAATTGATTGCTTGATTGGTGGACTGTTTGCGTATCGTGAGGAATTTTTATTATGGTTATTTTAAATGCATGAATGATTGATCACCATTCATTTTATGTGCTTGTATGGAGTTGGAAAAAAACATGCAAGTATGGTTTTAATCATGATAGCATGCGTATATGGGGTTGTTTGCTTAGCTTTGTATTTCGTGAACCAGATAGACATATCTTTGTTTCATAGTATGAGTTATATAAGGGCTTGTGCTTAAATTCAATATGGTTGCAATTTCATATAGAAATATAGTAAGGTTTGTTTTATTGACGATTACATGATGTCTTTTGTATGTGGATGTTATGTAAGTAGGTCATAATACATTGAAAAATGGTTATGTCTACATTCGTGCTCTTGGCTAATTTCTGTGATCGTGAATAATCTTGCATGATGGTGGTAATTAGATGAACTATTAAATGAAGTTAGGATCCCATTATTTCGATTTGATTTATTACATTAATATTCTTCTTTTAGTTATTAATTGAGTTTAGAGTAATTAAAAAATCAAATAAGCATTAGTTTAAGCATATAAAAATAGTGATTTAGTTGATGCATAATAGTTTAATTTAGAATCCTTTCTCCAGTGGATCGATACTCGACTTACTCTGTATTGCTTGTTGACACATGTATGCTTGCATGAGTTAGAGCTCTTTTGTTAGAACTAAAAAAGAGGCAACAAGTTTTTGGCACCGTTGCCGGGAAAAGGCGTATAATTTTTTTTTATTATCATTAGTTTTAAGCTATATTGTATGACTTAGACAAATCTAATTTTATCTCATTTCTATCTTTGTTTGTGTTTTTGTTTGGTTTTTGGTACTTTGTACAATTTTATGCACTGCGCGATCATCAACTCGAATTGATACCCGTGACGAGGATAATATTAACGGGAGAGGTTGGAAAGCGAGAGTGCGCAGAAATTTACAAGCACAGTTAGAGGGTACTACATCTAATATGGCAGAAGGACAAAGAGAAGAGCATAGAGCTTTAAGGGATTATTCCATGCCGAACATTAATGGATTGCAGTCTAGCATAGTCAGACCGACAATAGCAGCTAATACTTTTGAAATAAAACTGGGCACTATTCAGATGGTGCAGAATTTGGTATAGTTTGGGGGTGCTGCTACGAATGATCCTAACGAACACCTGTTGAGTTTTATTGAGATATGTGACACGTTCAGATATAACGGGGTGACGGAGGATGCTATCAGACATAGGCTATTTCCATTCTCATTGAGGGATAAATCAAGAAGTTGGCTTCATTCTTTGCGTTCAGGATCAATTACTACATGGGAGGACCTATCACAGAAGTTCTTAGCCAAGTTTTTCCCAATGGCTAAGACTGCAAAGATGAGGACAGCTATCTCTCAGTTCGAGCAACAACAAGGTGAATCCTTATACGAAGCATGGGAGAGGTATAAAGAGATGCTAAGGAAGTGTCCGCACCATGGTATGCCAGATTGGATGGTGATCAACACATTCTATAATGGATTGGGATGGCAATCTAGGCCGATTATAGATGCAGCTGCAGGAGGAGCATTATGGGCAAAGAGCTATGACGAGGCCTATAACCTTATTGAAACAATGGCAGTGAATGATTTTCAGAATCCTACAGCTAGGATGCCACAGCCCAAGGTTGTAGGTTTGTTGGAAGTGGATGCTATTACTCAGTTGTCGGAATAGATGGCAGCTATGGCGAAGAAAATAGATTCATTGGCAAAGAGCAAAGCGAAAATAGTTGCCTTCGTATGTGAGATTTGTGCAGGGTCACACTCGACAGATCAATGTACTATCAGCTCGGAGTCGGTACAGTATGCGAGAAATTACAGGAAAGACCAAGGATAGTTTCAGAACACATACAATTCCAACAACCGCAATCATCCTAACCCGGTTGGTCGAATAATCAAGGAAATCAACAAAATCGGTTTCAGTTGAATCATCGATTTGATCGCGGCCCGGTATGAATGACAGTTTACTCAAGACCACCTTTTCCACGCGAGATTTTCTCAACAACAACAACATCACACTCCATACCACACCTAAGCAAGAAAAGAAATCGAAATGGAGGAGATGATGATGAAATACATAGCAAACACAGAGGTAATGATCAAAAGCAAGCAGTGGCTATTAAAAATCTGGAAACTCAAATGGGCAAAAATGGCGAGCATGCTTAACAACGAGGCCCGGGGTTCATTGCAAGTAATATCTGAAGCAAATCCACGAAGAAGAAGGAAGGAAGAAAGTGTTAGGTTATAACACTTTCGAGTGCAGGAAGCGATTATGCGGAAAAATTCACCGGTAGCGGCCGCGCTTTGGTTTACTAAGGGATGACGACTTGCTGACGGCGCGAGAGCGAGAGAAGTTGGTGTCGAGAGAAAGAAAATCATGAGGGTTCTGAGTTGCAGCAAGTAGAGAAGGATAAAGCAAGTTCAGTTGAGAAGCCCGTGAGTACATCACCACTAGTTCACCCTCTGGTTTCGTATCCACAGAGATTGAATAAGTAGAGGGAAGACAAGTAGTTCAATAAATTTTTGGAGGTCTTTAAAAAGCTGCAGATCAACATACCTTTCGCGGAGGCATTGGAACAGATGCCAAGTTATGCAAAGTTCATGAAGGGTATATTGTCAAGGAAGAGGAGATTAGAAGAGTTTGAGACAGTGGCCTTGACAGAGGAATGCAGTGCAGTGCTTCAGCGTAAACTACCTCCAAAGCTAAAGGATCCGGGCAGTTTCACAATTCCATGCACGATCGGAAAGATGAGCTTCAGTAAGTGTCTATGTGATCTTGGGGCAAGTATCAATTTGATGCCCTTGTCAGTGTTTAACCAGTTGGGATTGCCGACTCCAAGGCCGACAAACATTTCTTTGTAGCTAGCTGACAGATCCATCACGTATCCACAGGGAATTGTTGAAGATGTATTGGTGAAAGTGGACAAATTTATCTTTCCAGTTGACTTCATCATTTTGGATTATGAGGAAGATAAAAGTATACCAATCATACTGGGGAGACCATTCTTAGCCACAGGAAGGACTTTAATAGACGTGCAGAAATGGGAACTCACTATGCGTGTACATGATCAGGAGGTTACCTTTAATGTCTTCAAGGCAATGAAGTTCTCAACAGATGAAGAGGAATGTTTCAGAGTTGATTTGGTGGACCATGTATTAAATGATGAAGTTGAGAGTCTGGTGGATTATGAACCATTGAGGAGTGTTATTGCTGAAAATTCAAAATTGGAGGATGAGGAATTCGATGAACTTGTGAAATATCTGGATACCACTCCATAATTGAGAAAATTGAGAACACACTTCGAGCCGTTGAAGAAAAGTTGGAGAGACATCGGTAAAATTAAAGCCATCTCTTGAGACACCTCCGAACTTGAATTAAAACCACTTCGGATCATCTAAGGTACACATTTTTAAATAAAGATTCAAAGCTACTGTGATTATTTCTTACTGCACTAACATCTTTTTCGGGAAGAAAAAGCGCTACGAGTGCTTAGAGAGTTCAAATCGGCTATTGGATGGACCATAGCGAGATATCAAAGGATCAACCCTTCTTTTTGCATGCATAAGATCTGTTGGAAGATGATAGTAAGCCGTCGGTGGAGCAACAAAAGAAGACTTAATCGATAATGAAAGAAGTGGTCAAGAAAGAGATCTTTGAAATAATTTGGATGGGCATAATCTATCGATTTCGAGACGACTCATGGGTGAGCCCGGTCTGATGTGTGTCAAGAAGAAGGGTGGTATGACCGTGGTTTTAAATGAGAATAATGAGTTGATTCAACACGAACGGTGGTGGGGTGGAGAGTCTGCATGGACTACCGCAGGCTCAACAAAGCTACAAGGAAAGATCATTTTCCACTACCGTTTATCGGTCAGATGTTAGATAGATTGGCGGGTTATGAGTATTATTGTCTTCTAGATGGTTATTCAGGCTATAATCAGATTGTGATAGCTCCAGAAGACCAAGAAAAGACAACCTTCACATGTCCATATGACACTTTTGCTTTCCAAAGGATGTCTTTCGGGTTGTGCAATGTTCTAGCCACCTTTCAGAGATGCATGATGGCTATTTTCTCAAATATGGTGGAACAGAATGTGGAGGTATTTATGGATGATTTCTCAGTCTTCGGGGACTCGTTTGATTTATGCCTTGAAAATTTGGTAATGGTTTTGAAGAGGTGTGTTGAGACAAACTTAGTGCTGAATTGGGAAAAGTGCAATTTTATGGTATAAGAAGGAATCATCTTTGGGACACAAAAGTTTGAAGAAGGGACTCGAGGTGGATAGGGCTAAAATTTGAAACTATTGAGAACTTGCCACCACCTACTTTAGTAAAAGGTGTTTGCGGTTTTTCTAGGACATGCGAGGTTTTTACCCATGATTCATCGAGGACTTCTCCAAGATAACTAAACCATTATGCGGTTTATTGGAGAAGGATGCACAATTTAATTTTGATGAGGCTTGCGTGTCGGCATTTGAGCACTTAAAGGGAAACTAACTTGACACCGGTTATTCTTTGTGCAGTTAGGATTTGCCATTTGAGTTGATGTGTGATGCGATGTGATTACTGTTGTAGAAATTA
The DNA here is from genome assembly GCA_020205615.1 of Panax quinquefolius. Classification (NCBI taxonomy): domain Eukaryota; kingdom Viridiplantae; phylum Streptophyta; class Magnoliopsida; order Apiales; family Araliaceae; genus Panax; species Panax quinquefolius. The sequence goes on from CM035154.1 coordinate 96,133,756, forward strand.
CATTTTGGGGGCGAGAGAAAGGAAAAGATATTTCATGTGATTTATTATGCCGGCAAGACCCTTACGGATGCTGCAGTTGAACTACACCACCACAGAGAAAGAGTTATTGGCGGTGGTGTATGCCTTTGATAAATTTTGAGCATATCGATTGGTACAAAGGTGATAGTGTACCACGGATCACATGCAACAATTTGACACTTAGTGGCAAAGAAGGATGCTAAAGCCGGTTGATCGGATGGATATTATTATTACAAGAATTTGATTTGGAGATCAAGGATAGAAAGGGCATTGAAAACCAAGTGGCGGACCACTTATCTCGACTAGAGAATCCCGAAAAGGAAGCGGAGCGACAAAGTTGTAATTAATAAATCCTTTCCAGATGAGCAGTTGTTTGTGGTGAAAGGGGAAGTGCCATGGTTTGCAGACTACGCGAACTATTTGGTGAGTAAGATGATACCTTATGACTTGGTGGGTCATCAAAAGAAAAAAATTTCTGCATGATGTTAAATGGTTTATATGGGATGAGCCGTACTTATTTAAATAGTGTGCTGATCAAATGATAAGAAGGTGCATCCCATATAGTGAGGTTGAGGGTATTCTGCAGGATTGTCATTCTTTTGTGTATGGGGGTCACCATGGTGGAGAGCGAACAACGGCTAGAGTATTACAAGCGGGATTTTACTGGTCGACAATTTTTAAGGATGCATAAAGTTTCGTCTAGAGGTGTGATAGATGTCAAAGAGTGGGGAACATCTCGAAAAAAAATGAAATGTCGTTGAATACGATCGCCGAAGTAGAAATTTTTTATGTGTGGGGGATTGATTTCATGGGCCCTTTTGTTTCTTCTTGCGGAAATCTCTACATCTTGCTCGCAGTGGATTATGTGTCGAAATGGGTAGAAGTGGCGGCTCTTGAGACAAATGATGCCAAGTAGTCCTCGGGTTTTTTACGAAGTATCTTCACTAGGTTTGGGACTCAAGGGCCATCATTAGTGATGAAGGTAGTCATTTACTGCAGCAGGCGGGTTCTGACTTTGTTGGCCAAGTATGGGGTGAACCATCATATTTCTCTGACTTATCACCCACAAATAAATGGCCAAGTTAAAGTGTCAAATCGAGAAGTCAAAAGAATCCTTGAAAAAGTTGTGAATCCCACGAGGAAGGATTGGTCTTTAAAGTTGGATGATGTTGTTGTGGGCATATAGGATTTGCATCTACAAAACTCCATTAGGGGCATGTCACCTTTTTCGGCTCGTTTATGGAAAAGCTGTCACCTTCTATGGAGCTAGAGCATAAGGCATATTGGGCGAAATGGAAGCTCAATTTTGATTTGAAAGGCTGGGGAGAAGCGCTACTCAACTCAATGAGTTGGATGAATTCGATTACAAGCATATGAAAATTCAAAGTTATATCTGAGGAGAAGGTGAAGAAATGGCATGATCGCAAGATCATAGAGAATATTTGAGCAGGGACAAAAGGGTTTTCTTTTTAACTCGAGACTTAAACTTTTTCGGGAAGCTGAAATCAAGATGGTGGGGCCATTTATGAGTGAAATCTGTCTTTCACATGGTGCGATAGAAGTGTTTGATAAATTCCGGATCGACCTTTTAAAGTGAATGGGCAGCGATTGAAGCATTACTTTGGTGGCGAGATGGGCAGACAGAAAGTCACCTCAATTCTTTCTTCGACATGAGATTCAGAGACAGTTAAGCTAATTGACTATAACTTAGCGCTTGATGGGAGGCAACCCATTATTTCTATATCTACTTTTTACTTATTTAGTTTAGGTTGCTTTTGTTAGTTCATTTGCATTTTTTTTATTGTGATAGTAGATTAGCTTTGCATGAATATCTTAGTGGCTGCATTTGGACATGAGTATGTCTGTGCATAGCATCAAAATTATGGTATTAAGTTAGACATTCATGTTTATTCAGTAATTCATGCCTTGAAAGTGTTTATTGATGTCTATGTAGGTATCTTGGACTGAATTCATCACTGATTTGAAGTACTGGAAATGAAAGTTGGCAGTGTAGGATATAGGGTCGCGCTTTCGCGCCATGATAATGATAAAAACCACAGCGCAGCGCTTTGCAATACCGCCAAAGAAAAAGTCCTCTCTCGCACCCGCGCCACATGCACATTGAAAACTTAGCGTACCGCATGGTGGCGCGTGTGACATCGGAAGTGGAAATTTTTTAAGTTTTAAAAAGGTGTTGTGACTCTCCCCTCTCAATTGATATCGGTTGAAGCCCTATTCACTTATTCTCCCACAAATGCGTCGTCTCCTCATCTCTAGTCGATTATAAACTAAGCCATACATCTCTCATCTCCACTACGTGATTATTGCTTCAAATCTCGATTCCGATTGATTGATTAATAGCTACACTATAAAACCTAGGGTTTCAGATTGGGTTGTGTGAAAATCGGTTTGGGGTTATTCACTTCATCAACTATCACTCACTATTATCGGAGGCAAGTCATCTTCATTTTCTCTATCAATTGCAAATGGGTCCTAAAAGAGCGCGCTCTTCGTGTCTTCGTCATCATCGTCTTCCTCTAGCGATCGAGGGAAGATGTTGTGGATCATACCAAATTTCTGAGTCTAGATGCACAAATAGAGTATTACTGAGAATCGTGGCTAAAACATTTGTGAAGGAAGGGTTTCAAGCACGAGAAATAGGATGGTCAATTATGGAATATGATTCGAGAAAAGGATGATTTGGATGATTGCATCTCCTATAGCTGCCCCTATGGGTGTTGTTTGAGAATTTTATGCGAATGCAAAAGATACTATGAGTGGGTTATCCATGGTTCGAGGAGTTCAAGTGAATTTCTGACCTCCCGTGATCAGAGCAATTTTCGGGATACATGACACGCCACCGACTGGGTATAATAATTGGGTCACAGGTGCATATTTGGAAACTGATTTGGAAATTGTCATTGCTGAATTGTGCGTTCGAAAGGCACGAAGTGGACTTATAAGGGCGGAATGAATCGACCTCGAATATTCGGCCTCGACCTTGAATCGGTATGCTAAAGCGTGGAATTTGTTTATATGTATAAAGCTCGTTAAAATCGACTCACCGACATGAAATCTGTTGAGAGGGCTATCATTACATGGGGAATAGTCACGAGCAAGTACATTGATGTGGGCCACCTCATTCATCAAAAAATATGTTACGTTATATCTGGGGAACACGACGGGGAGTATTCCACATGCGTCCGTTGTAGCTAGCCTATGTGCCCATCAAGGAGTCCGGTGGGGTGATGAACATCTACAAAACCCTAGCCAAGATATCACTCACGCAACCATTGCAAAATTCAAGGATTGGGCAGGAGGTGCACCGCACCCACGAGGAGAAGGCTTTATCATCCAACCCACATTCTCAGAGCCTCCACCACAACCCCACGGGGAGAGATGAAGTGGGGCGTCGACTCAAGCAAGCTTGCTACGCCTTCTGGGGATCGACGACTCAGAAGGTTGGAGCGAAAGGTCGACGATGATGTACGACAACTTTGTAGCATTTTTTTCTGGTCTCGACGAGGTCATTAGTGGAGGCATTTGCACAACGAGGACCATGCTTGAGTGGCCATAGTTTGGAGACGGTAGTGCCATATCCACTGCTGGATTCACCACCCGAAGAGGGTGGTGCGGTGACGATGGGGGGAGTTTCTAAACCTATACCTTCATTCATTGGGGCGATGAATATTATAAGTTTGGGGGTATTGGGGTAGTAGGGTAGTGCATATAGTATTTGCATGTTTAGTTTAAATTTTGTATGTTTAGTTTAATAGTTTGCATGTTTATGTATTAGATAATAATTGCATGTTATATTTTTTGTTTTAGTTATCATTATTGTGTTGTTAGTATATGTTTAGTTGCATGTCTCACAAATTCTAACTTTATGGAAATTTTGTCTAGCCTATGATGAAAGTGAATTTTGAAGGATTGTTGAGTATTTTGGATAACATGAGCTTAGATATAATGTTTTACGATGTAATTCATGATCTTTGTTTAGATGCTTTTTCGGTTTGCCTTTGTCGTGTTCACAATTGCTTGTAGGCATAAGAATGATGTGTTGCATTGCTTAATAGAAAATGTGGTTTTAAAAAGAAATATGTGGAAAATGGACTTAGGTATACAAAACATTGATAATCAAACTTTGGGAAAACACATGGGTATGCTATATAAAAAAAAAAAAAAAAAATGCAAAACGTGGCTAGTCTTATTTTGGGGCCCTTGTTACTTGAGTAAATACGCATGGTAGGGGTGTCTTAACACCTAAGCCCTAAGGTCTTTTATGAGTGCAGGAGTCGTTGGTTGAAAACTCGCTAAGGGGTATCATTGTTAGCCTAATGGAATGAGGCATTGCTGATCATGTGAAAAAAAAAAAAAAAAAAAAAGAAAGAAAAAAAAAAATAGTAATAAACACTGCGGGAAAGAGCGAAAATCGCCTCGTGAGTAAAAATAAAGCAGTTAAGCCCATTGTTGAACCTTAGTTTGTTTTAATATGTGGGAACAATCTTTGTTGCATAAGTATACACGAGTCTTGATTTAGACTGTAATTTTCTATTTTGAGCAGTTAAACATGTGTATTCTTTGCTTAAATTAAGTTTTGGTGAACACAACACACACACACAACATCCTTATAGCATATATGAATTGTTTGAGTTTATGATATTATGCCTATAGTTTGGTTTGAATTTGTATTCTTGAATCTGGATAATTCGCTGAGGCATTTTGGACAGAAATCCTGTTATAGCTGGAACAATGTGAGACTCGTTTCCATCATGATATAGTTACATAGCATATAGTTGCATTTTTAGTATTTATGTAGTATGCATTGCTTGAGGACAAACAATAGTTCAAGTTTGGGGGTATTTGATAAGGAGGTTTTATACCTACTTATTGGATATCAATTCACAAGAACTATGCCCATCTCAGGTACATTTTAGTGTGTTTTAGTTGAATTTTGTGTTATTTTGCATTGCATGTACTGAGAACTCCGCTGGTGTAAAAATTTAGGAAATGGCAAAGCTCGATGTTGGTATGTGGCATGAGGTCAGTGATGGCATGACAAGGGGGTTGATTGGATAAATGAAACTAAGCATTGATGGATAAGGAGGCAAGAGTGGCATGTCAAACAATCGATGTAGTAGGATTTGAGATGAGAAAGTAGCAGCGAAACGAAATTCAAGAATTTGAAGTCGCTGTAGGCTAACATAGCTAGCCTTAACACGCGCTACCGCGCCATCACCCGGACTGAGAAGATTTTGAACAACGCGGCGCTTTATACTATGATTTATAAAGGAACCTCGCATGGCGGTCATACATTGACATCTCATGATCTGTTAATTAATTTTATTTTAATTATTAAATTGGAAGTGTTTTAGTTGGTATAAACGATTATGGTTGGCACCAGACGTATCTATCTTTAGTTTTTACGTGTTTTTTATAATAGAGAACAAGGGTTTACGCTTTGAGCGATTTCCAACGTGAAGCCAAGCATAGACTTTATATTTTCTACTTTTTCTTTGGAATTCAATCATTGTGGATGAACTATTTTTATGTTGCTGGATATTAGTGAGGATTTGAACGTTATATTTGGATTATAATCAGCAATTGGGTTTGATCGATTCTATCTTCTCTCTTTCAATTGTTTATTTATTTTCCATGTATTGCTTTGATCCCATAATGGCTTTTGGTTCAGTCATGAACTAAACTCCATTATGGGATTCTAACGGATTTTAATATGTAGTCTAATTGATTGCTTGATTATTTTGAATTTGTTTGGTGTATCGTGAGGAATTTCTATTATGGTTGATTTGAATGCATGAATGATTGATCACCATTCATTCATTTTATGTGCTTGTATGGAGTTGAAAAATAACATGCAAGTATGGTTGTAATCATGATAGCATGCGTATATGGGGTTGATTTGCTTAGCTTTGTATTTTGTGAATCGAGATAGAAATATCTTTGTTTCATAGTATGAGTTATATAAGGGCTTGTGCTTAAAATTGATATGGTTGCAATTTCACATAGAAATATAGTGAGGTTGGTTTTATTGATGATTACATGATGTCTATTGTATGTGGATGTTATGTAAGTAGGTCATAATACATTAAAAATGGTTATGTCTACATTCGTGCTCTTGGCTAATTTCTGTGATACGTGAATAATCTTGCATGATGGTGGTAATTAGATGAACTATTAAATGAAGTTAGGATCCCATTATTTCATTAATATTCTTCTTTTAGTTATTTGATTTATTACATTAATATTCTTGATTTTTAGTTATTAATTTTGAGTTTAGAGTAATTAACACATGTATGCTTCATAAGCATTAGTTTAAGCTAATATAAAAATAGTGATTTAGTTGATGCATAATAGTTTAATTTAGAATCCTTTCTCTTACAGTGGATCGATACTAATTGAATAACTTACTCTTTGTATTGCTTGTTGACATAGTTTGATTAATTTAATGCCTCCTCTTATGCTTGCATGAGTTAGAGCTCTTTTGATTTTATTAGAACTAAAAAAGGAAGCGTAGCAATAATCTTGTCTTTCCGCACCGTTGATCCGCTTCGATAATCCTGAAAAAAAAATTAGAAAAAGAAAAAACTAATTCGAATAAATAAAAATTAAGGGATATAAAATTAAGTCTAGTCCCAGCAACGACGCCAAAAACTTGATGTGTTAAAATTATGTACTGCAAGTGCACAATGTCGAATTGAAGAACTGACAAGTACATGTCGAACCCACAGAGACTAGATTAATTTTAATGTTTCCTTAATATCTATTTTAGGCGAATTAGAAATAAAGATTTAGAATTAATTAATTAGAATATGAAAACAAATAATGAGCAAACAATCTAAGAATCTGAATCCATTAAATAATAAACATAACATATAATTTAATCTCTTCTATTTTTATAACTCAACTATGATTTTGATCTCGCTTCCCTTTAATTTAGTAATTTTACAATTAGCGTGGGCAAACATAAATTATGAAAATTTAAGGATTAACTATAACCCATCAAAACTTCTTCGAGTAAGCATGGATTATGAAAAACTCATATATTAATAATAATCTATCAAAATCTCTTAATTAATTTAAAATCACATAAGAACTATAAAACGAAGGTATTTCAGTAACGAAATATGAAAGCGAAATTAATTAAACATAAAAGCATAAATAATAAAAGAGATGAAAAATATTGTCAAGAATAATTATTTAATTTCATCTTCATCCTAGATGAAAGAAATTAGCTAGACATAAAAAATGATTAAACTAAGTAAAATAAGGAAAAGAAGAAGATTAAAAATAAATAAGAAAACTCCCTTTAATTAACCATCATCCAATAAACGTACAATAAAGAAGTAATTTAATCTACTCCTACTCCTAACCTAAACTAATACAATGCCTAATGCTTCATCCTCTCTAAAATAAGAGACCTATTTATAGGGAAAATAAATTTGAACCCAAATTTAGATTCGTTGAACTTGGACACTTTTGTTCCCTTTTCATATAGGTTTCAACTTCCTAGTGGCAATCAAATTCTCAAAGAGATCTTCTAGATAGACTTTTCTTTCTCTTGTTGGATTTGATTTGCACACCAAGATTGTTCCACCTCTTTCCTTCTCCTTGCATGATTCTTCTTGGATATTCCTTACATGAATAAGAGCATTAAATATCGCTTAATCACCAATATTTTGACTTTATTGCAATAAATATTAAATCTTACAAAATAAAACATACTAATTTAATAAACTAATATAACTAAAAGGACAAAATTATGGATAATAAAATGTATGAATTATGTGTCTATCATATATATATATATATATATATATATATATATATAAGTGTATGTGTGTGCATGTGCCGTGTGTGTGAATGTGAGCTTGAAACCATGTGTGTGTGCAAGCATATGAAGCATGCGCTGGAAAGTATGGACCTGGGACGCCCCCAAATTCAGACCACACGTGTCCCAAATTTGGTTGTCACGTACTAACTCAAATAATAGATCAACATCTCACATAGCGGAATAATAGAATAAACTACATTTATATAATATAATTATCCTTGTCCCAAAGACTCGCAATCGTGACTAATACAATACATCTTAAACTAAACATAACTTAATACAAATAAGTTCTCTTACTACCACATAATAGTGCATTCGTAGTATTACATAAATAATTACTCCAAAGCCTTCTCTTTACCCTTGTCCTTGCCAGAGGGTTCACCACGTTCTGCCTTCACTCAAAGTTTTATGGAAAGCAAGGATGAGCAACAATTTTGCCCAGCAAGTAATATAGCAAAAAGGGTAATCAATATGTTTTAAATTTATCAAGGGTATATGGTAGTTCAAGATAACAAGAAGTATCGATGATTGTCAACAATAATCGCTATGGATAATAATATCAATAATATTCAATGATTAAATCAATTCAAGATTTCAAAGCAATAAACACCGAAAGAAAATACTAAGGACTATGAACTTCTCCTAAAATTAATAAATAATAAGAGGCGATAATTCTACAAAATGAGTACAACAGGTGATCAGCCTAAAGTACCCTATGTCATGCATAATATTTAGTCTTTCTCATGTGCCCACGTCGGTTCCCCGATAATATATAATTCCCCTACTAAGAGGGTTGTTCTTCTAAGTTATAAGAGTCTGCACCAAGTTAATTTGGTTTGGATAGCTTTCGATCAAATATAAATAGTCTAGCCGAATCAATGGCTTATACAGTTTCTTTCACAATATATATATGAACAATTATCATTCGAATCAAAGTTTAAAATTTCATTAAGAAATATTATTCCTTCAAAGATCTACTTGTACGATCAATAATTGCACAAGTTCAAATAATGCTCAATAAAGAGTAAGGTTCGAGTACTTGCCTCAAGCGTAGTTTACCAAAGTAAAGCTTAATAACCTCTTTCAAAGCTTAATACCCTTTTTCGAATCCTAACATAATATATTTACACGTATAGGATTTTCATTAGTTACATAAACTCATATATGTAAGTTCAAACGTACACATAAACGTCTAACTTAGTTGTAACTTTATACATACTACATCACATATCCTACATCCTCATAGCATAAATCAGATTGTATGACACCACAAAGTCCAACAACACCTTTTTAAATCATTACTTGCAAATACCTTTTTGAATTTCATTCTCGAAATTTATAATCATTCGATAAATATTTAACTCTAGCATCTAGCATGTTTCTTAACACATTGGTTAACACACTGGTCACATAATGTATGTAGACACTCGAAATTTTCTGCACACCTGTTACTAACATTGAAGGAGGGCAGATTCGTCTTTCAAAGATAACCCTGGAAGATAGCTCACATCCATTCTGGATACTACCGAAAGTTCAGTCTCAACCCTGGAACACACACCAGGAGTTTCAATTCCAACCTCGGAGAGAACCCTGAGTTTCGTCCTTGGAGATAACCCCAAGGAATGCTGTTGCAGTTCCGGCGATAACTCCAGAAATGCTTGTTTCAAATGTATGCAATCAGCTTCAATCTCAGACCTCCTACTGAGGCACTCATACCAAAGACCCGGAGATAACACTGGGAAGACAGGCACACTTACAGATGACCTTGCAGAATTCAAACACTTGTAGCAGTCCAATCTCAGATGTAACCCTGAGCAACGTCTGCTATCAGCTCAAACCGGAGATAATCCCGGTGAGGAGTCAAATCGTCATCTTGCCACCTCAACTCCTGCGCACCGTCTCAACATTTCATACATACATTTCTACACAACAATGTCCCACAAGAACCAATGAGTACCATTCCCGAGTGACTATTACGCGTGGCAGCACACCGGATAGAATTTGAAGCTTGAAGACCATGGGCATGGTCCCCTCTTCCTGACTTCATACAACCTCTAATCCCATGTCATGGCGTAACTCTCGATAAAAGAAGTCCAAAGAAGGTCTTGTACACCTCATTCAGATGCTCAGATTGAAGTTCTAAAAGTTTAAGCGGACATCACAGTGCACGAGTGCACGATTGAGATGGGGACCCATGAACTGAGGCACCGGCAGCCATGCAGTGCATCTGCTGGCTATATTGAGGTACAACTGTGGCTCCTGCTTGGTGTGGCCATTTATAAGAGAAAAAAGGCCAGGAAGCCCTGTCTAATTTACTCTGTACACACCCCATATTGAGTGCTTTCTCATTTTAAACACCTGTTAGCTCACATATAGCTATATTTTATCGGCGGGAGCTACGTGTTTATCCATCTAGAGCCATAGAAGCCTATTTTGGCAGCCCACTGTAAGCCTTCTCACACTCTATAAAGCCTTTCTCTTCATCTTTGCACACACTATTCTTCACATTGAGAGTCATGTTGTGTGTGTATGCTTGAACTTCAGTTTGTGGTTTTCATTTCTGTCTGTATATATATACTTATATATGTATATATTTATATATGGACTAACATTATCGAGTTATGCCTCAATTGAGCCTAGACTTATGTCTGGAGCGTTTACTTGCTTATATATATATATATATACTTATATATATAAACTGTTGTCAGACTGTCTGATGTGCCTGGATTTTACATCCGGAGCGTTTACTTGCTTATATATATATATATATATATATATATATATACTTATATATATAAACTATTGTCAGACTCTGTCTAATGAGCCTGGATTTTACATCCAGAGCGTTTATTATATATATATATATATATATATATATACTTATATATATGAACTGTTGTCGAACTCTGTTCGATGAGCCTGGGTTTTATATCTGGTGCGTTTACCTCTTTAATATATATATATATATATATTTATATTTCTGTTAGGCCTGGAGCTTACTTCGAGGCCTTTTACTGCTTTATTTATATTTAGTTCCGCCTGGAGTTTACTTCGTAGTGGTTGATCGTCTTTACTGCTTTCTTTACATTTAGTTCCGCCTGGAGTTTACTTCATGGCGGTTGATCGTATTTTATAGTTTTATTTACTTTTTCGATCCCCCATGGAGGTGCTTTCGTGGTGGTTGATCATGTCCATATATATATATATATATATATATATATATATATATATATATATCGCTTTAATATATTTACATTTAGATCCCCATGGAGGTGCTTCGTGGTGGTTGATCTGTATATATATATATATATATATATATATATATATATATATTTATAGCTTTTATATATATAACTGCTTACTGCTTTTCATATAAAATGCGGCAACATGTGAGCCTAGGAATCATGTGATCACAGATTCAGTCTATTGAATCTAGATTCGGTTCCCGTGATGGACATTTTCAGCTATAAGCAGCTTGTACATTATTTACGGTGTTTGAATTTCCTAAGATGGCTATCATGCCCATGAGGAGTTCGGCATTGCTGTATATTATTTTCTCGAAGATGCCTCGCATCTCAAAAATAAAAGCAAACAAGCCGAACATTTAATAATAAAATGTAAGTATGAAAAGGTCTCAATTACTATTGAGCACAGGGTTTGAAAAACCTATTTTACAAAACTTCATTGCTATATCCTATTTAAAATTAAATTTTTTTATAAATTCAAACCCTTTGTATATAGGTGCGAACGGGGTCTCACACTACTTCCAAATAAATTGCACATTGATTCACACACACACACACACACATTCATATAATAGTTTCTTGAAAAGTGACGGTCACCGTGGCAACACGGATGTCGGGGGGTGCCTAACACCTTCCCTCCGCATAATCAAGCCCCCGAACCCAAATGAATCTCGGTTTCACAGACCCGTTTAGCAATGTTACATCACTGGGTCAATGTGAAAACCTTTTCTCGGTTGCGTTGGTGCAACTAGTTAAAAACACCAACTGGCGACTCTTAAAGTCAAATCGTCGACATTACACATGTCAGACCTTTTTCACTTATTTTTTCAAACAAATCTCACATAACATGAAAACACCAAAGAACAAGTAACAAAAAGGGACGAATAAAAATCCCGATGTCGACAGGTGGTGACTCTACTGGGGACTCCATTAAGAGGGCTTAAGCTGCTACTACAAGCTTTTCAAAACTGTTATATGCTTGTGTGTGAATGTTGCATTTACATTTATAATGAATGTGTAAGAATGCATTTTACTTACTGCACTACAATATATCTATCTGTGATATTAGTGCTTCGTACATGTCATCATTTTCATAAACGGCGAGACACGTGGTATGTGAATGTATGTTGTGTGGTTCCTCCACCAGGAGGCTATCCTGTCGATGTTTGATTACTGGACTCATAGGGAGACTAATTCCAACGAGGCTAAGGAAATGCACCACCCAGATTCGCTCCAGTTGAAAGACCGAATTAACTACCCATCAAGTAGATTGCGATGATCTGGGGACCTTCATGCCAAAAAGCCGTGAGAGTAAACCTAAGATAGGTCAACCTCTGATAAACCAAACGCGGAGGAAAGTCTCTTCATGCTTTCCATTTTTTCAATTACTTATAAAAACATTTACTTGTAATTTTATTCCATGTTCATCTTTATGTAATGGAAAATATGAAGAATATTTGTGCATACATGACATATTATCAAATAACGCCCGTTTTTGCAGGATGATATTCCTAAAATGGGCACATAATAATAGCATTTACATTATCCCTAAAGACTAAACTACATAAGTCTTTTGTAGGGAAACAATTGGGCCTGTTACCTGCTCAAAATCCAAAAAGGCCACGAGCCTACAGCCAATCATGTCTTTTTTTGACCAGTCTAATCCTGTTTCTCGAGAAGAGTTCGACGGATTAAGTAAACAAATTATAGATTTGGATGTCCTGCTTAAGGAATTGCATCAGTCTACTCAAGGTTCAAAGATGCCTACACATACATAATCCTCTACATAAGGAGGGACACAAGGTTTGGATAAAGCAAATCCAGAACCTCAGTTGGATACGACCAACAAAGACCCTGAAAACACCCATCTCAAAAGAGATCCAGACACCGGTGATATCAAGAAAAAGGTCCTTCAAATGGAGGAAAATATTCGTGCTCTCAAAGAGATTGGAACGCATGAAAGTGTTTCATATGCTGACCTTTGCATATTCCCTGGTGTTCATTATCCAGAGAAATTTAAAACCCCTGACTTTGAAAAGTATGATGGATTAAGGGATCCTTACACACATTTGAAGGTGTTCATTGGAGAACTAGGATCTTATACGGAAAACGAGAAGCTCAGAATGCAGCTGTTCCAGAAGAGTATGACTGGAGAAGTACGTTCATGGTATACCAGAATAGACAACTCAAAGATCCATAGCTGGGAAGAGCTAGCTCACGCCTTCCTCACTCAATACAGCTTTCAATCTCAGATGGCTTCTGACCGGTACCAGATTACCAAGGTCAAGAAATAGTCTAATGAGTCTTTCAGAGAGTATGCTCAAAGGTGGAGGCGCCTTGCTGCTCAAGTTATTCCTTCCATGACAAAATCAGAAATGGTCATGACTTTCATAGACATACAGGAAACTTCTTTCTATGAGAGAGTCTTAGCTGGTATTGGCAAACCATTTTCTAAAATGATCAAACACGGAGAGATGGCTGAGATGGGATTGAAGTCCAGTAAGATTCAAGACCTAGCCGCTCTTAAAGTAGTTGCTGAGCACATCCAGCCTGGATCTTATGGAAATAACCCCTGGAGGGTCCATAAAAAGAAAGAGGAGGATCTTTCCTTGATAATACAAGGTCAAAAAGGCAGTCAGAACATGCCTATACAGAGGAGAAACTACTCCCCTTTCCAAGCACAATCTTCAAACCCTCAATTGCCTAAAGGTGGAGATGCAAAGCACCCTCGAAAGTTCACACCCTTAGGGGATTCTTGCTCTTCTGACTACTCAGAAGAAATCACACATCTTCTTTCACTAGCCAACCTTAATGGGAGGGGTTTCAATGCTACTCGGAAGTGTACTTATCATGCCGGAGCACCTGGACATGATACTCAAGATTGTTGGGCCTTAAAACACAAGATCGAAGATTTAATAGATAATGGTGAGATCGTGGTTACCAAACCAGATCAACCTCATGTACAAGACAATTCGCTTCCTCAACACAAAGAAGAAGAGGTCAATATGATTAGTTGGAGCAGTGGACAGAGTTCTAATTTTAAGGGTGAATCATCCCAGACCATCAAAGATGGTGTTGACAGATGGGATTACGCAAAGTTTCAATTTCCTATGGAACGAAAGATGAAATTTCTTTGTAAGCAAATTGAACAATTGACAGAACTAGTGACCCATCAGCATCAAGTCACATGCCCGTTAGTCAGCCAGGAGCATGCCTATCTCCTTCCTTTTTTTATGAATGCTCCACCATCACCCTCAAAAAGTGAAGCTATGGAAGATAAGGTTGTAAAGAGAGAAAATGCTAAAGCCCGTTGCGATTTTGCCAATCAGAGGGAATTTACCTATCTAGGCCAATCTATGGAGATATTTCAAATGCTGATCAATGAATGAAGAACTACCTCCCTTCTACCTCTAATCAATCCCCGTTCAAGACGGTTCAACTCCGATGGAGTATGTCAATATCATTCACATTCTCGCGGTCACAACACAAAAGAATGCTGGTCACTCCGCCATCTCGTTCAGAATCTTATCGATAGCGGTTTCCTGCAGCTGGCAGATGATGAAACTGTGCAACTCGAGAGTGGGAATACATGTCCTACTAAATGAAAGGGATCAGTAGCAGTTATATCTGCTGAGGATGATGAGATTGTCAAAGCATTTCCTATACAAACAATTCAACTCAAAGGGACTGATAATCCTTTAAAAGTGGCTGCACTAGAGCCAATTTCTTTACCCTTCAGACCACAGTACTTGTTTTCAGCTTACACAAAGTCCCATGGAATTATGGAGAAGCTGAAGGATCCACATCTCATACTACTGCTACAGTGTCAAAGGAAAATCCACTGTATCTTCCTCAGAGGGTGATGAAGCCCGCCATAAAAGCAAAGGGGAAGATTCCCATGGAGAAAATTGAAAAATTCCTCAGCACCATGGGCCATAATGAAGCCAAGGTGGTTCTAAGCTTAAGAGAAGCTCTACATCAGATCTCAATACTGGACTTGGTTTTTCTTAGAAGATTCTGGGAAGATCTTATTGAAGGTTTTGGAAGAAGCCTACTTGCCAAAATCAGTGGATGTGGAAAAATTTCAACATCTGGTTGATCACAGTTTTAACAACAATGTGATATCCTTCACTGATGACAACATACCTCCAGAAGGGAACGGTCATTGCAAGACATTACACATTGTAGTTTTATCCTCCGGGTATATGTTAGCCGGAGTTTTGATAGATGGAGGTTTGCCTCTGAATATCTGTCCTTATGTCACTTTTATAAAGATGAATATCAATCTCAAACGGATCCGAAGTAGCCATATAGTTATCAAAGCTTTCGATGGATCTTGATGAAATTCTATCGGGGAGATTAAGCTGCCAATTGATATTGGTCCAAATACCTTCAATGTATCCTTCCACGTCCTCAAGATAGATTAAGGATACAACCTGCTATTGGGGAGACCATGGATCCACATGGCTGGAACCGTCCCTTCTACACTACATCAACAACTTAAATACATTGTCAACAATAGCCTAGTCACTATCAACGCTTTGCTGGAATGTCCTGAACAAGGAGATCTACCTATCATCAGCTTCAATTCAGAAGTTGAGCCGGCCAATTTTCATACTTTGGAAGTGAGTAACATGCAATACCATCCTATTGGAGCGCCACTTCCCATACCCAAGATTTCTGTCGAGGTTATGTCGGCCACTCAAGAAATGATGTCATTGGGTCATCATCCTGGACAAGGGCTTGGTAAAGATAAGCAGGGTATTAAGCACCTAATTCAAGTGTCCAGTCAAACTGGGACATCCGGACTAGGCTATTATGCCAGTTCCAGTCACAAGAATCCTCATAAGCACAAGCAGATTCCTCAAGCTTCCGCCACACAATGATTTTCTCCATCTGCACCTCATTAGCTGATACAGTCTCTGGTAAAGGTTCCAGCCCATGTTATGGCTATGATGTTTCCCAAACCAGTACCATTCAAAGCAAAAGAGGTCCTGATCCCTGATCCCGAAGTAGAAGAAAGGGAGCAGAAACGTAAACATAACATCGCCTTGATGATGTCAGGCATACGCATCATTGTCCATGATGAACATACAAATAGATATACCCCAGACGATGATTGCCTAGATGTTATGGTCATCATTCGGGAAAAGGAGGACGATGACAGCCCCTCCATCACTGCAGTCCATCAGGACTTTACCCTCGACAATTGGAGCAGTACTCCATGCATTGGTCAACGAGGGTAAAACGGGCAGAAATCCCTCTGTCTTGTAGATAACTTTAATTGCTTACTTTTATATACAGTATTAGCAGTTATTTTATCAGTTAAAATAAATCACAAATCGATAAATTTATTTGGAGACATTATCTTTATAGAGAGAGGTGTGAGATATATACTGACCATAAAAGTCTGAAGTATATCTTCACACAGAAAGATTTGAATATGTGACAGAGAAGATGGTTGGAGTTGATTAAAGACTATGATTGCGAGATTTTCTATTATCCTGGAAAGGCGAATGTTGTTGTCGATGCCTTAAGTAGAAAGAGACGGGAGAAATTAATGATGCTGACTGCTTAGGAGAAGCTAGTATTAGAAATTCCAAAGATGGAGTTAGAAATTAAATATCCGATAGTATCAGATGAAAAAATATTCCAGATGGGAAATAGTTCAACGTTGGTAGACAAGGTGAAGAATGCACAACTTCAAGATGAAACTGTGAAGAGATAAGGAGAAAAGTGTATAAAGGTGAGGAAGATAAATTTAAAGTTGATTCGGAAGGGTTACTTAGATTCGAAGGAAGAATTTGGGTTCCACTAGTACCAAAAATTAAAGAGAAAATTTTAAATGAGGCTCATAATTCAAGATATTCGATTCACCTTGGAAGTACAAAAAATGTACTAGGATCTTAGACATCATTTCTGGTGGTTGAATATGAAAAAGGATGTGGCTGAATGTGTGGCAAATTGCTTAACGTGTCAGAGGGTTAAAGCTGAACATCAAAGGCCAAGCGAGTTGATGTAACCGTTGGAAATACCAGAATGGAAATGGGAGCATATCATAATGGATTTTATGGTAGGTTTACCAACAACTCAGTAAGGTTACAATGCAATCTAGGTGATTGTCGATCGATTGACGAAATTAGCACATTTTTTGCCAATCAAGATTAGATTTAACTTAGATTGGTTGGCAAAACTGTACGTGAAGGAAATTTTTTCAAGACACGGTGTCCTGGTGTCCATTGTATTAGATAGAGATCCACGTTTCACATCAAATTTCTAGAGACTACAAGAATGCTTGGGAACACAGTTGAGAATGAGCACGACGTACCATCCTCAAACCGACGGACAAAGTGAGAGGACCATCCAAACACTGGAGGATATGCTCAAAGCATGTACTATGCATTTCAAAGGGAGTTGGGATGACCATCTACCATTAGTTGAATTTGCCTATAATAATAGTTATCATGCGATTATTGACATGCCACCTTATGAAGTGTTATACGGCAGGAAATACAAAACTCCATTATGCTGGAATGAGGTAGGTGAACGTCAACTATTGGGTCCAGCATTGGTATAAAAAACTGTCGAGATCATCAAGGTGATTCGGGCAAGATTGATAGCTGCACAGGATAGGCAGAAGAAATATACCGATCAACACCGACAAAATCGGGAGTTTGATGTCGATAGTTTTGTCTTCTTAAAAGTGTCTCCTTGGAAAGGGAAAATCAGGTTTGGTAAAAAGAGAAAACTAAGCCCTAGGTTTATAGGACCTTTTGAAGTCCTACGACGAGTTGGAGAAGTGGCGTATGAGGTAGCTTTACCTCCAGAATTAGGACATATTCATAATATTTTCCATGTTTCAGTATTAAGGCCATATAAGCCAGACTATAAACATGTTATAGAATATGAGCCATTACAGTTTGAGATAGACTTGTCATATGAAGAAGTCCCTGTTCTAATTATTGACAGGAAATAACAAGTACTAAGGAATAAAGTGATACCTTCTGTTAAGGTAATCTGGAAAAATCACAATGGTGAAGAAGCTACGTGGGAACTTGAAGATATTTTGATGAAAAATTATCCTCAGTTATTTGCTTGTTCTTGCATAGAAATTCTAGGGATAGAATCCTGCTAAGGAGGGAAGAATGTAACAAATAAATTTATCAATTTGTGATTCTGCCCTGTAGATAACTTTAATTGCTTACTTTTCTATAAGTGAAAGCATATTTTGTTTCAAACTCTGAATTTAGATGTGCCTGTACTTGTTGACGAGGTGCCTTTTCTCCACAAGGACTGTAACTTTGATGAAAAGTTGGACTCAGACTTAATGGAAATCTAAGAGGACATTAAGACACCTCAGAAGATTAAGGAATGGGTTGTAGACAAACCTAAATCCAACCTTGATCAAACCACTTCTTTTAATCTTGGAACCTTAGAAAGCCCTAAGCTAATCCAGATTGGTTCAGACCTCACCCCAAACCAATGGAATGACATGGTTGCGCTATTAACCCAATTCTAGGATGTTTTTGCATGGTCTCACGAAGACATGGTGGGTTTGTCCACTGACATTGTCCTTCATTGCCTTCCCATTAAGGAGGGATTCAAGCCAGTCAGGCAGAAGCTCAGGCGATTGAAACCTAAGTGGAGTTTAAAAGTAAAAGAAGAAATTGTGAAACAATTTCAAGCTGGCATTATCATGGTGTCTACATATCCGGAGTGGATATCCAACATTGTTCCCGTGCCTAAACCAGGAGGAAAGGTGCGAGTTTGCGTGGATTACCAAGATCTGAACAAAGCTTGCCTTAAAGATAGCTTTCCCGTGCCCTTTATCCATATTCTCATTGACAATATTGCTCAATACGACATGTACTCCTTTGTTGATTGCTTTGCGGGGTACCATCAGATTATGGTCGCTGAGGAAGACTGTGAGAAAACTGCTTTCATCACGCCTTGGGGAACATTTTGTTATAGACGGTTGTCATTCAGCCTCATCAATGTCGGGGCAACCTACCAGCGAGCTATGATGGCTCTCTTCCACGATTTAATGCACAAAGAGATAGAGATCTTCGTGGATGACATCATTGTCAAGTCCCGAAGGGAGGAAGACCACTTAGACCATCTCAAAAAGCTCGTCAACAGGTTGCGTAAATACAACTTGAAGTTGTATCCAGCCAAGTACGCCTTTGGCGTTAAATCAGTTAAGTTGCTAGGTTTCCTAGTTAGCCACAAAGGGATTGAGCTGGATCCCACCAAAATCCAGTCCATCAAGGAAATGCCCATTCCTCAGACAGAGAAGGAAATACGGGGATTTTTGGGAAGAATTAACTTCATTAGCAGGTTTATTTCTCAACTCACAGCAACCTGTGAGCCCATCTTCAAATTATTAAGGAAGAACTCCTCCATGAAATGGAACGATGAGTGTTAAAAAGCCTTCCTTACAATCAAAGAACAACTGGTTAATGCTCCTATTTTGGTACCTCCCAGGGATGGTGTTCCCCTGTTCATGTACCTGTCCATTAATGACAACACTATGGGCTATATGCTGGGGCAAAAAGATGATAGAGGCCAAGAACGAGCTATCTATTACCTCAAAGAAAAGCTTCAAAGAGAGTGAACACAAGTACACTCGATTGAGAAGACTTGTTGTGCTTTAGCATGGGCTTCCATGAGTTCTGAGATTACCTCCATGGTCACACAACCCATCTCATATCCTGCATGGATCCTCTCAAGTACGTTTTCAGTAAGCCCATACTGAATTATCGGCTGTCCAGATGGTAGTTGATCCTACATCAATTTGACATCGTTTACGTGACGCAAAAGTCTATCAAAGGTCAAGGAATTGCGGATCAACTGGCCGTCGCACCCGCAGAGGATTACAAACCCTTAGAAACATATTTCCCTGATGAAGGGGTCATGACAATTCAGCAACACCATCAGTACGATGCATGTCGTACGTGGAAAATGTATTTTGATGGAGCTGTTAACACAAAAGGCTCTAGAGCTGGAGCATTTCTAGTATCCGGTACGGGGAGCAGTATCCCGTCGCCGTTAAATTGCAGTTTGTCAGCAATAACAACACAACTGAGTATGAAGGCTGTATCATGGGGCTAAAACTTGCCCGTTCAATGGGCATCGGGCGGTTAACTGTCTTTGAGAATTCCGAATTGGTAATCAAACAATCCACAAGAATCTATCAAACCAAAGAACTACATTTCTTGCCTTACCATCGGTAAGCTTTACAGATGGCTTTGGAGTTCGAAGAAATCTCCTTTCTACACATTCCTCGTAATAGGAATGATTTTGCGGATGCACTAGCAACGTTAGCCTCCTTGATTCACATACCTGACAAGGAAAATATGCCAAGCATCATATTTTCCCTGCAAAAGGCCCCAGCTTATGGGAACTATGTTGGAGAAGTATCGGATGAGTTACCTCCCATCCATAACCCTTGGTATCAGCATATCAAGGAGTATCTGCGGGATAGATCTACACCCGCTGAGGTGAGCCTGACTGAAAAGAGACGGATCCATCGACTTGCTATGAAATTCTACCTGAGTGGAGATGTACTCTTCAAAATAGATGCAGGATTGGGTCTCCTCAGATGTCTGGACAAAGACCAAGCTCAGAGGCTCATGGATGAGATCTATGGTGGAGTATGTGGCCCACATATGAGCAGACCCCTACTTGTTAAAAAGATCCTCAGAACAGGGCATTATTAGCTTACGCTCAAAGCTAACTGTGATGATCACGTCAAGAGGTGCTATCAATGCCAAATTCATGGGAATGCTATCCATGCCCCTCCAAGGGAACTCCACAATATGAGTTCGCCATGGCTATTCTCAATGTGGGGAATGGACGTGATGAAAGTAGTATGCACACAAGCCAATTATGTTTGATGATAAAGCATATACTTTGTAACAATCTTATTCATTTATTTAATAGAGAGTATTAATTTATTAAAGGCTTTTAATTATCTACAAGATGCTGTTTAATAATATGTGATAAACCCATAGTTATAAGCAATGCTTTTAGAGTAATGATGATGATCATTCTAATGAGATCTAAATTCTTAGAAAGCTTAAAACTAAAATAGTTCCCAATCGTTGGATTACTAAATTGGGATTAGTGAATCCGGATAGATTGGTACACACGTTGCTTGCTCATTAGATGATGATGATTGATCTCATGATCATTTGTGTGGAGACACTAAAGCAAGTATGTAGGTGCTTATTGGAGAATAAGTTCACTAAACGTGGCTCGCTAAGGAATACCTAATGGAGTTTTACTTGCCTGTCAATAGGAATTCCTATAGTGATAGTAGTACAAGTAATCCTTGGACTTGAGATCATCATAGTATCTTGTGTATGATGAGTTATACTTTGACTTATTCCTTAAGACCCTTAGGGTATATCAAAGGGTATGCTTGGGTATAATAAGTTGTACATGGAGATAATGTATGATCAATAAAGAATCTACCACTTCTATTAAAAGAAGAGGAATGTCCTATGTGATTCGATAAATGACAACCCAATAGTCCTTGGCCAAGGCAGAATGAAATTAGAAAGGAGCTTCTAATTTGCATTATTTGGAGTTGTGCATTTAAGAGTCGAAATACATATAATTAAATAAAATAAGACTTGATAAAGAATTCCATGTCTTATATTTAATTGGGACATCAGATGGTGGAAGGATTGAATTCATTTCAGAACTATTTACTCAAAGGTTCTTTTTATGATTAATGTTGAAATCTATATTATCCGGAAAGTCGTTGATCGCTAGGGAGGCTTATCCCTATTGTAGAATAAATATTATTTATTTAAATAAATTAATTGTTTAATTTATTTATTTAAATAAGATTAGAATTGTTCTAATTGATTTATTCACAATTGGTTTAATATGGAGAACCTAAAGGGTCACACCATAAAAGGAAGAATAATTATTTAAGAAGTTAATGGCATAATCGTAATAATATAGTTATGTATATTTAATTTAATCTATGGTGATAGAATAAATTAAATAGCTTAATATTTATTATTTAATATTTTAGAAATATTAAATATAAATTAATAAGAGGAGTCGATATTAATATTATTATAATTATTATTATTTTTAATTTCTAAAAGAGTTTAGGAATTAATTTAATATAAGTACTCTCATTTATTCCTAAATGGATTAGGAAGGAAAATTAGTTAAAGGAGTTTAATTAATTATCCCTAATAAGATTAGGGAACCCCTTTAATTAAAAGGGTTTAATTAAATAATACCTTATTTTTAATAGGGTTACTTGATATCTTTATAAGAGGAGTCTTATATCAGATATTAAGACTACGTTATTATTTTAATGGTTGGGGTGTACGCTCCTTTTCTATAGAGATAGAAAAACTAGGGTTTAGCCAAATACCCATCTTCTTAAATCCTTCTTCTTCCTTGGTGGATCACCTCTAGAGGCCAAACACTTGGTTGGCTAACGTTGATCAAAGGAAGGAACCAAACCCGGTGGATTCAAGTTGAACGCGAAAAGGATTGGAGGTGAACTTGTACCTGAGGAAGCTCAAATCTTCAAGGGTATGATTCTTGTTCTTCATTTTTTCGTTTAATTAATAATTGTGCATAAAGGGTGATCGGGTATATGGTTTGTAAATTTTTAAACTCGATTTTACACGCCGCTTATTTATGCAATTTGATCAGTTTCTTGAATATTACAAACCTAAAAGTGGCATCAGAGCCAAACCTTTATGCGAATTATTAATTGTTTTGATTTGATATGTATATTGATATGTGTTTAGAACAATTTAATTGGGCATAATTTATTGTATAATTTTTTTTTAAAAAAAAAAAAAAAGATTTCGGTAATTCTGATTCCTTGGTGATTTTTGTAATTCGTGCGGTGCAGCGGTAATATGAGGAGAATGATCTTGTTCTGGTTTTATGAGGTGTATTCTATGTGATTCTGTTTCTAACAAACTTCCGTTCATAGTAATCATATATGATTACAAGGTTTTATATATATATATATATATATATATATATATATATATATATATATATATATATATATATTATTCACCAAAAGGAATTCACCAAAGGGAGGATTTGAGATTTCAATTGATTGAGGACATCCCACTAATTGATAAATTAATTACATGCTTCATTGCTTCAAGAGTGATTCACGGTTTAGTTATATTATATTATATATATATATATATATATATATATATATATAATATGATTTAGTTTTTATATATATATATAATATTATTAATTATTTTATAATTAAAATAAAAGGTTTATTTTAATTTTAAAATAAAGAGTTCATTTTATTCTTAATTATTTTATAATTAAAATAAAATTTATTTTAATCTTAAAATAAAAGGTTTATTTTAATATTAAAATAAAAGAGTTTATTTTAATTGTAAAATTGAATTTCATGCTAACTAATTAGAGTTGGAATTGAATTCCATGATAACTAATTAGAGTTGAAAAATGATTCCATATTTCTTAAATAAAGGAGTTTATTTAGATATGAAATAAGATTTCATGTTATTCAAAATAAAAGAGTTTATTTGTGAATAGAAAGAGAATCCATATTTCCTTAAATAAAGAGTTTATTTAGATATGAAATAAGATGTCATATTATTCAAAATAAAGGAGTTTATTTGTGAATAGGAAAGAGAATCCGTGTTTCCTAAAATAAATGTTTTTTTATATATATATTGGAATTGGATTCCATAATTAATTAAAATAAAGGAGTTTATTTTGATTAGAAATTTTGATTAAAATAAAATAGTTTATTTTATTCAAAATTGGATAAATTAAAATAAAATAGTTTTATTTTGATTTAAATTTGGATTAAAATAAAAGAGTTTATTTTGATTCAAAATTGGATTTTATACTAACTAAATTTGTCCATTAAATGATATCAATATATATATTGAATGTTTATTATTCATGAGATGAATGTTATTTATTGATGCATATGGTGATATGTATGATAATAAATGGGATTGATTATGGACTATTGACCAATATGATTGGATTTTATTTTAGTTGGATGCATGAATGTATGAGTTTTATTAAATGGGGTCTCACAGACTCGCCTTCTCTAATTTTTCTTAATGTAAATTCTATCTCTCTCTATGTACTTCCCTCGATCACGATCAAGGTTTCTATTTATTTTAAATAGTTTTGTAATAGGAATAGTTAGAATTATTTTAAAGAATTAGAGATCAAGGGACAAGTAGCGTGAAGACCCATTTGTAATGGAACCCGGGTTTAAATGTAATAGTTATATTTAAATATTAATTCTTGCACCCCTGGAGAGTTTGACCTTTTGGTTCACTTGGTGGCTCTAGTGAACCAAACTAGAATAAAAGTCCATAATCAATTCGTGTAGTGCATGCTTATGCTATATATATATATATATATTATGCAAACATGCTTCGCATGTTCATTAATACGACGCGTATTTTATATATATATATGCATGCATGCTTAAACAAGATGAGACAAATTAATAACAAACCCTCAATTTTTATATTAAGTCCTAAGCGTTCAAAGATATTTGGAATATTGAGCGCCGCTTCTAGCATGATAAAATTAATAGAGTATTAAATATTTAATATGAGTTTGTTGTGTCACCACAAGGCAAGTATTAAGTATTTAAGATGTTAATTTATCACATTTGATGCTTATAAAGAAAATTGAACAATATTGTTTTGTTGTGTCACCACAAGGATGATATTTTTCTTTTTAAATATATGGAGTGCTAGGTTGGACTTAACTTGGATAATTTTGATTCGGATGTGCCACCACTTGATCAAAATAATCTACGAGGCAAAAGAAAAGGAGTTGTCATAGTTGATGTAATTGACAAAAGTTGTCTACCTATTTATTTATATATAGTTTGTTGTGTCACCACAAGGCTATATACATTTGAAATGGGATCCTTATTCTCACTAGCAAATCTTTAATTAGATTTTGCCGAACTATATAAGTGAGGGTAATATAGTTTGAAGAAAATAGTGGGAGATACTAATTTAAAACAAGACCTAAATTATTTTGGTAATTAATAAAAGAATGTATGTTAAGATTTTGTTAATTACAAATTCATTTACAGAATTTTATAATGTCTAAAATTACTATCACTGCGAAGCATATTAGATGCTAAATTAACCAGACAGAATTAAACGGATTAGTTAAGGAATTTGAGAATAGTTCTCATAGCTGAGAAGCTATCTTATGTCCTTAATACGCCTATCCTCAAGAATGGTTGCGCATAATGCCTCGAGGAAGACATTGCTACTTTTTAAAAGTGGCAAGATGATGCTGATTGGCTCAATGCATCATGCTCGCATCTATGAGTAACGAGCTTAAGCGTCAGCATGAAACTATGGATGCTTCTACTATATTCCTGCACATCAAGTAGTTGATGGTGAGGAAAGTAGGACTGATAGATATCAGATATCTAAGGAGCTCTTCCGATCTAGAATGACCGATGACACTACAGTACAGATAAAAGTCCTTAACATTATCAATTTGATTGATCAATTAGGACAACGAGTTTTGTCATGGATGGAGAGTTGAGCCAAGATTTGATCTTGCACTCACTCCCGGACTCCTTTCACAATTGTTGTGAATTTTTCATATGAACAAGCTAGATATCAGCCTCGCTGATTTGCTTAACATATTGAAAAATGTTGAGAGTCACTTTCCAACCAAGAAAGATCAAGTCTTACTGGTAAGGGCCAAAGGATCTTCAAAAAGAAGAACGATTCAAAGAAGGTAAATAGAAAGGCATAAACAAAAGATAATAAGAACAAAACTCGTCACGGATAGCAAAGGAGCTTGCTTC
Organism: Panax quinquefolius; assembly: GCA_020205615.1. Classification (NCBI taxonomy): domain Eukaryota; kingdom Viridiplantae; phylum Streptophyta; class Magnoliopsida; order Apiales; family Araliaceae; genus Panax; species Panax quinquefolius. The sequence continues at coordinate 96,159,722 of CM035154.1, forward strand.
CAATCGCAATAAGCTCGACACCGGAAAGAAATCATGAGAAGTATCTTGCGCAGAGGCTAACCAAAGAAGCTTAGTGAAGTTTCAGAGTTATAAATACAAATTTGTTCATGATTTAAAATAAAATTTTCTTTAAGTCAAGGTTCTACTTGGGTATTGGATACCGACTTTGGTTATCATAAATATAGATTTATGAAGGGACCAAGCAGAAGTAAAAAGCTAAACAAATATAAGTAATCCTATGTGTGGGAAATGAAGCAAAGGTTGCTGCATTAGCCATAGAAACTTATAGTTTAGCATTGCCTACGGGCAAATCTATTAAGTCAATAAGTTGTTATTGTATTCCAGTTCTCGTTGGAAACATTATTTTCATTTTGTTGTTGGACAATGAAATTTGATATTATAATTAAGAACAATTGTTGTTCTATTTATAATAATAATGTTTTGTAAAGAACTGAAATATTACTTAATGGATTTTGTATACTTGACTTACGTGAAAATAATTTTGCAAATTGAACAAACTAGTATATGAAAAGGAGATAATCATTCAAAGATTTGAATCTATGTATTTGATGAAATACAAGTGTGAATTATTTGAAAAGTTCAAAGAATTCATAAGTGAAACAAATTGACAAAGTATTAAGATTCTTTGATTAGATAAAGAATTAAATATTTGAGCAATAAGTTTCTAGATCATCTCAAATGGTTTTCTCATAATGGACGCCTCCTGATACGTAATAATTGATTGATGTATCTGAAAGGAAAAATCGTACCTTGTTGGACATGGTACGGTCCATAATTATTTTACCGACATTCCAAAGATCCTTCAGGATCATGTCCTAGAAATGGCTACATATCTATTTAAAAGGTAACCTCAAAATCAAGCCCCAAGACTCCATAAAAGTTATGGATGGGGAGGATTCCTAATCTTTAAGTATGTTAAGATAAGGGGTTGTCCAACTTATGTGAAAAGGTTTCAAGGATAAGCTTGGGACAAGATTTGACATGTATGATTTTGTGGGACATCCTAAAGTAAGTTTAGGGTATATGTTCTATAATTCTACTTAGCAAAAGGTGTTTGTTACGAAACACACGCCTTCTAAGATAAAGGTGTTTATCATGAAGGGGCTAGTGGGTGGATTATAGATCTTGAAGAGTTCATGATCCACAAAACACTATAAGTCAAATAAGAGGAACTCGTAAATAGACCTATTGTACCACAACCGAATCATAAACCGAATAGTATCAAGATACCTAGAGGTATGGATTCATCATGGATGATGATGATGAGGTACGATCATAGAAGATGATGATCCAGAGTTACATACGATGAGGTAAGAGTTCTAGTGTGTACAAAAGGGTCGATTGGGAGCGTCGTGAAATTTCTAGTATTATATGTTGATATACTACGGATGAGGAATTACATACCAATGCTACAATCAAGAAAGATAAAGTTGTCTAAACAATCCTCCATGAATGATTTGGGAAGAGTATCATTATTGGGGATGCAAATCTATATAGATAGATTTAAAAGGATGCTCAACTTAACCCAAGGAACGTATATTCAGTTTGATGCTAAAGTCGTTTAGCATGGCAAACTCCAAGAGATGTCTCATGTTGATGAGTCATGGAGTGTATCTCTTTATAGTCCCCACAGACTCAAAAGAGAGATTGCATGAGTGACTATCATGTATGCAATGAAATATACAAGATCTAATGTTGATCGGTCATATTCTCGAGAAGATCAACAGAAGATGTTGAAAAACATCTTAAAGTTCTTAACCCAAGCACTAAGGATGTGAGCATACATGGTGGGTCCGAATTAAAACTAGAGGGCTTTTATGACTCAAGTTTTTCGATGCACCAAGACGACCGAAAATCCACTTTAAGGTAAAGTGTTACCTTGAACAGTGGTGTAGTGAATTTGAAAGGTTCCAAATAGCAAAAGGTTGCTGGTTTAATGATAAAGACAAAGTATATAGCTATAAATGAAGCTGCAAGTTGATTGTTTGGATGATAAGTTCATTACAGAACTAGGAATAGTTCCTAAGTCTCATCTTGGATCTAAACATGTGTTGTAGCACTTTCATTTGATTATAGGAATCATTGAAAGATGGGAAATCACTATAGAGATAGTGAACTCTCAAAAACAACATTACATATCCATTAACTAAAGCTTATCCAACAGCAGGATAATCGTCACTTAGAGAAGAAGAGTATGAGATACCATGACGATCGACTTTTAGTGCAAGTGGGAGATTGAAAGTAGTATGCACACAAGCCAATCATGTTTGATGATAAAGCATATACTTTGTAACAATCTTATTCATTTATTAAATAAAGAGTATTAATTTATTAAAGGCTTTTAATTATCTACATGATGTTGTTTAATAATATGTGATAAACCCATAGTTTTAAGCAATGCTTTTAGAATAATGATGATGATCATTCTAATGAGATCTAAATTCTTAGAAAGCTTAAAACTAAAATAGTTCCCAATCGTTGGATTACTAAATTGGGATTAGTGAATCCGGATAGATTGGTACATACGTTGCTTGCTCATTGGATGAGGATGATTGATCTCATGATCATTTGTGTGGAGACACTAAAGCAAGTATGTAGGTGCTTATTGGAGAATAAGTTCACTAAACGTGGCTCGCTAAGGAATACCTAATGGAGTTTTACTTGCTTGTCAATAGGAATTCCTGTAGTGATAGTTGTACAAGTAATCCTTGGACTTGAGATCATCATAGTATCTTGTGTATGATGAGTTATACTTTGACTTATTCCTTAAGACCCTTAGGGTATATCAAAGGGTATGCTTGGGTATAATAAGTTGTACATGGAGATAATGTATGATCAATAAAGAATCTACCACTTTATTATAAGAAGAGAAATGTCCTATGTGATTCGATAAATGACAACCCAAAGAGTCCTTGGTTAAGGCGTAATGAAATTAGAAAGGAGTTTCTAATTTTTATTATTCGAGTTGTGCATTTAAGAGTCGAAATACATATAATTAAATAAAATAAGACTTGACAAAGAATTCCATGTCTTATATTTAATTGGGACATTGTATGGTGGAAGGATTGAATCAGATCAGAACTATTTACTCAAAGGTTCTTTTATGATTAATGTTGAAATCTATATTATCCGGAAAGTCGTTGATCGCTAGGAGGCTTATCCCTATTGTAGAATAAATATTATTTATTTAAATAAATTAATTGTTTAATTTATTTATTTAAATAAGATTAGAATTGTTCTAATTGATTTATTCACAACTCGGTTTAATATGGAGAACCTAAAGGGTCACACCATAAAAGGAAGAATAATTATTTAAGAAGTTAATGGCATAATCGTAATAATATGTAAGTTATGTATATTTAATTTAATCTATGGTGATAGAATAAATTAAATAGCTTAATATTTATTATTTAATATTTTAGAAATATTAAATATAAATTAATAAGAGGAGTCGTATTAATATTATTATAATTATTATTATTATTTTAATTTCTAAAAGAGTTTAGGAATTAATTTAATATAAGTATTTCATTTATTCCTAATTGGATTAGGAAGAAAAATTAGTTAAAGGAGTTTAATTAATTATCCCTAATAAGATTAGGAGCCCCTTTAATTAAAAGGGTTTAATTAAATAATACCTTATTTTTAATAGGGTTACTTGATATCTTTATAAGAGGAGTCTTATATCAGATATTAAGACTACGTTATTATTTTAATGGTTGCGGTGTACGCTCCTTTTCTATAGAGATAGAAAAACTAGGGTTTAGCCAAATACCCATCTTCTTAAATCCTTCTTCTTCCTTGGTGGATCACCTCTAGAGGCCAAACACTTGGTTGGCTAACGTTGATCAAAGGAAGGAACCAAACCCGGTGGATTCAAGTTGAACGCGAAAAGGATTGGAGGTGAACTTGTACCTGAGGAAGCTCAAATCTTCAAGGGTATGATTCTTGTTCTTCATTTTTTCGTTTAATTAATAATTGTGCATAAAGGGTGATCCGGGTATATGGTTTGTAAATTTTTAAACTCTGATTTTACACGTTTTCGCTTATTTATGCAATTTGATTGTGTTCTTGAATATTACAAACCTAACACGTGATCGGGCCCATCGAGCCCAAATATAGTAATGGACATCGATTCATATTCACCATGATCGACTACTTCACCAAATGGGTAGAAGCAGCCTTCATCCCTAGGGTTACCAAAGAAGTCATCATTGCTTTCATCAGAAACAATATCGTCTGTCGATATGGACAACCAGAGGTCATTGTGTCAGACAATGCTAAGAACCTCAACAACAAAATGATGGAGGAGTTATGTAGTAAATTCCACATCAAACACCTTAACTCCGTCATCTATCGTCCAAAGATGAATGGTGCTGTTGAAGCGGCTAATAAAAACATCAAGAAGATCATGCAGAAAATGTTCGCCAATCACAAAGGATGGCCTGACCTCTTGCCTCTAACTTTATTAGCCTACAGAACTTCAATGCATACTTCCACTGGGGCAACCCATACTCATTAGCCTATGGGATGGAAGTAGTGTTCCCCATAGAGGTGGAAATGGAATCCCTTAGAGTGTTGATGGATGCTCAGTTAGATGAAGACCAATGGGTACAAGACAGGTATCACCAATTGTCTCTAATAGACAAAAGGCGAACCGCGGCTATCTTCCATGGTCAGTTATATCAGCAAAGGATCGCCATATCCTACAACAGGAAAGTCCGAATACGGCAGTTCAAACAACATGACTTGGTTTTGAAGAAGATCATTGACAACCAAGATCAATCTAAAGGAAAATTCGCTCCTAACTGGGAAGGCCCGTTTGTTGTCAAGGAGGTATTGACGGGAGGCACTCTCAGACTACAGGAAATGGATGTCGATGAATTTCCACAGCTTATCAACTCAGACACCGTGAAACGGTACTATGTCTAAGGTTACCATCAAGCAAACATCCTGGGTTTTGATCATCAACTCACCAGTCATTCCGGTTTTCTAACCCTTTATACATACTCTTCTGCCCCTCAGGGAAACATACACTTCAAACTAGCAGCCTGGTTTTACCTTATTTCAAACCTTTCACACAATTTTGGTTATCCCCCCTAGGGATTGAACCTTTCACACCTGTAGTTTATCCTGAAGACGGGATTAAACTTTTCTACGCTTGCAGTTTGTCCTGAAGACGGGACTAAACTTTTTCCACACCTGTAGTTTGTCTCAATCAAGGGATCAAACTTTCTTCTCCATGCAGTATAGCCTGCACATGGGATTCATACTTCTCTTCGGCTGCAATTCATCCCGAGGGGCGAACTACGTCGACCTGATCTCCCTGATATATGGGAGTACGTAGGCAACCATATTCTATATGGCCTGGTCACAATAAAAAAAATAACAAAAACATTTCTACCCTTTCTCTTCAAAAACAAAACAAAAACAAAAACACTTCTACACCCTTCTTATCAATAAAGCATCTACACCCATCTGCCTTTCACATTCAGCATTGAACCTCTTACACCAGGTTTGAACTACGCAGACCTGATCTCCTCTTCAATAGGAGTATGTAGGCAGCCATTTATGGTTTGGTCTAACCCCCTACTAGAATAAAAATACTTGTCACATTGTACTGGGATCAAACTTCAATCCACTACATTTCATTGGCTTCAGACCAAAGGGATGGAATTACCCAACCTCTCCTCACCAATAGAAGATTCGGTGATCATCTAAGCTGCGGTTGTGCCTCAAAGAGGAACACCAATCCATAAGAGATGGAATTAACTAGGCTTCTCACAAATAGAAGTACTGGCGACCATCTATGGTGCGGTCAATCTCAAAGAGGAAAAGCTATACTCCTCCCCATATCTACATACAGAAACCAGTCCCTAGACACCAAAGATGGTAGGGATACACACAGATCAATGATCAGTTCAGAAAGATCCTGTGACGTCTCAATGTCCACACATCAAGGATGAGTTCAGAATGCATCAAAATCACAAGCCCTGAAGAAACAGGCAAATATCAAACAAGTATCAAGGCACAACTAAAAGGGAAGTGAATCAAAATATATTTCCCTGCCATATATAATATTGTTTGATATATACAATATATCTTATACATGACAAAATGGCTAAGCTTAGTACGTGCGCAGAAAATACAAAGCTATCTACGATTCAGTATGTATACGGACTATCGATCTAACATAGCATCCTCTCTCGAAGAAGAGGAGGTACGCCGCAAGCTCCCCGCCCAATGGTATCTACACGAGCTAGCGGATCCGAGGCTAACTCGCATGGTGGCATGATGCTCATCAATATATGCACTCATATCGGCAAGGATGCTAGTCATAAGGGATCTCATCAAGTACTTTTTGCGACGGCCACATCCCGAAAGCAAGATAGGCAAACATCTCGCTCCATAATTAATGCATCTCTCCGCCGATCTAGCCTCTCGCTCTCTCTAATAAATGGCGTCTCTCCCATCAAGAGTCACAACATGAAGACCCTAGCCCGATCTCTCTCATAGGTCATCGATGTAAACTCGCTCCAGACATCGTCTTAGAATTTGAATGATAGTAGCACTCGTAGTGGGAGAATCCATCACAAATCTTTGGCATTTCGTGATCAAATCCTCCTCGATGGGAATATCAGCCTCCTCCATAGGCTCCTCATCATCGGAATCAGTCCCCTGCACTATGGATACTACCGCAGCCGATGCAGTCTCTATCTCCATCCATGAGGAATACTCTGCCGAATAACCTGGATGGCTGACTGAAAACTCAGCTAGCTTTCGCTGATCCCAACAGACATACAACCTGGATCTGTCCTCTGCTGATAAATGGAGAGAAGCGAAGCGCTGACTCGATGCCCCCTCAAAAGGATGGAAGTCCTAGAACTGGTCAAAGTGACACATCACGGCCAGCAGGTGGTAAGTAACCATGCCTCTCAAACCAAACAGAGGAAGATAATCCATGCCCAGAGCATGAGTAATGAAGCTGTAGGGTGAGCTAAACCCTGTACACGGCAATATAGCAAATGAATCTCTGATCCCTACCAGGAAAGCTGACCAAGATACAACATCTGTACACTTCGTAGGCTGAAAGGAGTATGACATGGCTATATCATGGGTAAGACCCCAACTTATTATAAATAAAAATTTAAATTTCTCTATTTATTATTTTGAAATAGTAAGGGTTGATTTGATTAATGTGGTTAGTTATGGGTAAAATGCTAAATATTTCAAATATGCAAGTGGTTATAAAATATTCATTTTATCTGAGAATATTCGTTTGGTCGTGGAATATTCTTTCGTTTGGGAATATTCGTACGACTACGCGCAAATTTTTTGTGTGGGCCCCATAACTAAAAAGCGATTGGATGAAGAAAACGACAAGTATAAGTTGTTTATAAATAACTACAGTAGTTGTTACCGTTAATATCGTTGAATACCCGTGGTTAAAACACAAGAAGACACCAGATCGCACCAATTATCGATTCTTACGTAAGAAGGCATTACTCAATAATTGTTAAGTAGTTATCGCTCAATATTTTATTTTATCGATTCAATAATTGCTACATTGATATTTTATATTATTGTTGTTTCAATAATTGTCACTACACAATATTTTCATTATCAGATCAATAATTCATATTATTTGAATAATATTATTAGATAACATTATTGGCAATGTCTAGAAAGTCTGCTCTAAGGAGAGGTTTGGTCACCTAATCATGCGCCAAGAAGGAGAAATCCTTATCGAAGCCCCCCTCTTTCGGAACCTACCGTTGTCAAGATTGTGATTCTCGTAATATTATTTGTGAATAATTAATTATTGATTTATATGATAAGGAAAATATTCATTTTATGTGGATATAGATGGAGAAAATTTTAATGTGACAATTGTTGAAAAATTGTTATTTTATCTTTTTGATAAATAATTTATTTAAATATATTATTATATTTTAATAATATAATAATGGTGATATTTTTACAATGAATGTGGGATATATGAATATATGAGGAGGAGAAGAGTATTTTTGTTATAATTAATGTTTAAAACATGTTAAACATGTTTCAGGGACCCCATTTTCGATCTAAAATTGGTTTATATACCGTAAAAATCTGCTTTGGGATTTTGGCCAATTTCGCTTTGAATTTGGAAAACTTAAACTTACAAAGTTGTAGAGAATGGAATTTCCTATGGAAAGGACATGAGGTTTGAATTTTTCTCGATAAAAAAGGCTATTTATTATGAATTATTGAAGTTCAAGTTCAAATAATTGATTTTTGAAAGTTTAAATTATTTTTTTAAGAAAAATTTTTTTTTTTTTTTTTCATTATTGGTGGTAAATGAATTGAAGATGGTCAAAGTAGGCTAAGGAAAATTTTATAAATATATTAATATTTTATTAAATTTTTCGCTTTGGTGTTCTAAGCATTTTCCTATAAATAGGTGCTTAGGTTAGAATTGAAAATCACACCGTAAAATCAAGTTTTTCTCTTTTCTCTCTATATTATCGAGTTGTATTCTTGTGAGTATTTTGATACTTTGAGTGTGCTATACTAGGCAAAGTTCCTTCAAAGACTATATCCAAAGATTCCATTTGTAAGTACAATTTTTCGAGGTAAAGGATATTATTTTTTTTTAAAATGATATTATTTCTTCTAATATCATTACGTTGGAATATTGGTAAGATTTTTTTGTGAAATTTTTGTCTTTTAGTGTCGGGGTTACTATTCACGATATACATACACTATTCACGATATATACACACTATTCACTTAATACTGACTACTATTCACGTAAAAAATTAAATTTTTTTTTTTTGTCCAAAATATCTATTATGGATACTAGCTTTGATTGTATCCATGTTTTGATCATTCTTGAATTTTACTTCACTATGATTATTTATGAAGTATTTTTGAACTGATTGTTTAAAGTATTTAATCCTTAATATTTGTTCTTTTGTTTCACCGATTCGCTTTTTTTTAAAATATTTTTCATCATCCTCAACCCTAAATGATGATATTATCAATATCTTCGCCTCAGTAGTAAAAGATGGTTGATTTTTTATGAATATCTTTGGCCCAGAAAGTAAAAAAAGATGTATGTGTGTTGAGATTTAAAACATGACTAATCGATGAATATCTTTGGCCTCAGAGTAAAAAAGATGAATATTTGATTCAAGATGAATATCGATTGATGTTACAGGATAAAATATTGATGATGGACTTTTAAATTCATAGATTATAGTAGATTTCATTCTCTACGTAACTCTTCTATGAATTATTATTTTTCGCTAATATTGATCCAAACTTGTTGTCTATTATATTTTATCGATTTTTCCTCGTCAAGACTAACGATAATTTGTTCTATATTATCTTAGTCATAATATTCTTTATCGGGCTAGTTGAGCTCACCCTTTTTCTTTTTGTTCCATTTTTCTTCTCAGAGGCTAGAATGTAAATGAAGTTCTATTTCTGGGTGTGGAATGATGGTTCTAGAAAGTGTTTTTAGTAGTCCTCACCATTTTGTAAAATAATGTACCAATAATTGTAATGAGGACTTATTTGGGTGTGAATATTGTCTAGATGACAATATTTGTATTTAAAAACTTTCATTCTTTTTATGTCAGATTAATAAAGTTGTAGTTGTTTCGCATGTTGTTATCGACGACTCAAAATGGGTGATGTATACCTATTTTGGGGGCGCCACAGCTTGGTATCGTAGCTTAGGGATATGATCTCCATGAGATCGGGAATGTAACCAGAGGGGAGAGACGAGTAAATCCTTCGCTAAAGGTGTCCTACCTAAGCTTATTTGTTAGTTGGTCAATATATATAGGATATTATGTGATATGTTGATTTTTTTTAATTAACCCTTGTTTTATGGCAAGATTTGAGAATGTCGATCGAGAATGTTAACAAAGGAGTAAATGAGACCGTGGAGACACCTTTACTCACCAACGAGGAGAACGTGCGGCAACAGTCGGGCAATGTTCCTCCCGTGAACAACACCACCGAAAGCGATGATGAACGACGGATGTTTAGAAGCTTTTTTGCAGCTCATGCAAAATCGCACGAGGGAGACTCGTGTACAAAATATGTGTGGAAATGATAATAACAACGCACGGTTTGTCACACCAAGCAAAGCTTCAAAGAGTTGGGACCACCGCACTCGGGGAAAGCGGATCCGATTAAGGCGTAAACGTGGGTCAAACAAATCACCAAGATATTCGATGTCTGGGATGCACGGAGGAAATGTAAGGTTCCATTCGCCACCTTTATGTTCCAGAATGAGGCAGACATCGGTGGGAATTGTGAAGCGCACATCCATCCAAACAAGCACTCAAAGATGTCTTGGGAGACGTTTAAAACTTTTCAATGACAAGTACTTTTCCGAAAGTATTCGCTATACGAAGGAAGTGGAGTTTATTAGATCGAACAAAAAATAATACGACGGTGTCCCAAAGACGAGGCAAAGTTTGCAGAGTTATCCGTGTTTGCACCTCATTTGGTGGAGAATGAGGAACGATGACGCGGATGTTTCGAGAGGTTTGAAAACCCAAGATACGCCAATATCTCATTTCTCATAAATTTTCTCTATTCAGAGATGTTGTCAACAGGCTCAATTATTAGAGCGAGATAACGAGTACGCTCAACCGAGGGACCACAAACCAGATCATATCGGTGATAAAGAAAGCCATCGTAACAACGATAACCAATGGAGAAAGAAAAATACGGACAAAATGTAGAACCACTGGGTGGTAATCATGGCCATGAGAATAGAAGAAGCGAGCCTGGGAGGAGATTTTAAAAGAGGAGATTCAACAATGACCATGTGAAGACGCCAACACCAAAGAAAGAATCGGTTCTATGGAGGAGAGAACCACCACCGGTCAGATGCTATAAATGTGGAAAAGAGGGATATATCACCCAAACCGCCCGCCCACAACAGCTCAAGGTATGTTATAATTGTGGAAAGGAAGGACATATCGCCGAGATCAGTACAGAATAAAACCAAGTCCAATGGGGATGGTGACTCAAAAAAGGTCATTCCGTAAAAGTCAAAGTCAATCTGCCTCGGAAGAGCGCTTTGTCGTGGATCGGGTCAAAATGCGAGGAACCCAAACGAGGTGATCACGGTAAGCTAATCATAAATTTCGCTAAGTTTATACCTTTACTTGATACCGGTGCATACCCATTCATTTATCTCTCCCGCTTGTGCTCAACGCTTAAACTTTAACTCCCGAGAAATTAGACTTTGATTTATCTCGTGGAGACTCTGCTAGAGAAACTTTCATCACATCCATCGCTTATAAATCTTGTTTGATCCAAGTTGGCACCATCACATTACCCGCCGATTTTATCTCTTTAAAGATACTTGCTTTTGATGTGATTTTAGGATTGATGGTTAACTACTCATCATGCCAAAATTGATTATTTTCGTAAGGTGTTAGTTTTCATATTCCTAACCAACCCGTTGTATTTAATTCAAGCAACTAAACCATTAAAATCAATCATCGCCATATCTAGTCATAAAGCTATTCGCTTATTGAAAAACGGATGTCAAGCTTTCTTAGCCCATGTTATGGATTTGAATAAAGACACGCCGATTTGAATAATATTCCCGTTGTTAGTAAATTTTTCGACGATTTTTTCAAGAACTTCCTGGCCTACCCCGTAACGTGAAGTCAAATTTTATCGATCTTGAACCCGTACAAAGCCCATTTCTAAAACCCCATATCGAATGGCTCCTATTGAACTTTCAGAGTTAAAGGTCCAACTACGTGAGTTGTTGGACATCGGTTTCATCTGGCCCTAGTACATCTCCTCGGGGTGCCCCTATTTTATTTGTAAAGAAGAAAGACGGAGTATGCGATTTTCAGACGACTATCGAGAATCGAACCATGTCACCATCAAGAATAGGTATCCGCTACCTCAGATTGATGACCTGTTTGACCACTTGCAAGGAGCACAATTTTTTCAAAGATCGATCTTCGCTCGATATCATCACCAAGATTAGAACCGAGGATATTCCAAAGACGCGCTTCGTAACTCGACAGACGGCATTATGAATTTTTAGTCATGTCTTTTGATCGACTAATGCTCCCGCATTTTTTCATGGATATGATGAACCGAGTATTCAAGGACTATTCGATCTGGTTTTGTTGTTGTTTTTATTGATGACATTCTCATATATTCCAAAAGTCGTGAAGATCATGAGCACCATTTGAAGTCGGTACTACCCAAAGGCTTCGTGGAAAACAGTTATATGCCAAGTTGAAGAAATGCGAATTTCGCTCGAGGAAGTAGCATTCCTCGGGGCACGTGGTGTCAAAACATGGAGTATCCGCTGACCCGCCAAGATTGAGGCAATACAAAGTTGGGAGCAACCAAGTCTCAGAATCAAGCACGTAGCTTTTTTGGGCTTAGCCGGTTATTATCTGAGATTCGTGGAAGGATTTTCTAATCGCTACTCCATTAACTCAACCGACTTGAAAGATACAAAATTTGATGGAGCGAGGAATGCGAGAAGAGTTTCCAAGAGCTCAAGAGAGACTCATTTTTAAGCACTGTTCTCGACAATACCATCCGTTTTGATGGATTTGTTATCTACAACGATGCTTCGTGCAAAAGGGTTAGGATGTGTTCTCATGCAACGGGAAAGTCATAGCCTACGCCTCGCGACAACTTAAAGAATATGAGAGGAATTATCCTACTCATGATCTAGAGTCAAGCAAAGCAATTTTTCGCGCTAAAGATCCGGAGGCACTATCTATATGGAGAGAAAGTGGAGATATATTCGCACCATAAAAGCCTCAAATATTTCTTCACCCAAAAGGAACTCAACACGCGATAAACGACGCTGGCTCGAAATGTTAAAAGATTATGACCACACCATTCAATACCATCCCCGAAAAGCAAACGTGGTAGCCGAGCCGACGCGCTGAGTAGAAGATCATATGCGTGAACGAAAAGCGATGATGTCAAGTATATACGATAGAACCAACTTTAATCGATGAAGTTAAAGTTGTCAAGCCACTTTACGTAATTCGAGCCACGATGATGCGTATGAAGAAGAAAGTACAAGAAGGTGCTATTCCGTAAGCAAGAATCGATGAAGAAGGAATACTTTGAGTCCACCTGCACTTTTTGTGTTCCTAACGATTCGATTAAAGAACAAGATCATGATGGAGGCACATAATACACCATTTGCAATCCATCTCGAAGTACCAAAATGTATCGTGATCTTCGACATACATTTTGGTGGAACAATACGAAGAGAGAGATCGCAAAGTTTATCTCGAGGTGTTTAACTTGTCAACGGTAAAGGCGAGCATCAAGTGCCTAAGGGTCCATTGCAACCACTTGAGATTCCAAATGGAAGTGGGAACACATTACCATGGATTTTGTTACGGGTCTTCCCACGGTTTCTCAAGGCATAAATGCTATTTGGGTTATTGTTGATAGATTAACCAAGTCCGCTTCATTTTTTTGCCGACACGGAGACTTATTCCCTGAACGCCTTGCTCATATGTATGTAAATGAGATTGTGAGATTGCATGGCATGCCAAGATCCATAGTTTCGGATCGTGACCCAAGATTCACTTCACGATTTTGGGTTAGCTTGCAAAAAGCTATGGGCACGGATTATTTATCTGGGCTTTCAAGATACCATCCTCAAAACTGGATGGACAATCGAGAGGACTATTCAAACTCTTCAAGATCTATTAAGACTCGTGTCCTAGATTTCAAAGGAGTTGGGATAAGTATTTACCATTGGTGGAATTCTCCTACAACAACAGCTTATCGTGCAAGTATAGGTGTGGCTCCATTCAAGCATCAGATGGACGAAAGTGTCGCTCTCCAATATGTTGGGATGAGGTGGGTGAAGCAACATTGTTGGGACCCGAGTTGGTGGTACGATGACTACGTAAAAGATCCAAATGATTCGACAATATATACAAAAATGGCACAAGATCGATAAAAGAGTTATGCGGATCTTCATCGAAAGGACGTGGAATTTAGTATCGGGGATCATGTATCATCATGTGTCGCCCATGGAAGGGAGTTACAAGATTTGGGAAGAGAGGAAAGCTCAATCCACGCATTTATTGGTCCATTTTTATTCTCGACCGAGTAGGAAATGTAGCCTATATAGACTCGCAAGTACCTCCAAGTATGTCTCGTGTTCATAATGTTTTTCATATATCCGTGCTTCAGAATATGTGAAAGACCCCAACCACGTTATCGAAGTTAGAACCTGATGAGATAGCCAAGACTTAACGACGAGGAGGTACCGCCAAGATCTTGGATAGAAGGAGCATGTCTTACGACAAAGGTCATACCACAAGTTAAAGTTTTGTGGAGAAACCATGCTATCGAGGAAATGACCGGGAGTTGGAAACGAAATGAAAAAGCGAGGTATCCTCACCTTTTCAAACACTGTGTACGACGCCAATTTCGAGGACGAAATTTCATAAGGAGGGGAGGTCAGAAGACCCCAACTTATTATAAATAAAATTAAATTTCTCTATTTATTATTTTGAAATAGTAAGGGTTGATTTGATTAATGTGGTTAGTTATGGGTAAAATGCGCAAATATTTCAAAATAGCAAGTGGTTATAAAATATTCATTTTTATCTGAGAATATTCGTTTGGTCGTGGAATATTCTTACCGCTTGGGAATATTCAGACGACTACAAGTAAGCCTTGTGTGGGCCCCATAATAAAAAAAGTTTATGGATGAAGAAAACGACAAGTATAAGTTGTTTATAAATAATCTACAGTAGTTGTTATCTAAGTAATATCGTTGAATACCCGGTGGTTAAAACACAAGAAGATATTACCAGATTGCACCAATTATCGATTCTTACGTAAGAAGGCATTACTCAATAATTGTTACAAAGAGTTATCGCTCAATATTTTATTTTATCGATTCAATAATTGCTACATTGATATTTTTTTATATTATTGTTGTTTCAATAATTGTCACTACACAAGATTTTTCATTATCGATCAATAATTCATATTATTTGAATAATATTATTAGATAACATTATTGGCAATGTCTAGAAAGTTCTCGCTCTAAGGAGAGGTTTGGTCACCTAATTCGCGCCAAGAAGGAGAAATCCTTATCGAAAGCCCCCTCTTTCCGGAACTACCTCGTTGTCAAGATTGTGGATTCGTAATATTATTTGTGAATAATTAATTATTGATTTATATGATAAGGAAAATATTCATTTTATGTGGATATATAGATGGAGAAAATTTTTAATGTGACAATTGTTGAAAAATTGTTATTTTATCTTTTTTCGATAAATAATTATTTAAATATATTATTATATTTTAATAATATAATAATGGTGATATTTTTACAATGAATGTGGGATATATGAATATATGAGGAGGAGAGTATTTTTGTTACAATTAATGTTTAAAACATGTTAAACATGTTCATGGGACCCCATTTTTCGATCGAAATTTGATTATAAATTGTAAAATCGTCTGCTTCAGGATTTTTGGCCAATTTCGCTTGAATTTGGAAAAACTTAAACTTACAAAGTTGTAGAGAATGGAATTTCCTATGAAAAGACATAAGGTTTGAATTTTTCGATAAAAGGGCTATTTATTATGAATTATTGAAGTTTCAAGTTCAAATAATTGATTTTTGAAAGTTTTAATTATTTTTTTAAAAAAAATTTTTTTTTTTTTTTGTCATTATTCATTGGTGGCTGAATTCAGATGGTCAAGATAGGCTAAGAATTTTTTATAAATATATTAATATTTTATTAAATTTTTCGCTTTGGTGTTCTAAGCATTTTCCTATAAATAGGTGCTTAGGTTAGAATTGAAAATCACACCGTAAACTCAAGTTTTTCTCTTTCTCTCTATATTATCGAGTTTATTCTTGTGAGTATTTTGATACTTTGAGTGTTGCTATATACTATGCAAGTTCCTTCAAAGACTATATCCCAGATTCCAAATTGTAAGTATATCTTTTCAAGGTAAGTGGATATTATTTTTTTTAAATGATATTATTTCTTCTAATATCATTACGCCCGAATATTGGTAAGATTTTTTTTGTGAAATTTTTCTTTTTAGTGTCTGGGTTACTATTCACGACGATACTATTACTACTATTCACGATATATTATACTATTCATTTAATACTAAGACTATTCACGTAAAAATTAAATTTTTTTTTTGTCCAAAATATCTATTATGGATACTAGCTTTGATCAGATCCATGTTTTGATCATTCTTGAATTTTACTTCACTATGATTATTTATGAAGTATTTTTGAACTCTGATTGTTTAAAGTACTAATCCTTAATATTTGTTCTTTTGTTTCAATCGATTCGCTTTTTTTAAAATATTTTTCATCATCCTCACCCTAAATGATGATATTATCGAATATCTTTGGCCTCAGAAAAAAAAGATGGTTGATTTTCTTATGAATATTTTGGCCCAGAGTGCAAAAGATGTGTGTGTTGAGATGAATATGATAATCGATGAATATCTTGGCCTCAGAAAAGAAAAAGATGAATATTTGATTCAAGATGAATATCGATTGATGTTATTGTGGATAAAATATTGATGATGGACTTTTAAATTCATAGATTATAGTAGATTTCATTCTCTACGTAACTCTTCTATGAATTATTATTTTCACATCGTAATATTGATCTAAAACTTGTTGCTCTATTGTATTTTATCGATTTTTCCTCGTCAAGACTAACGATAATTTGTTCTATATTATCTTAGTCATAATATTCTTTTATCGGGCTAGTTGAGCTCACCCTTTTCTTTTTTTTTGTTCCATTTTTCTTCTCGATGGGAGGCTAGAATGTAAAGTAAGTGAGTTCTCTGGGTGGGTGTGGAATGATGGTTCTAGAAAGTTGTTTTTAGTAGTCCTCACCATTTTTGTAAAATAATGTACCAATAATTGTAATGAGGACTTATTTGGGTGTGAATATTGTCTAGATGACAATATTTGTATTTAAACTCAGCTTTTTATGTGTATTAATAAAGTTGTAGTTGTTTTCAGCATCATGTTATCGACGACTCAAAAGTGGTGCGGTCTGGACTCCAATAGTACGAGGGATCCACCATCGCTGGAACATCTCCTGAGTGCAGGGACCCTCTAATAAAGTGAAACCGTCAACACCCAACAATGGGATATCAATGACGGGTGACTACAAAACAGGCCAATAACGTCTGGCAGGAGGCAAGATTGGCATACGAATCTGTCCTGTAGTGCTCCTAATAGCACGCTCTCCTAAGTAGAGCTCCCATCCTCCATCTGTGAAGAGAGGAATCCTACGGGTGGAAATCACATGCTCGACACCAGTCGGGTACCCATCCTCAAATCCAAAGCTCAAATGCTCCCTAGATTAGGGAACCCAATTGATGATATCCGCTGTCAACAACACCAGCTGTAGGCGGCAATGAGTGAAACCCTCAGCAACATGGACCTTCGCCAGTATGGAATGATGCCATCTCCATCCTCGTACATAGGTGTCTAAACCTAACACGCTCACAGGATGCAAACATGGAAGCCTCTCATAGGCCCAAAACTGCCAACATAAAGGCAAACATCTGCTATCAGTCAACATTCTTAACCTGTACATGGGAAAAGATAAGAGAAATACTCACCAGCAGAAATGGGTAGAATCCTAACCAAGCCTCGGTCAAGCCCTGCGATCGCATGCGCATTCCCCTGAGGAAGTTGGCGAAGGTGTAGAAACCCCAATCATAATCTCCTATACAGTCCACGTGTCGAGTGGCGCTGATCAAAGCGACAGACAACATAGAAGAGTTATCTGCTATGAAGCAGCCCTTAATGATCATCAGAAATAATCGCCGAAGAATGCGATCCCTGACTCTCACATCATCAGGTATGGGCTCACTCAATAGCCCGCTCATAGAATCTACGCTCAAAGGACCTGTACGAAAAGTCCTGCCCTTGAGCGCCTCCGTCGGAACTCCTAACAAGGATCTGACATCAGTAGGGGTGATATCTGCCGTACAAGGCACTGGATCCCCTCCAAACTCCATATCTGTGACAAACTACCAATCCATCGGCGTCATCATCACCTCACAGTTCAATAAATGGAGTGACTGAGTTTGGTGAAACCAGCTCTCAGACAATGCCCTGAGGTAACCCCAGGGACAACGACGGGGAAGAATGGAGAAGAACGTCCTGAATCCCCATCCATTTACAATCGCTCTATAGTCATCATGAAAAGCTTGATACATAAAGTGGACGTTGAACCAATTCCCTCGAGGCTATGTAAAGCTGGGAACCTACATCAAATGCAGATCAACATTAGAACCCTTCACTCTTCATCAATAGGAAATAAGGAAGATTAAGATCTAACTTTATACCTCGTTTGCGTGCAGGTATACTGAAGGATGTAGACTTAAGTCGCCCAGAAGCTCTGGGTTTGGCACTTGAATACCTGGAAAATCCCTACGGGGAACACGTGCAGCAGGAGCAGGAACCTCAACTGGTACATCCTCCTCCTCGTCCTCTACGTCTGGCACTTCAATCTGGAAAGGACGTATCACCGCCTCCTCCAAACAACGAGGCTATCTAACAGAACGGGGTCGAGGCACTTCAGAAGCCCTCCTCCGTACACCAGAAGTGGTCCTGCGGGAACTACTCGGCTGATCCGGATCTATAATATCTGGAGGGGTTACAACGCTGAAGTCAGACATTGATAAAGTATCCCCAACGGGGATCACAACGCAATTCAACCATTGATATATGTATCAGTGAAGGTCAAACATCCTTGACGTCATTTCAACCGATGACAAGTAAACCCATCGAAGCATCGGAGGCCATTCGATGATCTCATCCATCAGTGCACTTATCCACAACCTTCCCCGATGGGGGTCACAACGCGATTCAACCATTGATATACGCTTCAATGATGGTCAAGCAGCCTTGACATACTCCCCGGAGGGGGTCACAACACAATGCAACCATTGATACACACATCAATGAATGTCAAGCAACCTTGACAGTTTGCCCAACAGGGACCTATCCGGTGATACACATCGGCCGAAGGTCGGTGCACTCGACAATACACATTGTTGGCGATGAACTCAACAAAGATCATGGTATATACTGCTGACACAAACCAGAGAAGACCATCCTCATCGAAGAGGACTAATGGTGGAATATGTTATACACATCCTCAAATAGACAAATCTTTATCCCCACAGATCTCTTGTACACGAGAGGCACGTCTTTGGAGTAAAGTTTGTATCAAGGATCCAGGACTTTGGTGATAACCCCAACGTCAACATCCTTGAAGACTTGGATCTCTTGTCCAAGACATTATTGATTGTCATCCCCGGCAGGATTAATAGGGAACCAACAATCATTCATACATGCATCATGCATTTGCATCATGTTGCTACATATAGCATTGTGTTCATCTTGTTGCATTTCAAGCGTCTAGGATTCTTTCTATGTCGTGTATTGCATGAATATGATAAAGAGGGGCATCTGTAGACACTCAAAATTTTTTGCACACCTGTTACTAACATTGTAAGAGGGCAGATTCATCTTTCAGAGATAACCCTAGAAGATAACTCACATCCATTCCGGATACTACCGAAAGTTCAGTCTCAACCCCAGAACACACACCGGGAGTATCAATTCCAACCTCGGAGATAACCCCGAGTTTCATCCTTGGAGATAACCCCAAGGAATGTTGTTGCAGTTCCGGCGATAACTCCAGAAATGCTTATTTCAAATGCATGCAATCAGCTTTAATCTCAGACCTCCTGCCGAGGCACTCATACCAAAGACCCGGAGATAACACCGGGAAGACAGACACACTTACAGATGACCTTGTAGAATTCAAACACTTGCAGCAGTCCAATCTCAGATGTAACCCTGAGCAACGTTTGCTATCAGCTCAAACCGGAGATAACCCCGGTGAGGAGTCAAATCGTCATCTTGCCACCTCAACCCTTGCGCACCATCTCAACATTTCATACATACATTTCTACACAACAATATCCCACAAGAACCAATGAGTACCAATCCCGAGTGACTATTACGCGTGGCAGCACACCGGATAGAATTTGAAGCTTAAAGACCATGGGCATGGTCCCCTCTTCCTGACTTCATACAACCTCTAATCCCATTTCATGGTGTAACTCTCAACAAAAGTAGTCCGAAGAAGGTCTTGTACACCTCGTTAAGATGCTCAGATTGAAGTTCTACAAGTTCGAGCGGACATCACAGTGCACGAGTGCATGTACTTCGAGATGGTAGGACCCACAGAGCCTGGGGCACCGGGCACCGCAGTGCATCTGCATGGTCACTATGCACGCCTGCATGGCCCCCCTCTATGAATAGAGGGCTTGGGGTGGCCATTTGTAAGAAAAAAAGGCGAGGAAGCCATGTCCAATTTGCTCTGTACACACCCCATATTGAGTGTTTTCTCATTTTAAACACCTGTTAGCTCATATATAGCTATATTTTACGGGCGAGAGTTGAGTGTTTATCCATCTAGAGCCATAGAAGCCTGTTTTGGCAGCCCACTGTAAGCCTTCTCACACTCTATAAAGCCTTTTTCTTCATCTTTGCACACACTATTCTTCACATTGAGAGTCGTGTAGTGTGTGTATGCCCGGACTTCGGTCCGTGGTTTTCATTTCTGTCTGTATATATATACTTATATATGTATATAATTATATATGGACTAACATTATCGAGTTATGCCTCGATTGAGCCTAGAATTATGTCTGGAGCGTTTACTTACTTACTTATATATATATATATATATATATATATATATATATAATTTATTGTCGGGACTATCTCGATGAGCTTTGGATTTTACATCCGGAGCGTTTATTGCTTTTATATATATCTATACTTATATATATGAACTGTTGTCGAACTCATTCGATGAGCACAGGTTTTATATCCAGAATGCGTTTATCGCTATATATATATATATATATATATATATATATATATATATATACATTTAGTCCTGGAGTTTAATTCATGGCGGTTGATCGTCTTTACTGCTTACTTTACATTTAGTCCCGCCTGGAGTTTACTTTGTGGCGGTTGATCGTATTTTACAGTTTTATTTACTTTTCTAATCCCCCATGGAGGTGCTTCGTGGTGGTTGATCATGTCCATATATATATATTTACTACTTTTTATATATTTACATTTTCGATCCCCATGGAGGTGCTTCTGTGGTGGTTGATCATGTCAGATATATATATATATATATATATATATATATATATATATATTTGTAGCTTTTATATATATAAGCGCCATCGCTTTTCATATAAATCATGCATCATGTGAGACTCGTAATCATGTGATCATAGATTGATCTCATTGAATCTAGATTCGGTTCCGTGATGGACATTTTCATTGTAAGTGACTTGTACATTATTTATGGTGTCTCGAATTTCCTTGGATGGTCACATGTTTAAGAGGAGTTTGAGATTCTTTGTATATTATTTTCTCAAGATGTCTCGATCTCAAAATAAAAGCAAACAAGCCGAACATTTAATAATAAAATGGAAGTATGAAAAGGTCTCAATTACTATTGAGCACAGGGTTTGAAAAACCTCTTTTACAAAACTTCATTGCTATATCCTGTTTAAAACTGAATTTTTCTATAAATTCAAACCCTTTGTATATAGGTGCAAACGAGGCCTCGCACCACTTTCAAATAAATTGCACATTGATTCACACGCACACACACACACACACACACACTCATATAACAGTTTCTTGAAAAGTGGCGGTCACCGTGGCAACACAGATGTCTAGAGGGGTGCCTAACAGCTTCCCTCCGCATAATCAAGCCTCCGAATCCAAATGAATCTCGGTTTCACAGACCCATTTAGCAATGTTACATCACTGGGTCAATGTGAAAACCTTTTCTCGGTTGCGTTGGTGCAACCAGTTAAAAACACCAACTGGCGACTCTTAAAGTCAAATCGTCGACATTACACATGTCGGACCTTTTCACTTGTTTTTTCAAACAAATCTCACATAACATGAGAACACCAAAGAACAAGTAACAAAAAGGGACAAATAAAAATCCCGACGTCGACAATGTAAGTTAACTTATCTCTACAAGCATGCTTTGAACATCAGATTAGAAACATAATCTAGTCTTGACTACAGGATGGCGCAGTTGCGCCCTGGCTAGGCTTAGGGATGGCGCAACTGTGTTGTCCCCTCCAGACCAGGGTTGAGCTTTGCATTTCCTATTTCTGTCCCATCCTTTAGTATACTCAAATAATCACACTTAACATGCATACATGCTAGAGTACTTTATATAAATGTATGATCACTCTTGAGTTTACTTTTACAAGTTTTAGTTTATAATTTTCATGGAATTAAAGCATAAAAAGGTTATGTAATCATCATGCTTTATAACTTTGGCCATATGTCTACATAGAGAGGTCACACAATCTGTTAATACACATGCTCCTGGTGTTCATATCATTTATTCATAACTAGCATTGTTTAGCACTTTGAAACATGCTTTAGACTCATGTTTGATTAAGTTATCATTACTTCCAATACATACGAATCATGTTTAGAGACATAATAAACATAAACGTGACATCTTAAATCTTTATAATCTAAATACTCATATAATACAACTAAATTTTGAAAACATATTTAAGGTTGTATTTGAAATCACTTTAACATAAATGATGCAATATAACACATATAAATCAACTTTAAAACTCTTATCATAAGTCATGTTAACATCTTTTCAAGATCAGAACCTACATCATGTAGCATTCATATACATCAACTTTAACATATCAAGCTTTACTTTTAAAATATTTTGTAACACAAAGCTTAACAAGTTGGTCATGAATATAATAACTATGAATCATATATCATGCTTATTTAGGTTCTAAATACGCCATGTACGTGTGCTACTAAGTTTAGAATTTATAGGACATGTATTACTTCAAAGTTTGTTTTCAAAACTCTAAGTTTTTAATACAAATCTCTCGTTAAATCACATTGATCACTTCATACTACATAAAAAAGCTTTATATCTCATGTTATACCCCTTTTCAGGTATATATTTAAGTCATAATACTATGTTTTCAACACATAGCATAACAAAAATTAGTAATCGATCACGGGGTATGGTAAACAATTGCTATTTGCACCCTAGTATAAATCAAGCGCTAAATTGCTTATGCCCTCGAACAATAGCAGTAACATACTCTATTTTGCAGAGCCTCAGTCAACTTTGATTCTTTTTTATTTAAACATGTTCAAATCCATCATTAAACGTTTCATATACGTAAACATACATCCTAAACACATTATAACATGTTAATTCATATCAATTGAAAGAGAATTTCAAGAAATTCTAAGAGTTTGACAAAACCCAACTAAGAACAAGAGTTCAGATTTTTATACCTCTTGGAGCTTAATAAACTTAGTTTCTTCCTTCTGAGATTGTTAGCCTCTTCTTTCGACAACAACCACTCAAACTCAAGTTATTAGAGTTTCAACAGACAAACAAAAGCAACGTAAAACTGAAAATGGACTGCTATTTATGGAGAAAACTTGGACTGGGCATTCATTTTACATGGAGGTAACCCATGGTGCATTGGAAGGAAACTTTGGTTAATTAAGAGTAGTTAAACTACCACTTCCCAGCCATCTCCATAGCAATGATCACTGCTAAGCTTAGCTTTTAACTGTCGACTAACTTTTACGCAATGTAATGTTAGGCCACTGTTTATGTACTGATTATTGACACACATTTTGGGACATGACTAATTCTTAGCACTAAAGCTTGGTTTAGTTACTATAATTCCCAAAAATATAAGTTTAATGTACAATTGTTACTATATTAGGAAAATTATGAATTATTTATGTACCCACATCATATAATCCATGTACATTAGTCCACCTAATTTAATATTTAAAACATGTGTGAACTTAATTCAATTGATCACTAATAATTTAATATCTCCTTTTACTATTAATCACTCATTGGTATAGAAATAAATATTTTAATAATACATCTTTATTTACTCCCATACTTTAGAGCACTCATTTAATTGTCTCGTCACACATGATGAGATAACAAAACTTATTTAAATCAACTTTATGATTTAATTACTTTTACCATATGATTTTTGTATATCATTAATCTCAACTAAATGCCACACTTCATTTAGTCTTAAGCAATAGGTAATTATATAATACTACTATCCACATTTTCCATATTTCACATAGTAACATGAAATAATATTTAATCATAATGTTTTCATTAATATTAATGGTAATTGATCTATTATTCTTCTTAATGATGTCAATACACCATCTTTATAACCTATGCACTTTGTAGAATTATTTTTCCAAGTCTTATATCAGGCGCAGCTGCGTTGGTTTTCAGTAAAAGAGTGGCGCAGCTGCGCCACTTTGGAAATTTTTCTAACTTAGTTACTGTTACAAAAATTTCTATTAATTAATCCCTTTAATACCCTCATTTATTATCTTGCCATTCTAGATAATTATGTAAATTACTTCATTAATATTATTTACAATGTAAATTAATTAATAATATAATATTAACTAATTATTCTCTCTTCAATTAATTTAACCACTTAAATATCCATTCCCATGACACACAAGACATTTCTCAATTCTCATCACAACTCCACACTTATAAATTCAATTTGAATTAATTGAACTACTCGTCTTACTACACATCAATATCTTACTACACATCAATATTTATATTCAAATAAATACTCATTTTTTCATTATATTAAAATAATTATTTATTTATGAAATTTTCGGTTCTTACTAGACCTTTTATTGTAAAAATAAAAGGCTCCATCAGCCTTAGTTTGAATGGCCATGAGCTTAAGTTTTATCCTTTATGCTTCAACCGAATATTTGGCAAGTTAATTTTTTTACTAAAACCTGACTTGAGGAAATCTTTTTGAATATGGGCTATGAAGTCAGCTTATTTTTAATTCAAATCCGTGTGCTCCAATTTGATCTAAACCATTCAAATCAAATTCAGATTTCCAAAATCTATTTTGCCCTCAACTCCAAAATCTTATAAATAGGAAGTCTTTTCTTCATTTCCAAATTACCAATTTACAAAGCAAAGAAAAGTTCTATTTCTTGAAGGAAGACAAAATTGGTCAAAAGTAGTAGAGATAAGTTATTGAATTGTTGTATTTACAATATCTCATATATGCTTTTATATATATATATATATATATATATATATATATATATATTTAATCTATTAAATATCATATAAAAATTCAAAGATTTAGATATTGATATAATTTAAGTAATTTCTCCGAAATTCTCCTGAGACGATCTTTTGAAATCATAAGTGGTTTTTATTGATATAGATACATTATATAAATATTGAAAAATATTTATATAATTATCAGATTGTGAAACAAACAAATTTGGTCAGTACTTAGATATCGATATAATTCGGATATTATTTCTCTGAAATTCTCCGAACGGTCTTTAAAATTCTAAGTGGCCAAATTTTCACAACATAGATTAAATATATATAATATATATACGTGAGTGAAAAAAAGTTTATCATACTTACTTATATATATATATAATTGGTATACACATCTATATATATATATATATATATATATATATATTTCATCTATTAAATATCTTATAAAAAGTCAGTACTTAGATACCGATATAATTCGGAAGTAATTTCTCTTCCTGACGGTTTTTAAAATCCTAAGTGGCTTTTTATTGATATAGATACACTATATAAATATTAAAAATTATTTATATAATTATCAAATTATGAATGAAATAATTTAGTCAGAACTTAGATACCGATATAATTCGGATGTTATTTCTCTGAAATTCTCCGAACAGTCTTTACAATCCTAAGTGGCCAAATTTTCACAACGTAGATCAAATATAATATAACATATATACATCGGCGAAACAAATTTCTTCAAATATTATTTAAATTGATTAATCTTTCATACTTGATAATTGTCATCACAAGTATCCTACTCACAAACTTACTTACTCAGGAGATACTTGTTTCATTATAAAATTGAGTGACTTAGTCAAAGATATATTTGTTTAATTATAGAAACATACTCTTTAATTATAAATAAAATCTTTTCTATACGTGCTTTATCCATAAAAACACATGCTTTATTAAAAGAAAAGAAAATCTTTATAAAAGTTCATCAATTTTCATATCTGCTTACCTGGAAGCATCCCACACAAAAATCTTGAAATTTTATTTGATATTTGATCTTTAACTGCATATCTGCTTATTTGAGAAGTATCAACTCTAAAAGTTATTTAAACTTTTATAAATATGTACTAAACTTTATATGCTTACTTAGAAGCAAAGTCAAAACTAATCCTTTGTAAAAAGAAAAATGATAGAGTTAGTTTATTTTATGTATTTGTGAGAAATACAAAACTTCTTTGACCAAAATCAGAGTCTCAGAGAGGTCAGCTGGGAGTTGCGTCTCAAGTGTACTTGTGAGGTAAGGAAGATATTGTTGTTTCAAGACCAGATTATAGAATAGTTCTGACCTCAAAAGGAAGGTACAACTAAGCTTGAGGAAGGAGCTGAGAGTTCGCTATCCGAGATAGTTAGTTGTGGATAGTTGTAAGTTAACCTTTAAAACTTTGTAAAGGCTTCTCTACCTATTGAAGGAACATTTATTACTGGGAGTAATAAGATCTCAAGTCCGGGAGAGGAGCTTGAGACTAAACGTAGTAATATACTCGAGTTGTATATTATGAACCAGATAAATCTATGTGTGATTGATTCTTTCTTATCTTGCATATTAATTTCTGACACTGTAAATTAATTTGCTAAAAAATTAAAAAGGCCTAAGACAATTTTTAAACGGTAATAATCTATTCTACCCACCTTTTAGATTATTATTGGACTTTCAACCCCCATTAGGGATCAAAATACAAATTGGTGAAACAAATACACTCATGTCTAATTTTTATGTCCAACTTTTATGTCCACATAGAGTTTTTGTTATGCACCATATTGCCTCCGAAACTATCGCCACTAATATAGACTCGATCAAAATCTCTAAAATTATTCAACCATGGCTTTGTGTTATTGTTAAAGAAATTATGAGAAGCAACCCACTGAATTACAGCCCAGCAATCTTCGTCACTTGGGGGTAAATGGTGCTCTTGAGCTAGCCTGTACTTAACGGAGACGGTGAGAACTTTGGCTTGAGAGATTATGGAGTTAAAAATAGGTGTGGTTGATGGAAGAGAAGGTGGATTCCAGACAGAATCCGCCACCGTGGAAGTAGATTAAGACGGGGAGCTTTTGGGTGGTGGTTTTTGATGATGGGAGTTTTAGGAGGTAGAGTCTAGCCGAGATGGTGGATGAAATAGCTATATGTTTGGATAAGACACCAGTGGCGGGATCCTCCGGTGATGGCAGGACGTATGGTGAGCCGATGAGTTTCTCCACCGTGTCATCTTTGTATACACATGTTATCGAAGAGAGATCGGTGACCACTTCCTTGTTGGAAGCTATGACAAATTATAGTAGTAGTATTAAAGAGAGAGAATCGAAGAGAAAAGTCAGAACTGTGAGTATGTGACCTGTTTATTTTATTAATTTGTTATTTTGCAAATAATTTGTTATTTTACAAAGGCACTTATAGATCTAGAAGGGTGTGAATAGACCTTTAAAACTTTTGATTATTTAAGAGATATTATCAAATACTTTGTTAATCAGACTGATTAAGCTCAACATAATGTAATTTGTGAAAATCCCCTTAAATATTATAAAATAATCTCAGTTTTGAATTTAGTTAGGTAAACAACCTTAAGTAGGATAAATAATTAGACATAAAGTAAAAACTAGGAAAGTAAATGACACAATAAAGTTTAAGTGGTTCGGAGACTGAATAACTCTTATCCACTCTTCTACTTCTCGAGTAGGAAATCCACTAAGAATTAGATCACTAAGATCTATTACACCTGAACCACTTAGGTTCCTTTGAGTCATTAAGTCTTGGAATCATCACTGAACCACTTAGGTTCCTTTGATTCACTAAGTCTCGGAATATGGGTCGCTAAGTCCCACGACGAACAGTTGTTTGAATGACGATGAGATGTGTTGCTAAGATAGCGTTAAGCTTTTCTTCTCAAGTACTTAGCAGTTTGAACTGGATATTCAAAATCGTACAGTGAGTTCTTTAGACTTTGACAAAGTTTTGGCTTTTTGATCAGAGTTATCACTTTTTAAGTTTGAATCCATGTTGTCTTTTATAGTCTGCTAAATTTTTTTCATTGGTTGATGCTTGTTGGTGCATTTAATGCTCAAATATCCTGGGATCTTTGATGTGGATATTTTAAGCTTATGTGGTAGCTTCTTTTTAGCTTGTTTGTCACATTAGTTTACTTTTTCACCTAACACCACTGGCGTGTCACTTTCAGCAACCTAGTTGTTAGACACATCTTCTAACCTTCGATTTCATTCAAGGATGTTTGGTGAACGCATCGGGACGCCCTCAATCAGCAACGCTCCAATGTCAGTCGCATTATCATACTTGACTTACTCTACAAATATGATGGATCGTAGTGTTTACTCTACGTCCTGATGATTGCTTTATGATGGAATGACATTATGAGAATGAACTTTACGATCAGCTTGGTGAATATTATTTTACGACTTTTAAGCTGCATTTGCAATCTTGTTTTACTGAACGATCTTTGAGATACTTTATGATATGCCTTTTTTTCAGTGATTGCTTTTGAAGAACTCTACGTTCAGTTCTTACTCAACGAGTTTTGCTACTTAACTTTGCGATCCTTGTTCACTCTACGAACTAGTGTTTACTTTACGATTTTAAAGTGAACTTTACGATATATACAAATGCTTTGTGATACATCTGATGTATTACGATCATATTTTACTTTGAGATCCATCTTTACAATACGAACTAGCATAGTAACTTTATGACAGATGAAATCCTATCAGCTATACATCAGATCAACTCAATAAGATCAACTGAACATTATTTGATCTTGCTAGTTTATGTCCTTGTACATCGAATTAAATCATTATTAAGGACTTTACAAAATTTATTGATACAAATATATATTAATCATATTCAGCATCAAATTTAAATATACAAACTCTAACATGCATAATACTATAATTTTACTTAACTAAACTCGATTAAACTCGAATAGTCATATTTATATACTATAATATAATATTTTTTTTTTTCATAAGTGGTATGAATATGAATGTTAATGAAACACTAACTAAATTAAAAATATATTAAAATAAGAGATGATTGTAAGGAGATTTAGTTATAATTTATAGTAAGAAGATATTTATAATTTGTAGTAATATGAATATGAATGAAAATAGTGTAGAAGGAAAATTAGGCAAGTTAATGTTTCTCCGACTTTTTTGAATTGAATAATCAAAATAATATTCATACATTTATCTATTTATATAATAATAAAATTTAACCTGAACTCGAACTAAAAAAACTATAATAATAATAATAATAATATATTTAAATATGAGATGTTTCTAATAATAAGAAATTTGAATTGTAATAGCACATTAACTAAATCGAAAAAATTATATGAAAATAGGAGATGAAATAAGAAATAATTATGGTAGTAAAAATATGAATTAAAAAAGTTTAAAAGTCGAAGGAAAGATGAAAAACAGCGAAATGTTTTCATAACCAAACATATTTTTTGTGACTTCAATTATATAATAGATTATTTATCTAAAATTTTGGGTTAAAAGATCATTCCTTAAAATTTCGGGTTGAAGTACCATTTTGTATTTATATATATGCGCGTGTATATGTATATATATAGATATTTTATTCATAATTTTTCTTATTTATTGTAAATGAAAATATAATTAACTAGTGGTTTCACGTGAATATTATTATTTTTAAAATAATATTCTCATGCACTTGGGAGTTTTTTTAATACTAATGTCTAGTTAATACTATCTTCATTTCAAAATTATATATATATATATATATATATATATATATTCAATTTAACATGTTTTAAAATCATATATTTCTATTTTAAAATTATAAAACAATTTTTAATTTGTTATTATTTTTTTACTATCATTTCTATTATCACACTATTACTATTAGTCTATTACTTTATCATGGTATTACTTACAGATCCCAATTCATTGATGAGTAAAGTGTTCAAAGCACGTTATTTCCTAGGGGAACTTATTTGGATGCCCAAATTGGTCTGAATCCTAGTTATGTATGGAGGAGTGTTCTGGCAGCACAGGAACTTATTCGTAAAGGGGCTCGATGGAGGATTGGTACAGACAGTCAGGTGAAGATATGGTCAGATCCGTGGCTTCCAAATGATAATCACCCTTATATTGAAAGTGCTAGACCTCAAGGGATGGAGGAGATAACTGTCCAGTCTTTATGCTGTGTGGTGGAGAGTTGTTGGGATTTGGATATTTTGAATGATCTCTTCTCATTACGGGACAAGAGGCTCATTCTTGAGATTCCTTTGACTCGGAGGGCAAAGTCAGATTGTTGGAGTTGGTCCAGAGAAAGATGAGGCATCTATATGGTTAAAAGTGGCTATCAGACTCTAATGCTTAATAACAGGGGTAAGACACAACATAATAACTCCAACATGTGGCGAAAGTTATGGGGTCTAAATGTTCAAGCAAAGGTGAAACATTTCCTTTGGCGAGCGTGCACATATAGTTTACCCACCATGAGAGAACTGTGGACAAAACGTGTTGATGTCAATGATATATGCCCAAGGTGTAATAATAGTCCTGAAGATGCGTTACATGTCACAAAAGTGTTCTTATGCGAGAGATGTGTGGAGGTTATCGTGGATAGGTGATAATAATGGCTCTGAGGAGAATTTTAGAGACTGGTGGACACGTGTGCTTTCTAGTAGAAATCAAGAAGATGCTAGTATGGCTGCGATGGTTGCATGGGGCCTCTGGAATAGTAGGAATGATCTGGTTTGGCGTCATCGCAGAATTCAGGAAGGGCAAGTGATTTATATGGCTTATTCATTGTATGAGTAGTGGAGGAATGCTCAGGTTAGCACCAGTCATAGTGCATCACAGGCTGTGAATGTTAATTCGACTTGGAAAAAGCCAGCTACAGGCACATATAAATGTAATGTTGATGCAGCTTTTTTTGGTCACACTAAGCGTATTGGTTATGGCAATGTGGTTAGGAATGTGAAGGTCTATGTTTTCATAACCAAACATATTTTTTGTGACTTCAATTATATAATAGATTATTTATCTAAAATTTTGGGTTAAAAGATCATTCCTTAAAATTTGGGTTGAAGTACCATTTTGTATTTATATATACTTGGCGTGTATATGTATATATATAAATATTTTATTCATAATTTTTCTTATTTATTGTAAATGAAAATATAATTAACTAGTGGTTTCACGTGAATATTATTATTTTTTAAAATAATATTCTCATGCACTTGGGAGTTTTTTTTTAATACTAATGTCTAGTTAATACTATCTTTATTTCAAAATATATATATATATATATATATATTCAATTTAACATGTTTTAAAATCATATATTTCTATTTTAAAATTATAAAACAATTTTTAATTTGTTATTATTTTTTTACTATCATTTCTATTATCACACTATTACTATTAGTCTATTACTTTATCATGGTATTACTTACAGATCCCAATTCATTGATGAGTAAAGTGTTCAAAGCACGTTATTTCCCTAGGGGAACTTATTTGGATGCCCAAATTGGTCTGAATCCTAGTTATGTATGGAGGAGTGTTCTGGCAGCACAGGAACTTATTCGTAAAGGGGCTCGATGGAGGATTGGTACAGACAGTCAGGTGAAGATATGGTCAGATCCGTGGCTTCCAAATGATAATCACCCTTATATTGAAAGTGCTAGACCTCAAGGGATGGAGGAGATAACTGTCCAGTCTTTATGCTGTGTGGTGGAGAGTTGCTGGGATTTGGATATTTTGAATGATCTCTTCTCATTACGGGACAAGAGGCTCATTCTTGAGATTCCTTTGACTCGGAGGGCAAAGTCAGATTGTTGGAGTTGGTCCAGAGAAAGATGAGGCATCTATATGGTTAAAAGTGGCTATCAGACTCTAATGCTTAATAACAGGGGTAAGACACAACATAATAACTCCAACATGTGGCGAAAGTTATGGGGTCTAAATGTTCAAGCAAAGGTGAAACATTTCCTTTGGCGAGCGTGCACATATAGTTTACCCACCATGAGAGAACTGTGGACAAAACGTGTTGATGTCAATGATATATGCCCAAGGTGTAATAATAGTCCTGAAGATGCGTTACATGTCCTGGTGCGGTGTTCTTATGCGAGAGATGTGTGGAGGTTATCGTGGATAGGTGATAATAATGGCTCTGAGGAGAATTTTAGAGACTGGTGGACACGTGTGCTTTCTAGTAGAAATCAAGAAGATGCTAGTATGGCTGCGATGGTTGCATGGGGCCTCTGGAATAGTAGGAATGATCTGGTTTAGGCCATCGTGTAATTGGGAAGGGCAAGTGATTTATATGGCTTATTCATTGTATGAGTAGTGGAGGAATGCTCAGGTTAGCACCAGTCATAGTGCATCACAGGCTGTGAATGTTAATTCGACTTGGAAAAAGCCAGCTACAGGCACATATAAATGTAATGTTGATGCAGCTTTTTTTGGTCACACTAGGCGTATTGGTTATGGCAATGTGGTTAGGAATGCTGAAGGGTCTATGTTTTCATAACCAAACATATTTTTTTGTGACTTCAATTATATAATAGATTATTTATCTAAAATTTTGGGTTAAAAGATCATTCCTTAAAATTTCGGGTTGAAGTACCATTTTGTATTTATATATATGCGCGTGTATATGTATATATATAAATATTTTATTCATAATTTTTTCTTATTTATTGTAAATGAAAATATAATTAACTAGTGGTTTCACGTGAATATTATTATTTTTTAAAATAATATTCTCATGCACTTGGGAGTTTTTTTAATACTAATGTCTAGTTAATACTATCTTTATTTCAAAATTATATATATATATATATATATTCAATTTAACATGTTTTAAAATCATATATTTCTATTTTAAAATTATAAAACAATTTTTAATTTGTTATTATTTTTTTACTATCATTTCTATTATCACACTATTACTATTAGTCTATTACTTTATCATGGTATTACTTACAGATCCCAATTCATTGATGAGTAAAGTGTTCAAAGCACGTTATTTCCCTAGGGGAACTTATTTGTATGCCCAAATTGGTCTGAATCCTAGTTATGTATGGAGGAGTGTTCTGGCAGCACAGGAACTTATTCGTAAAGGGGCTCGATGGAGGATTGGTACAGACAGTCAGGTGAAGATATGGTCAGATCCGTGGCTTCCAAATGATAATCACCCTTATATTGAAAGTGCTAGACCTCAAGGGATGGAGGAGATAACTGTCCAGTCTTTATGCTGTGTGGTGGAGAGTTGCTGGGATTTGGATATTTTGAATGATCTCTTCTCATTACGGGACAAGAGGCTCATTCTTGAGATTCCTTTGACTCGGAGGGCAAAGTCAGATTGTTGGAGTTGGTCCAGAGAAAGATGAGGCATCTATATGGTTAAAAGTGGCTATCAGACTCTAATGCTTAATAACAGGGGTAAGACACAACATAATAACTCCAACATGTGGCGAAAGTTATGGGGTCTAAATGTTCAAGCAAAGGTGAAACATTTCCTTTGGCGAGCGTGCACATATAGTTTACCCACCATGAGAGAACTGTGGACAAAACGTGTTGATGTCAATGATATATGCCCAAGGTGTAATAATAGTCACGAAGATCGTTACATGTCAAAGTGCGGTGTTCTTATGCGAGAGATGTGGAGGTTATCATGGATAGGTGATAATAATGGCTCTGAGGAGAATTTTAGAGACTGGTGGACACGTGTGCTTTCTAGTAGAAATCAAGAAGATGCTAGTATGGCTGCGATGGTTACATGGGGCCTCTGGAATAGTAGGAATGATCTGGTTTGGCGTCATCGCGTAATTCGGGAAGGGCAAGTGATTTATATGGCTTATTCATTGTATGAGTAGTGGAGGAATGCTCAAAGTTAGCACGGTCATAGTGCATCACAGTCGTGAATGTTAATTCGACTTGAAAAAAAGCCATTCTGTGCACATATAAATGTAATGTTGATGCGACTTTTTTGGTCACACTAGGCGTATCAAGTTATGGCAATGTGGTTAGGAATTTCAAGGGTCTATGTTGGCGACCAAGAAGCCAGATAGTTGATGGTCCGTTGGATGATACGATTGCGGAAGCAATTGGTGTTCGTGAGGCGTTAAGTTGGTTGAAGACATTAGGCTTCAATAATGTGGTTTTTGAGTTTGATGCTCTGTTGGTGATCAAAGCGATTACAAGTACTCAGGAGGATTTATCCTACTTTGGCTTAATAGTGGAAGATTGTAAATCCCTGGCCAGGGACATTGGTAGTTGTCAGTTTGTGTTTGTGAGAAGATCAGCATACCAGGTAGCGCATGCTCTTGCACGAGCAGCCGGTTCCATGTCTGATCAAGAGGTTTGGGGTCAATCTCCTCCCTCTTTTCTTGTTGATGTGTGGGCCTCTGATCTATGTTAATGAAATATTACCTTTCAAAAAAAACATGGTATTACTTATTCATACCACTATAATATTATTAAAAGGCAAAAGTCAAATCCAACTCTTTTAGAAATTTAAAAGTAAACAAAAGAAAATAAAACATCTCTTCGTCCACACTTTCAATCTTAGTCCCTCTTTCTCCCACCTGTCTTCTGACTACTTTTGTTCTTTTATTCACGCCATTTTATAGTAATATTGCTTCCATCTCACAATATGATAAAATTAAAATTTGTGTTGTACATTGTTAATGTGACGCCCCCAAAATAGGTATACATCACCTATTCTGAGTTGTCAAATACATGGTACAGAAACAACTACAACTTTATTATTACAACAGTAAAACTGTGAGTTTGAATACAAATATTATCTTCTAGACAATATCTATACTCAAATAAATCCTCATCACATTTATTGATACATTATTTTACAAAAATGGTGAGGACTACTAAACAATCCTTTCTAAAACCTTCATTCCATTACCCGCACTCGTACTCGCTTATATTCTCGCCTCACGAGAAAAATGGAACAAAAAGGAAAAGGGTGAGCTCAACTAGCTCGATAAAGAATATTATGACTAAGATAATATACAACAAATTATCGTTAGTCTTCAACAGGAAAAATATAATAGAATACTGATAGACAACAACAAATTTTAAATCAATATTCGCAATGAAATAATAATTCATTAGAAGAGTTAAGTAGAGAATGCAAACTACTATCTTCTATGTATGAATTTAAAAGTTCATCGTCTATCTTTTATCCCCGTAACATCAATCAATATACATACGGAATCAAATATTCATCTTTGCACTCTGTGCCAAAGATATTCATCGATTGGTCATGTTCATTTAAACACTGCTCATCTTTGCACTACTGGCCAAAGATATTCTTCAGAAATCATTCATCTTTGCACTACTGAGCCAAAGATATTCTTAAGAAATCATTCATCTTTGCACTACTGTGCCAAAGATATTCCATAATATCATCATTTAAGGCGAGGATGATGAAAAATATTTTTTTTAAAGAAACGAATCCAAAGTGAAACAAAATGACAAGGATTAAGGATTAAGGATTCGTACTTGGTTTTATCCACGCCCAAAAATACCTCAAAAATAATCATAGTGGTGTAAAATTCAAGAATGATCAAAACATGGATACAATCGAGTTAGTATCCGAATAGATGTTTTAGACGAAAAGAAGAAATTTTATTTTTCTATTGAATAGTACCAGTATACGTGAATAGTGTCAGATACGTGAATAGTGCCGTATACGTGAATAGTAACTCAGACACCAAAAGATAGAAATTCCAAAAAACATCTTCACGCTTCATGAATAGTACTTCGTGAATAGTAACTCGTGAATAAGTAATCTCTTGAATAGTAACTCGTGAATAGTAACTCATGAATAGTAACCCATGAATAGTAACCCCGACATGAAAAAGTTCTAAATTTGATAAAACTTCAGATCAACATTTCAAAGATAATGATATTGAAGAAATAATATCATTACAAAAAAATAATATCCCTTACCTCGAAAGATCAAGATTTAGCTAGAATAAGGGTATAGTCTTTGAAGGAACTTGCATACCGTCTAGCAATACTCAAAGTATACTCAAAATACTCACAAGAATACGCCGATAATATAGAGAGAAAACTTGAGTTTACGGTGTGATTTTCAATTCTAACCTAAGCACCTTATTTATAGGAAAAACGCTTAGAACACCAAAGCGTAAAATTTAATAAAATAATAATATTTCTTAAAAATATTCAAGCCCACCTTAGAAATCTGATTTCAGATCATTTATAACACATGTGAGCCACTAAATTACAACAAAAAACGTTTTCTTACAAAAAATATTTTAAACTCCCCAAAATCAATTATTTTTGAGCTTGAATTTCAATAATTCATAATAAATAGCCCTTTCATTAGAAAATTCGAATCTCATGAGTTTTTATAGGAATTTCAATTCTCTACAACTTTACAGAAGAAAGTTTTTCCAAATTCCAAATAGAAATTGACCGAAATCCACAAACCAAGCGATTTTACAAAATTTATAATCAAATTTCAGTCAATAAATGGGGTCCACCGACATGTTTAACATGTTTTAAACATTTATTGCAACAAAAATACTCTTCCTTCTCGTATACTCATATATCCCACATTCGTTGTAAAAATATCACCGTTAATATATTATTAAAATAATATATTTAAATGAATTATTTTATCAGAAAAAGATAAAATATTAATTTTCAACAATTGTCATTTTAAAAATTTTCTCCATCTATATCCACATAAAATCAATATTTTCCTCATCATATAAATCAATAATTAATTATTCACAAATAATATTACAGAATCACAATATTGACAACGAGAACCGTTTCCGTAGAAGAGGGGGCTTTCCAATAAGAAATTCTTCTTCATCTCGGCGCCGCAATTAGGTGACCAAACCTCTCCTTAGATGTAACTTTCTAGATATTGCCAATAATGTTATCTAATAATATTATTCAGATAATATGAATTATTGCTTCGATAATGAAAAATACCGTGTAATGACAATTATTGAAACAACAAAGAATATAAAATATCAACGCAAAGAATTATTAACTCAATAAAATACTAAAGCAAGAATTATCGTAACCATTATTGAGTAGTGCCTTCTTCACGTAAGAATCAATAATTGGTGCAATACCGGGTGTACTTCTTGTTCAACAACGCGTATTAGTGTGTTTTAACCAACGGGTATTCCAACAAAGATAACTTCAGAATAACTACGCTGTTATTTAAAAATAACTTATATTTGTCGTTTTCTTCATCCAATCTCTTTTCGTTATGGGGCCCACATTGCATGGTCGTGGCCGTCGCATTTAATATTTCACAAAGATTTAATATTCCACGACCAAACGAATATTCCCCGACGATAATGAATATTTTATAACCACTTGCTTATTTTGAAATATTTCATATTTAACCCTTAACTATCCACATTAATCAAATCAACCCTTACTATTTCAAAATAATAAATAAAGGAAATTCCTTTTTATTTAAAAATTTTTGAGGTCTTCTGATTAACGCCAAATTTTGTATGCATTTAATTAAATCACCAAAACAGTAGACCAAAATCGCGCTAACGGTTGATGGAGTAGTTGATTATATCAAACTCACGAAATATGTGACGCCCCCAAAACAGGTATACATCACCTATTTCGAGTCGCCAAATACATGGTACAAAATACAAATACAATCTTAAATATACAACAAGAGCTGTGAGTTTTAATACAAATATTATCTTATAGACAATATCCACTCTCAGAATAAGTCCTCATTACATTTATTATCACACTATTATATAGAATGGTGAGGACTACTAAGACACCATCTCGGATCGTCACTCCGTTCCCCGACTAGTCCCGGCTACGTTCTCATTTCCTGAAGAGAACAGTGAAAGAAAGGGTGAGCTCAACTAGCCTAGTAAGAAATATTATGAATAAGATAATGCAGAATAAATTATCATTAGTCTTCAACAATGTTAAACTGATAAAATACAATAGACATCAAGTTTAACTACAGCGGAATAAGTAATCCATTAAAAGAGTCAAGTAGAGAATAAAATCTACTATCTTTTATGATTTAAAAAGGTTTTTCATCACTTTTATCATTTGAGACTCGATTTTAATAAATAATCCACATCATCCACGCACTACTACCAAGGATATTCATTAGTGGTCACGACCATAAATTATCCATGCACTACGGGCCAAGGATATTCGATGTATTCATCAATGGTCATGATCATGCCAACAATCTGTTCATCAATGCACTACTGACCAATGAGGACTTTTACCACATCATTTGTAACATTACTACTGGCCATGATTACAATCGAATAATCCCTCGGTCATAATCATACCAAGTCCATCTATGCACAACAGGCCGTAGATGACTTTCAAAAAAAATATAAACATGAGGATGATGACAATGATATAAGAATTCAATAAAACAAGTTCAAGAATTAATTTATCCAGGAACTAATAACGTCCAAATTGTCAACATGATACTTCTTTATAGAGTTAAATTCAAGGATAATATTCATGCACCAAAATTTGGACAGAAAAGAATCAATTTTTCGTCGTGAATAGTACCCCGTGAATAGTACTTCAGGAATAGTACCTCGTGAATAGTACCCCGACATGAAAAGTACTCCAAATACCAGAGTGAATAATATTCGGGTGAATAGTAATTTTGGTGAATAGTAACCCATGAATAGTAACTCGTGAATAGTATTCTGGTATAAAAAGTGCTCCGAATACCCGAGTGAATAATACTAGAGTGAATAGTAACCAGGTGAATAGTAACCCATGAATAGTAACTCATAACAGAAAATACCAAATAAAATGATATTTCATGATGAGTATAGAAGTCAAAACTTTAACCAACTGAGTATAATAAAGAATGGAATAACAAAAGAAATCACCAGGCATGCGGTACTTCGCATAGACAGGTTATTCCAACTGAATAATAAATAACGGAACCAGGTCAGGCGTAATACGCACCGACGGGATATTCCAACAGAATAATAAAGAATGGAATAACAACAGAAATCATCATATATGCGGTACTTCGCATAGACAGGTTATTCCAACAGAATAATAAATAACGGAACCATGTCCGACGTAAAATGCATAGACATGATATTCCAACAGAATAATAAAGACGAAACCAGGTCCGGCGTAAAACGCACAGACAGGATATTTCAACAGAATAATAAAGACGGAACCCGTGTCTGGCGTAAAACGCATGCGAGCGAGGATATTCCAATGAGAATAATAAAGATGGAACTAGGTCCCGGCGTAAACGCATGCACAGGATATTCCAATGTAATAATAAAGAATGGAATAACAATGAATTTCACCATGTATGCGGTATCAGATGTACAAAAGTTATTCGCAGAATAATAAATAATGGAATAATGAAGTTCTCTTCATGAATACAAAAGAAATAATACCCCTTACCTCGAAAGAACCTGGATACTGAAATAGTGAGGTAGCATGCTTCTCTTCTTCTATAGATTTTCTCTCTATAGCTTCTCTCTATAATTTTTCTCTATAATAACTGCTCTATAGCTTTAGTGAATTGGTGAGAAATGAAGGAAGAATG
This sequence comes from Panax quinquefolius, assembly GCA_020205615.1. NCBI lineage: Eukaryota > Viridiplantae > Streptophyta > Magnoliopsida > Apiales > Araliaceae > Panax > Panax quinquefolius. The sequence goes on from CM035154.1 coordinate 96,199,649, forward strand.
AGCTTCTATTTATAGAAAAATATAGTTTCAATAATTTCACATTTTGGGGCTCAAAATATTACAGTATAATACCTCCAACTTTTCTTTTATTTTTAATTTAGTCCTGCAAGTATTATCAAACTTGCACCACCTCTCCTAATAGTAAATAATGTGAATCAATAGTTCAATCATGTGAATCAATAGTTATAATCATGTGAAAATATAAATTACGGTATAGTACCTCCATCTATACCTCCATCTTTAATTTAATCATGCAAGTATTATCAATCTTGCACCAACTCCCCTAATAGTACCAGAATGTGATTCAATAGTACACACATGTGAACAAATAGTTATATAAGCATGTAAATTAGTAGTAATTAATTGCTCATTTATCCGATAAATTCTCCGATTTATCAATATAACCCTCAGACATCAATTATCATCAGAATAGATGTCGATTTCCACTAACACTAAGAATCCCAACCCAATGGAACTATCAAATTCATCTTTAATCAACACGAACTTATTCATCATTAATATTATAACTCACAATATTTAACAACCAGGTCATTCCCAGGAAAGAGAGGGCTTTTTAATAAGGATTTCTCCCTATTGGCGCGCAATTAGGTGACCAAACCTCTCCTTGGCAGAACTAGACATTTTAAATATTGCAATTTAATAATATGAATAACTTTTGTCGTCTCAATTATTGATTTAATAATATAACATATAATGCAAATGATACTATGACAATAATCGAATCAATATTATGAGAGATATGATGCATTAATTACTGTAGCAATAATTGAGTATAACTGGGTGACTTCTCACGTAAGCATCAATAATCAATATCGTGTGCTACTATGCAACCACGCGTATTACTGTACTTTTACTACCGGGTAGTTCAACAGTTTTAACGGTAACACTACCGCCGTTATTTTCATAAAAATATTTTTGTCATTTTCTCAATCCGACAATAATTCTATTGTGGGGTCCACCAATGATTGTATCGTTGTACGAATATTCCCTGCTAAAACGAATATTCCCCGACCAATCGAATATAATATAATAACTTGCATACTTTGCAGAATTTATAAATACTACCCACAACTATAACATTATAACAAATTCATTCCATAATATTCAAAAATGATAATTATAGAAAAATCATCTTTATTCATAAAAGTTGGGGTCTTACAACCTCCCCTTCTTATGAAATTTCGCCCTCGAAATTAGGGTACGTACCTGGTATATCGAACAGATGAGGACACTTCGTCCGATTCTAACTCTTAAGGTATAACCTTTAAGCGTAGAATATATTCCAGGATTTTTAACAGGTACATCTTCATACGTTAAATTATTCGCTATCTCGTCCGGTTCTAAATCAATAATGTGGTTCGGGTCGTCCACATATTTACATTACATCGATACGTGAAAAACGTTATGAACACGCGACATTCTTGGCAGTAAAACGAGTCTATAAGCCACAGTTCCTACTTAATCGAGGATTTCAAATAGATCAATTAAATCGAGGGTTGAGATTTCTTCTGTTCATCAATTCTTGCTTCTAGAATAATGCCCTTTTGAACCTTCTTCTTCACATTCATCTACTCTGAGTATTTAGCTTGAACGGCTTTAACTTTATCAATTAAAGTCGATTTTACTCGTATATTCGTTATCTTCACCCGGGTTCGTATATTCGCACTCGTAAATGCATACGATCTTGTACTCAACACATCCGCTACCACGTTCGCTTTCCCACGATGGTATTGAATGGTACGATCATAATCTTCAACAGCTCGAGCCAACATCTTTGGCGCATAATACATTCATTTTAGGTGAAGAAATACTTGAGGGTTTTAGAAATGGTTTTTGTAATGGGGTCAATACAAAATTCGATTTCACGCTCTAGGGGTAGGCTAAGAAGTCTTCAAGAATACGTCAGAAAATTTATTAACAATAGAAATATCATTCACAATTGTAACTCTCATCCAAGACTTGGATAACACGTCACATTGATACCTATTAACTTGCCATCGTTATTCACAACGTCCCCTACGGATAGTCTGGCTTCGGTGCATTCCACACAAGGAATTCAACAACGAAAGGATAGGGGCTCTTTACTTATGGCTTGGTATGACAATGATTGACTTTAGTGGTTTGGTTGCTTGAATTAACATAACAGGTTGGTTAGGAATATGAAAGCTAACAACCTTACTAAAAGCATGATGAGTAGTTAACCAATCGATTCCTAAAATCACATCAAAGGCAAGTATTTTCAAAGAGATAAGATCGACAAATAACGTGAAAGTGTTGATTTGAATCAAACAAGATTTATAAATAGTGGCGGTAATGAAGGTTTCTCCCAACTGAGTTTCAACAGATAAATCAAAGTCTAACTTCTCCGGAGTTAAATTCAAACATTAAACATAACTAGGTGAAATAAAAGAGTGAGTAGAACCGGTATCTAACACGGTATAGACTTTGCAAGAGTTTATGATTAACTTACCCGTGATAATTTTTATTCAGGTTCTTCGTCACAAAAAAAAACGATCTCTCTTAAACTACCGGCTTTGGCTTGTCTAGGACATCCTTTGGCATCACCATCCCAGCTGGACTTGACTTCACCATATGACAAAATTGAGCTAGGTGACCTTCTCTTCCGCAATTAAAACACACTTTGGATTGCTGCGTACAATTTGGACGGATGTGTCCCTCCTGTCCGTATTTGAAACATACAACCGGTGGTCGTTCTTCTTCTTTTGAAACGGGTGCTAGTGCTGCTATCTTTCCATCATTATTGAACCTCCTCTTTTTGAAATTTCCACTCCTATTATCTTAGCCATGATTACCACCGAAGTGGTTACCATTCTTGGCATGATAATTTCCCCCACGATGGTTATCATTGTCCCGATGACCGTTGCCACTGGTACGATTATTATCGTGTTGTTGGTCTTTGCCTTTTTGGTTGTGCTGACTCATTATCGTGCTCCAATAACTGAGCCCTATTCACAACATCTGAATATAAACAAAGTTTGTGAGAAACGAGGTATTGACGTATATTGGGTTTCAAACCTCTTAGAAACATTTGCGTCATTCGCTCCTCATTATCGACTAAATGGGTGCAAACCGAGACAACTCGGGAAACTTAGCCTCGTACTGCGACACGGTCATATTGTTTTGCTCTAGCTTGATGAACTCCACCTCTTTCATGTGACGAATACTTTCGGGAAAGTACTTATCGTTTAACAGCTCTTAGAACTTCTCTCAAGACATCTTGAGTGCGTCGATCTAGGTATCGTTTCTGATTCCCACCGATGAATCGCCTCTTCACATAACATAAAGGTGGCAAAGGGAACCTTTTTCTCCTCTGTGCATCCCAAGACATCAAATATCTTGGTGATCTGCTTTAACCACATCTCCGCCTTAAGTGGTTCTGACTTTCCCAAAAACTCCGGTGGTCCCAACTCCTTGAACTGCTTAGCGGTGACCGACCATGGGTTGCCATTATTTCCACTTATATTTTGAATAGGAGTCTCTCTTACCTGTTGTTGCATGAATTGCATAAAGCCTCTGAACATTCCATCGTTCATCATTTGGTCAATGTTGTTGTTTGCATGAGGATTGTCGCCTTCCTGATGCACATTGTCCTGGTTATTGATCTGTAGAGACTCAACGGTCTCCTGTGCTCCATTGATGTTCTCAACATTCTCGGATGCCATTTTCAAATACTGCCACAAAACAAGAGTTAGTTAACATATCACATATTATCCCTATACTCTGACCGACCAATTAAATACCAAATAAACTTAGGTAGGTCATACTAGCGAAGGAATTCCTCGTCTCTCCCCTCTTAGTTCTTGTCTCACATCTTTGCCAGGGATCATATCCCTAAGCTTTGATACCAACTGTGACGCCCCCAAAACAGGTATACATCACCTATTTCGAGTCGCCAAATACATGGTACAAAATACAAATACAATCTTAAATATACAACAAGAACTGTGAGTTTTAATACAAATATTGTCTTCTAGACAGTATAATCTCTCATAATAAGTCCTCATTACATTTATTATCACACTATTATATAGAATGGTGAGGACTACTAAGACACCATCTCGGACCGTCACTCCGTTCCCCGACTAGTCCCGCCACGTTCTCATTTCTCAAGAGAAACGGTGAAAAGAAAGGGTGAGCTCAACTAGCCCAAGAAGAAATATTATGACTAAGATAATGCGAGAATAAATTATGATTAGTCTTCAACAATGTTAAAGCGATAAAATACAATAGACATCAAGTTTAAGCAGTAGCGTAACAAGCAATCAATTAAAAGAGTCAAGTAGAGAATAAAATCTACTATCTTTTATGATTTAAAAGGTTTTCATCACTTTTATTTGAGACTCGACAATAAATAATCCACATCATCCCTGCACTACGGCCAAGGATATTCATTAGGGTCACGACCACAAATTATCCATGAACTACGGGCTAAGGATATTCGTGTATTCATCAATGGTCATGATCATGCCAATAACTGTTCATCAATGCACTACGGCCAATGAGGACTTTTACCACATCATTTGTAACATTACGGTCATGATTACACCAAATAATCCCTGGTCATAATCATACCAAGTCCATCTATGCACAACAGGCCACATATGACTTTCAACAAAAATATAAACATGAGGATGATGACAATGATATAAGAATTCAATAAAACAAGTTCAAGAATTAATTTATCCAGGAACTAATAACGTCCAAATTGTCAACATGATACTTCTTTGTAAAGTAAAATTCAAGAATAATATTCATGCACCAAAAATAATTTGGACAGAAAAGAATCAATTTTTCGTCGTGAATAGTACCCCGTAAATAGTACTTCGGGAATAGTACCTCGTGAATAGTACCCCGACATGAAAAGTACTCCAAATACCTGAGTGAATAATATTCGGATGAATAGTAATTTTGGTGAATAGTAACCCATGAATAGTAACTCGTGAATAGTATTCTGGCATGAAAAGTGCCCCGAATAGCCGAGTGAATAATACTAGAATGAATAGTAATCGAGTGAATAGTAACTCGTGAATAGTATTCCGGTATGAAAAGTGCCCCGAATACCCGAGTGAATAATACTAGAGTGAATAGTAACTCATGAATAGTAACTCGTAACAGAAAATACCAAATAAAATGATATTTCATGATGAGTATAGAAGTCAAAACTTTAACCAACTGAGTATAATAAAGAATGGAATAACAAAAGAAATCACAAGGCATGCGGTGCTTGCAGATGTAGGCAAGTTATTCAACGAGAATAATAAATAACGGAACTAGGTCAAAGCGTAATACGCACCAAGCAGGATATTCGAATGTAATAATAAAGAATGGAATAACAATGAAATCACCATGCATGCGGTACTTGCGATAGATAGGTTATTCTAACGGTAATAATAAATAACGGAACCGGTCCCACAGAAAGCGTATAGACATGATATTCCAATGTAATAATAAAGACGAAACCAAAGTTTGGCGTAAAAGCGCATTGACGGGATATTCTAATGAGAATAATAAAAGCGGAACTAGGTCAGTAAAAGCCGCATGACAGGATATTCCAACAGAATAATAAAGAATGGAATAACAACAGAATTTCACCATGTATGTGGTACTTCGCATAGACAGGTTATTCCAGCAGAATAATAAATAATGGAATAACAGAAGTTCTCTTAATGAATACAAAGAAATAATACCCCTTACCTCGAAAGAAACTGGATACTGGAATAGTGAGGTAGCATGCATCTCTTCTTCTATAGATTTTCTCTCTATAGCTTCTCTCTATAATTTTTCTCTATAATAACTGCTCTATAGCTTTAGTGAATTGGTGAGAAATGAAGGAAGAATGAGCTTCTATTTATAGAAAAATATTGTTTCAATAATTGCACATTTTGTGGCTCGAAATATTACAGTATAATACCTCCAACTTTTCTTTCATTTTTTATTTAGTCCTGCAAGTATTATCAAACTTGCACCACCTCCCCTAATAGTAAATAATGTGAATCAATAGTTCAATCATGTGAATCAATTGTTATAATCATGTGAAAATATGAATTACGGTATATTACCTCCATCTATACCTCCATCTTTAATTTAATCATGTAAGTATTATCAATCTTGCACCAACTCCCCTAATAGTACCAGAATGTGATTCAATAGTACACACATGTGAACAAATAGTTATATAAGCATGTGAATTAGTAGCAATTAATTGCTCATTTATCCGATAAAATCCCTGATTTATCAATATAACCCTCAGACGTCAATTATCATCGTAATAGATGTCGATTTTCACTAACACTAAGAATCCCAACACAATGGAACTATCAAATTCATCTTTAATCAATACGAACTTATTCATCATTAATATTATAACTCATAATATTTAGCAACCAGGTCGTTCCCAGGAAAGAGGGGGCTTTCCAATAAGGATTTCTCCCTATTGGCGCGCAATTAGGTGACCAAACCTCTCCTTGGCAGAACTAGACATTTTAAATATTGCAATTTAATAATATGAATAACTTTTATCGTCTCAATTATTGATTTAATAATATAACATATAATGCAGATGATACTGTGACAATAATCGAATCAATAATATGAGAGATATGATGCAACAATTACTGTAGCAATAATTGAGTATAACTGGGTGACTTCTCACGTAAGCATCAATAATCAATACCGCAGTGTGCTATGCAACCACGCCAGACATTACTACTTTTACTACCGGGTAGTTCAACAGTTTTAACGGTAACACTACCGCCGTTATTTTCATAAAAATATTTTTGTCATTTTCTCAATCCGACAATAATTCTGTTGTGGGGTCCACCAATGATTGCGTCATTGTAAGAATATTCCCTGCTAAAACGAATATTCCCCGACCAATCGAATATAATATAACAACTTACATACTTTGCAGAATATATAAATACTAACCACAACTATAACATTATAACAAATTCATTCCATAATATTCAAAAATGATAATTATAGAAAAATCATCTTTATTCATAAAAGTTGGGGTCTTACAAAATACATTCACACAAACATAAATAAAGATATATAAATATGAACACAAGAATTTACGTAGAAACCCAATTGGGAAAAAACCACGGAGAGAGAGAGTAATCCACTATAATAATATTAGGAGTGCAAGATGTGTATATGGAGGGAGTACAAGTTGATAATATGGAGAGTACAAGTTGTGTATTTGTGTTGTATCTCTTGTATTCTTGTATCTTGTGTTCTTGTAACAAGCCTCATATAGAATATGTGTGGCTCTTAATTTTCACAAATGGAGGGGAGCGAGCAATCACCTCCACATATTAAATAAAAGGTTTCGTTGTCCTTCGTCACTATCAATATCTGCCGACCACATGGGAACATATGAAGTTAGGTTCGGACCACTTTGACAATCTCTTTGGCAATTCCTCTTCGGGCCACACCAGTTTCATCATATCTTCGGTTGTTTACTTTCGGCAGATATAAAGTCTGATCGAAGCATCCCACAGGGGTCGGGACAGATATTATGGCGGCATAAGGTTGGAGGGGTTATAAGGTCGGACAAACGTCCTTCGAGAAGGCTTTGATCTCCCGAAAGGATGAACATTCTACGGATATAAATTCCAAGGATAAAAATCCCGAGGATAAAAATCCCGAGGATAAAAATTTCAAGAATAAAAATTCCGATGATATAAATCCCGAGGATATAAATCCCGTGGATAAAAATCCCACAGATATAAATTCTGAGGATATAAATCCCGAGGATAAAAATTTGGAGGATAAATATCCGGAGGATATAAATCCCGAGGATATAAATCCTGATGATATAAATTCTGAGGTTATGAATCCCGAGGATGTAAATTCCAAAGATATAAATCCCGAAGATATAAATTCCGAGGATAAAAATCCCGCGGATAAAAATTCGGAGGATAAATATCCGGAGTATATAAATCCCAAGGATAAAAATTCTGAGGATATAAATCCCGAGGATGTAAATACCAAGGATATAAATCCCGAGGATAAAAATCCGAATGAGACTTTTTGAATACTCTCTTATTTATAAGTTATAAATAAAAGACTGGGGGCAATGTTGGAGTGTGATTATTCGGGTCTAGCCAAGGTGTAACTGTAAGACCCCAACTTTTATGAATAAAGATGAATTTTTTATAATTATCATTTTTGGAATAAATTTGATATAATGTTATAGTTGTGGGTAATATTTATAAATTTTGCAAAGTACGCAAGTTGTTATATAATATTCGATTGGTCGGGGAATATTCGTTTTAAACAGGGAATATTCGTACGATGACACAATCATTAGTGGTCCCCACAACGGAATTATTGTCGGATTGAGAAAACGACAAAAATATTTTTTATGAAAATAACGGCGGAAGTTTTATCGTTAACTGTTGAAACACTAAATTGTTAAAAATGCGAGGATACGGCGTGGTTGCATAGTAGTAATACACAGTATTGATTATTGATGCTTACGTGAGAAGTCATTTAGTTTTATTCAATTATTGTTGATATTTTATATATTATTAAATTAATAATTGAGATGACAGAGTTATTAATATTATTATTTACAATATTAACGATGTCTAGAAGTTCTGCCAAGGAGAGGTTTGGTCATCTAATTGCGCGCCAATAGAGAGAAATCCTTATTGGAAAGTCCCCTCTTTCCTGGGAACGACTTGGTCGATTAATAGTGTGAATAATAATGATGATGATGAAGTTTTGTTTTATTAGTATTATTAATGTTATAAAACAGAAAAGTTTTTTATATAAAACATAATACTTTTATAAAGTTATTCGTTTTATTAGGCTAATAGTAAAATCTTTTTATATAAAACTGAATACTTTTATAAAGTTATACATTTTTATTAGACAATAATTAGAATATATTATATTTTATTATGCATAGTGTTTCAGATAGTGCTCGTATAGTGTTTGCATAGTAAAATCTTTTTATATAAAATAGAATACTTTTATAAAGTTATTCGTTTTATTAGATTATAAATAGAATATATTATATTTTATTGTAAACCAATTTGACCGTCCGTTTAAAGTAAATCAATCTGGACCGTTCATGGATTTAGTTACTTATTAGATCCATTCTTCTATAAATAGAAGCTCATTCCTTCATTATTTCTTACGAATTCTTTGAAACTCTAGAGAGAAACCGTAGAGAGAGAACTCTTTTCTATAATCTTGAGCGTCTTTTTTAGCGTTTAAGAAAGCTTTGGCGTAGTGCAAGTTTCTTTAAGTATATCCCCGCTCTCTACCGTGGAGTACTCTTCTTTATAAGGTAAGGGTATTATTTTTTCATATTCATGAAGAGAACTTTTGTTATTCCATTCTTTATTATTACATTGGAATAACTTTGTATCTGTGATCTACCCTATACTTGGTGAAATTTTTACGTTATTCCATTATTTATTATTACATTGGAATATCTCACATACATGCATTTTACTGTGGGACACGGTTCCGCCTTTTATTATTACATTGTTGAAATATCACGTCTCGTGTGTTTCTACTGGACTGGTTCCGTTATTTATTATTACATTGGAATAACTTTATACATCTGGAAGTACCGCATGCATGGTGATTACATTGTTATTCCATTCTTTATTATTCTATTTGAATATCCTATCGGTGCGTATTACTTTGACCGGTTCCGTTATTTATTGTTACATTGGAATAACACATACTGTCTGCAAGTACCGCATGCATGGTGATTTCTTTTGTTATTCCATTCTTTATTATACTCGGTTGGTTAAAGTTTTGACTTCTATACTCCATGAAATTAGTGGAATATCCTTGATATTTGCGCTTCATCCAAATATCTTTTCATGGAAATATTCTTACGAGCATTCTTAAATTTTACTCTACAAAGAAGTATCATGTTGACAATTTGGACGTTATTAGTTTACGGATAAATTAATTTTTGAACTTGTTTTATTGAATTCTTATATCATTGTCATCATCCTCATGTTTATATTTTGTTGAAAGTCATCGTGGCTGTAGTGCATAGATGGACTTGGTATGATTATGACCGAGAATTATTGATTGTAATCATGGCCGTAATGTTACAAATGATGTGGTAAAAGTCCTCATTAGCCCGTAGTGCATTGATGGACAGTTGTTGGCATGATCATGACCATTGATGAATACACAAATATCCTTGGCCCGTAGTGCATGGAAAATTTGTGGTTGTGATACTAATGAATATCCTTGGCCGTAGTGCATGGATGATGTGGATTATTTATTAAGCTGAGTCCCAGCGATAAAAGTGATGAAAAAATCTTTTAAATCATAAAAGATAATAGATTTTATTCTCTACTTGACTCTTTTAATGAATTGCATGTTTCACTGCAGTTAAACTTGATGTCTATTGTATTTTATCAGTTTAACATTGTTGAAGACTAATGATAATTTATTCTGCATTATCTTAGTCATAATATTTCTTACTAGGCTAGTTGAGCTCACCCTTTCTTTTCTTTGTTCTCTTCAAGAAATGAGAACGTATGGGACTAGTCGGGGAGCGCGGGTGGTATCCAGATGATAGTATTAGTAGTCCTCACTATTCTGTTAAATAGTGTGACAATAAATGTAATGAGAACTTATTCTGAGGGTGGATATTGTCTAGAAGACAATATTTGTATTAAAACTCACAGCTCTCTTGTTGTATATTAAAGATTGTATTTGTATTATGTACCATGTATTTGGCGACTCAGAATAGGTGATGTATACCTATTTTGGGGGCGTCACAGTTGCTATCAAAGCTTAGGAATATGATCCCTGGCTGAGATGTGAGACAAGAACTAGGAGGGGAAAGACGGGGAATTCCTTCGCTAGTATGACCTATCTATGTTTATTTGATATTTAATTGGTTGGTCAGAGTATAGGGATTATATGTGATATGTTAATTAACCCTTGTTTTGTGGCAGTATTTGAAAATGGCATCCGAGAATGTTGAGAACATCAATGGAGCACATGAGACCAGATTGAGTCTCCACGGATCAATAATCGGGATAATGTGCATCGTGAAGGCGACAATCTTAATGCAAACAATAACACCGACCAAATGATGAATGATGGAATGTTTCGAGGCTTCATACTGATTCATGCAACATCAAAGCAGAGCGACTCACACAAAATGCGAGGTGGAAACACCGGCAACTCTCGGAAGGTCACCATGCAAGCAGTTCAAGGAGCTTGGACCACCGGAGTTTTTGGAGAGCCAAAACCACTTAAGGCGAGACGTGGATAAAGCGATCAATAAGATATTTGATGTCTTGGGATGCTCGAGGAGCAAAAGGTTCCCTTGCCACCTTCGTATTTGCGGCGAGGCGATTCTTGGTGGCAATCGTAAAAGCGTACTCAACTCCGCTTGTGACCGAAGATGTCTTGGGAGAAGTTCCAAGAATTGTTCAACGACAAGTACTTTCCCGAAAGTATTCGTCACATAAAATAGGTAGAGTTCATTAAACTGGAACAAAACTACATGACCGTGTCGCAGTACGAAGCCAAGTTTTCCGAGTTGTCCCGATTTGCGTCCCATTTGGTTGATAATGAGGAGAGAATGACGTGAATGTTTCTAAGAGGTTTGAAACCTGAGATACGTCAATATCTTATATCTCATAAACTGTGTTTGTATTCAGATGTTAATAGGGCTCAGTTATTGGAGCGCGATAATGAGTCAATCAACCAAAAAGAGAGCGGTGATAAAATGATAATACCGGTGATAATGATCGTTAAGCGGTGACAATAAGCGTGGAGGGAATCAACATGCGAAATGGTAACCCACGGTGGTAATCATGGCCAAAGAAATAAGGATGGACATTTCAAGAAGAGGAGATTCAACAATGATGGAAAGACGTCAAGATCATATTTTGTTGTTAAGGAAGGAGAACGACCACCTATCATATGCTTCAAATACGGAGGGGAGGGACACATCAGTCCAAACTGTGTGATGCCGTTCAAAGCATGTTATAATTGTGGAAGAGAAGGTCACCTAGCCCGATTTTGTCGTTCACCGAAGACAAGTTCAGCTAGGATGGAGGCACCAAAGGACGCCTTGGAAAAGTTAAAGCCAGTAATGCAAGGGAGAGTGTTTGTCGTGACCTCCCAGAAAGCAAGGAAACCGTATGAGGTCATCACGGGTAAGCTTATCATAAACTCTAGCGAAGTATATACCTTATTTGATACCGGTTCTACCCATTCCTTTATTTCTCCTACTTGCGCTCAACGTTTAAATTTGACTCTGGAGAAATTGGACTTCGACTTATCTCTTTGAAACTCATTGGGAGAAACCTTCATTACATCCATTGTTTATAAGTCTTGTTTGGTTCAAATCGGTACCCTCACATTACCTGTCGATCTTATTTCATTGAAAATACTTGCATTTGACGTAATTCTAGGGATTGATTGGTTAACTACTCGTCATGCAAAAATTGATTATTTTCATAAGGTTGTTAGCTTTCATATTCCTAATCAACCTATTATACGAATTCAAGAAACCAAATCATTAAAATCAATCACTGTCATCTCAAGTCATAAAGCTATTCGTTTATTGAAAAACGGATGTCAAGCTTTCTTAGCTCATGTCACGGATCTAAACAAAAATACGTCAATTTTGAATGATATATCTATTGTTAATGAATTTTCTGACGTATTCTCAAAAGAACTTCCTGGCCTACCCCCAGAGCGTGAAATTGAATTTTGTATCGACCTTGAACCCGGTACAAAACCTATTTCCAAAGCTCCATATCAAATGGCTCCTATTGAACTTCAGGAGTTAAAGACCCAAATGCAGGAATTGTTAGATATTAGCTTTATTCGTCCTAGTACTTCTCCTTGGGGTGCTCCTGTTCTATTCGTGAAGAAGAAAGATGGGAGTATGCGACTTTGTATTGATTATCGGGAGTTGAATCATGTCACCATCAAAAATAGGTACCCATTGCCGCGTATTGATGACCTGTTTGACCAGTTGCAAGACGCCAAATTCTTTTCAAAGATTGATCTTCGTTCCGGATATCACCAATTGAAGATTAGAACCAATGACATTCCAAAGACGCACTACTACAAAACAGTAAATAGATAACGCGGAAAAAACGTTGTGGTTTCAATAAGAAAAACGTCGTGGTTAAGGGTATCATCTATTTGACACCCTTACACAACGTTTTTAAAACGTTGTAGTTAAACACATTCTATAACGTTTTTTATGAAAAAAATGTTGTAGATTTGTTTTCCATAAATTAGTAGATACTTAAAAATGTTGTAGAAGGTATGATTCCAAAACGTTTTCTGGTTAAAAATGTTGTAGAATGTATGATTCCACAACGTTTTTAAAATGTTATAGATAAAAAAAAAAAAAAAAAAAAAGTTATGATTCACCTATATTACCAATGCACCTGAAATATGCTAATGCCATGATATATAGCTAAAAGGTCTAAATTCTCATTTAAATTTAAAACCAAAATGTATCAACCATTCAAAATACATCCCAATAATACCATCCGTTTACAGTTTCAAATTACTATATCCACAAAATATATACCAAACTATCCATATATACATCTCAAATTCACTTTTCAATCCACAAAATAAATCAAACTAACCATAAAAATAAGCTACTACCTAAGGAACTATCATAACGGCAGCTTCCAGCAGGAGTAAGAGAAGGAGAGCCTGCATCAACCACAATAAAAAGGTCGTCAATGAGAATGGTATCAGCCATGTATTTTGTTTAGGGACACCAGAATATAATGAAAACACTTGCAAATATATTGAAAGAATTCCATTTACTTCAAAAGTACTACTACAGTAAAATTCCAGTAATGACAAATACAATAAGGATGTCAAAGAGTTGTTCCACACTACAGAAAAAACATGAAATAAACATGTATGTTAGTGATTTCAAAGAACAAAAGCAACTGTGTGTAAGAGATTCCTAAATAGATGGAATATAGCTTACTAAAATAAACAAACTATAGTGGGAAGAACTTCTTTGTTTCCTGCCATGCATCAACCTTTCCCACCATTCATTTATTCAAACCTTTCGAAACTCGATCACGATCAAAATCCCAAACCCAAATAAAACTACTTAACATGATGGATGGTTGAATGGTTTGTCAGTCAAGGTTCTAGTCTTCCTTATCAGCTCCCTCACATATTATGGTGACTCCTGTTACATATGTAGATTTAAACAGAGAATCAATTGACATCGTTCCAGAGACTAAGTAATTTAAGTAACATAGAGAATACATGTAGGCACAAATATTAAAAGTCGACCACTAAATATGAACAGAACCCTTGTTTTGTACCATTATCCAGCAGTTTCGATTTATGTATGTGTTTCTAAGTCTAAGGTGAACAATAACTTGTTTGGAAGATGAATTTTATGGGTACAATTCTATTTACACAAAAGGGAAGGAGAATTGCAGTGCATTTCAACTAATACAACAAAACTGGAATCAAGTCAAGAAACTCTTTTAAGTTAGGGAGTATATATCATTTTCTTTTCCAGCATTAGCGACAAGATCAACAATTTTCTCCCCTCATTCGTTTATAGAGTTGTTCACTTCTTTTGTTGTTTCCTTCCCTTTGTACCAAACTCAAGTTAAACACATGATATATGATGCACCACAGTTTTATACCTCTATAATAGCAGCTTTGATTTTAGTAACTTCAGCTGATGCCTCCTCCATGGAGTTGTTGTACTTGTTTTTCTCATTCTGCTAACTCACATACCACTGTATATATCAGATCCCTCTGTCTCATTCCAGCTACTCCAGTACCTACAGACATAATTAGAGGTCCAGTACAAAAAAAATGACAGTTACGATCAATATACACATCAAAAGTTCATGGTCAAAAAAACTGTTAATACAAGAAAAGATAAGGTCCGATTTGAAGTTCAATCTCACCTTTAATGGTTTAGACTTATCATAGCGGCCTCTAATGGGGGTTGGCTGCAGCCAAAATGTATGCTCGTGCATTTAGTGTTGCTTGTATTCCTGCTTTTGTAAGTATGTACTAGTCCTATTATAGAAAAAATAAATGCCATACTGCAAGCTTCGCAAGGCAACTCAGTTTGGAACATCACAGTTATATCTGATGTGTCTATTGTTCATAGTTATAAGATCAGAATAAAGTCATACTTAAAGACCATGAGTATTAATTCACTCAGTAAGAAATGCAAGAACACTTGCACTAGAATATAAGGTCAACAAAACTCATACATCTATCTAATAAGACATACCATTTCATGTAAATATTTCCGAGATTAGTGAGAGCTTGAGGATGACTTGGTTGCAAAGAAAGGCATTGCTAGACGACATAACAAAATTGATCAGACTGTATGTTCAAAAGAAAAATAAATTATATCAAAAGACAAAGTAGAAAAGAACTTGCACGATAGCAGTGAATAGCTTCTTCAATTCTGCCAGCATCTTTCAGCGCGTTACCCTGACAGAAGCAAATTGTGAACAGAGAACTTCAAGCTTGACAGGAAACTTATATTGCAAACACAAAAAGGTTAAAATTAAAAAGGAAATGAATGACCAACCAAATTATTATATGCCTCCAAGAACCCAGCATCACAAGCAATCGCACAATATTTACTGGCAAATACTCTGGCTTATTCTACAAAAAGACAACTCACAAATAAGTACATGTACAAGAAAGAGAACAGTTAAACAAAGAGAATCAAGTTGCATGCATGAGCAATAGGCTTCACAGACAAGTTGATATGGTTATGATCAACCAGATAACGACAATTACCATTTATCACACTATCTAACAATTATCTTTATCTAAAAGATTTTTCTAACATTAGCACAAGCTCCATCCCCAAAATGTGCACCAAGCAAGATTATGCTTAACCTAGGATGTAACCTCAAAGTATACTCATTTAACCTCAAACTAACAACCCCCTTTCTTTTTTAGATGTCCCAAAACCTTGTAACCTTGGTTTTTTTAACTGAAACTACCGTCACCACTTTATCCTTGTTCAGGAAATGAGAACATTGGGGTGTTTTCCATTTAAGCATAATTTTGGTTTAGAACTTTACAACACAGCAAACAAAATTCCTGAAAGTTAAATGAGACAACTTAACTGGGGTAGGGAAACTATTATATTGGGGAAACCATAGGTGCCAAAATAACACTAAGACTCATTAATTGTGATTGACGCCAAGATTTTTTCATGAAATATGCATGTTTAGACTTTAGATTCCTCTGAAAAAGATATACACGTTGACCACCGACCATTTATCATTCCCCATATGAGCCCATCCATCCACAACACATTCAAATTCTACTAATTCAGAGCATATCAATAATCAATATTTTCGAAACAGCAGATTCTTGCCAACAAAAGAAACCTAGAAGGACAACCCTTCCACATAAACAAATCAATCACAATTAAAACAGAATACAAATCACAAAATTACATGACAACTCGATCCAAATACATTTACACAAAATTAATCATGCACTGCTCGCAATTGGACAGCAACTGATCTGATTACACACAACCCCCCCCCCCCCCCCCCCCACACACACACACACAATTAAACCACAATAAATACTTCAAAATTGATAATTGCACCAAAATAGCATCAAATAAACTACCTCAGAAGAACCAGGATTCTCTTCAATCATGTTCCATAAACTAGCGATATCAATGGAGAGCCTATCGGAACCTTCGTCATCAGGCTATACCTCATCAAAATTCCAACTTTGAGAGTTATTGTCCGTCATCAACATCGCAATTAAATATTTAAAAATAAAACCCTAACTTTGTATCCTGCTGAAACGCCTCAAAACCCTATATTCGCAGTTCCAAGACTTCAAAACCCTGAAATCTAATCAGCAATTTCGGCAAATCAATCAATGGGGAAAAAACCCAGAAAGGGAATCTAATTTCTTAACTATAGTCCACAAAAAATGGGGAAAAACCCATACCTCCACAATTGCTAACAGAAGGGGCAAAGATTTTGCAGGCGGATGGAAGAGCCAAGGCTTTGGTGACATTCAAAGAGACACCAAACTGAGCACTGTTCTTGAAAGCCTCACACAGACACTTGGAATTGAGAACAGTTTTGAGGCCAATGCATCACGTCCCTTCTGGCTTACTCATTGTGTTGCCACTGCAGACATAAGAGAGACAGTCCACCATGTTTAGAACAACGGTGGAGCAGTCGACGGTCAGAGCTGGGGCGGCGTGGTGAGAAGCAGAGGGATGGATTTGGGAGTGAGAGAGAAGACTAGGGCTTTGGGCTAAAAGATAGTGCTGGCGTTTTATTTTAATTTCAATTCACTTCCGCGTTTTTTATGAGCTCCGTGTTTTTCTTGAAAGACAACGTTTTAAAAAAAAAACGTTATCTACTCAAAACCAAAAAAATGCCCTTTTTAAATAGATAACGTTTTTGCATATATATTTACAATATTTTTTTTTAAAAACGTTGTAAAAAAATTACCACAACATTTTTATAAAAAACGTTGTAGTTTAAGTGTTGTCTATTTACTGTTTTGTAGTAGTGACGGCTTTCAGAACTCGGTATGGGCATTATAAATTCTTAGACATGTCTTTTGGATTGACTAATGCTCCTGCTGCCTTAATGGATATGATGAACCAAGTATTCAAGGAATATTTGAATCACTTTGTGGTCGTCTTTATTGATGACATCCTTATTTATTCCAAAAAAGCCGTGAAGATCGTGAAGCAACACTTGAGGGCGATACTTCAAAAAGCTTCGTGAATATAAGCTTTATATGCGAGTTAAAGAAATGTGAGTTACGGCGAGGAAGTAGCATTTCTTAGGCACGTGGTATCAAGTCATGGAATATCATTGACCGTGAAGATTGAAGCCATTCAAAGTGGGAACAACTTCTAAATCGTTAATAAAATCACGTAGCTTTCTAAACTTATTTGGTTATTATCGGAGATTAAGTAGAAGAGTTTTCTCGAATTGCTACTCCATTAACTCAACTAACTCGAAAAAGATACAAATTCGGTTAGAGTGAGGAATGTGAGAAGAGTTTTCAAGAACTCGAGAGAAGATTTATTTCAAAGACTATTACGGTGATACCATCCGGCTCGGAGGATTTGTCATCTACAAAGTGATACTTGAGCAAAGGTTAGGATGTGTTCTCATGCAACATGGGAAAGTCATAGCTTTATGCCTCTCGACAACTCAAAGAATATGAGAGGAATTATCCTACTCATGATCTAGAGTTAGCGGCGATCATTTTTACTAAAGATTTGGAGGCATTACTTGTATGGGAGAAAGTGGAGATCTTTACGGATCATAAAAGCCTCAAATATTTCTTCACTCAAAAGGAACTCAACATGCGACAAATGACGTTGGCTTGAATCTATTGAAAGATTATGATCATACCATCCGATATCATCACGGAAAAGCAAATCACGGTGGTGACGCATTGAGTAGAAGATCATATCTTGAGATGCGAGTGCGATATTGCCAATGCAAAGGCCCATTTTGTATGACTTGCAAAGGATGGAGATAGAGATAAAGACTCCAGGGACCCACGTGATGATGGCGAGTATACGAGTAGAACCTACTTTAATCGATAAAGTTAAAGCTTCTCAAGCTCTGGACTGAAGGCGATGCGTATGAGGAAGAAAGTACAAGAAGGTCTTTATCTTGGGAAGCAAGAATCGATGAAGAAGGAATACTTTGAGTCAACTCCAGACTTTGTGTTCCTAACGACCCTAAGTTAAAGTATAAAATCATGATGGAGGCGCACAACACACCGTTTGTAGTCCATCCCGGGAGTACTAAAATGTATCGTGATCTTGACATACATTTTGGTGGGCGATATGAAGAGAGAGAGAATATTTGTTTATCTCGAGGTGTCTAACGTGTCAACGAGTTAAGGCGGAGCATCAGGTACCAAAAGGTCCATTACAACCACTTGAAATTCCAAAATGGAAGTGGGAGCACATTACCATGGATTTCATTACTAGTCTTCCCAAGGTTTCTCAGGGTATAAATGCAATTTGGGTCATTATTGATAGATTGACCAAGTCTGCTTATTTCTTACCTATACGAAAAACTTATACACTTGAACGTCTTGCTCGTATGTACATAAACGAGGTTGTAAGATTGCATGGTATGCCAGTATCCATAGTTTCTGATCGAGACCCAAGATTCACTTCACGATTTTGGGTTAGTTTGCAAAAAGCTATGGGCACGAATTTACGATTTAGTTCGGTGTATCATCCTCAGACGGACGGACAATCAGAGAGGACTATTCAAACTCTTGAAGATTTATTAAGACTACATGTCCTTGACTTGAGGAAGTTGGGACAAGTTCTCACCATTGGTGGAGTTTTCCCTACAACAACAGTTATCAAGCAAGCATTGGCATGGCTCCATTCAAGCGTTGTATGGAAAAGTGTCGTTTCTCGATTATCTTTGTGATGAGGTGGGTGAAGCAACGTTGTTGGGACCGGAGTTGAGTACGTATGACTACGAAAAAGATTCAAATGATCCGATAACGTATAAAAACCTCACAAGGCCAAAATAAAAGAGTTATCTTTGATCTTCATCGAAAGGACGTGAAATTCGATATTGGAGATCATGTGTTGTTACGTATTGCTCCATGGAAAGGAGTTACGAGATTTGGAAAGAGAGGAAAGCTCAATCCTCGATTCATTGGCCCCATTTTTAATCCTTGATCGAGTAGGGACTGTAGCCTATAGACTCGCTTTACTGCCAAGTATGTCTCGTGTTCATAACGTTTTTCATATATCCATGTTACGTAAATATGTGAAAGACTCGAACCACATTATTGAGTTAGAACCGGATGAAATAGTGGAAGATTTAACGTATGAAGAGGTTCCTGTTCAAATCTTGGATAAGAAGGAACATATTCTATGCTCCAAGGTTATACCTCAAGTCAAAGTTTTATGGTGGAACCACGATGTTTAGGAAATGACCTGGGAGTTAGAATCTGAAATAAAATCAAGGTATTCTTACCTCTTGACATACCAGTACGTACCCTAATTTCGAGGGTGAAATTTCATAAGAAGGGAGATTGTAAGACCTCAAACTTTTATGAATAAAGATGAATTTTCTATAATTATCATTTTGGAATAAATTTGATATAATGTTATAGTTGTGGGTAATATTTATAAATTTTGCAAAGCACGCATGAAGTTGTTATATAATATTCGATTGGTGGGGAATATTCGTTTTAAGCAGGGGAATATTAAATGCGATGGCACAATCATTGGTGGTCCCACAATGAAATTATTGTCGGATTGAGAAAGCGATAAAAATATTTTTATGAAAATAACGGCGGAAGTTTTACCGTTAGCTGTTGAAACACCGGTGTTAAAATGCGAGGATACTGCGTGGTTGCATAGTAGCACACGGTATTGATTATTGATGCTTACGTGAGAAGTCATTTAGTTTTATTCAATTATTGTTGATATTTTATATATTATTAAATTAATAATTGAGATGACAGAGTTATTAATATTATTATTTACAATATTAACGATGTCAGAAGTTTACGCGAGGAGAGGTTTGGTCATCTAATTGCGCGCCAATAGAGAGAAATCCTTATTGGAAAGCCCCCTCTTTCCTGGGAACGACTTGGTCGATTAATAGTGTGAATAATAATGATGATGATGAAGTTTTGTTTTATTAGTATTATTAATGTTATAAAACAGAAAAGTTTTTTATATAAAACATAATACTTTTATAAAGTTATTCGTTTTATTAGGCTAATAGTAAAATCTTTTTATATAAAACAGAATACTTTTATAAAGTTATCTGTTTTATTAGACAATAATTAGAATATATTATATTTTATTATGCATAGTGTTTGCATAGTGCCTGTATAGTGTTTGCATAGTAAAATCTTTTTATATAAAATAGAATACTTTTATAAAGTTATTCGTTTTATTAGATTATAAATAGAATATATTATATTTTATTGTAAACCAATTTGGACCGAGTCGTTTAAAGTAAATCAATACGGACCGTTCATGGATTGGTTACTTATTAGATCCATTCTTTACATAAATAGAAGCTCATTCCTTCATTATTTCTTACGAATTCACTTTGAAACTCTAGAGAGAAAGCGTAGAGAGAACTCTTTTCTATAATCTTGGCGTCTTTTTTAGCGTTTAAGAAAGCTTTGGCGTAGTGCAAGTTTCTTTAAGTATATCCCCGCCCTCTGGTAGAAAGTACTCTTCTTTATAAGGTAAGGGGTATTATTTTTTCATATTCATGAAGAGAACTTTTGTTATTCCATTCTTTATTATTCATTGGAATAACTTTTGTATCTGTGATCTACCCTATACTTGGTGAAATTTTTCTGTTATTCCATTATTTATTATTCTGTTGGAATATCCTGTATATGCATTTTACGCCGGACCTGGTTCCGTCTTTATTATTCTGTTGAAATATCCTGTCATGCGTGTGTTTCTTTTTGGACTGGTTCCGATTATTTATTATTACATTGGAATAACACATACATCTGCAATCCGCATGCATGGTGATTTCTGTTGTTATTCCATTCTTTATTATTCTATTTGAATATCCTATCGGTGCGTATTACGCCTGACCTGGTTCCGTTATTTATTGTTCTGTTGGAATAACCTGTCTATGTGAAGTACCGCATGCATGGTGATTTCTTTTGTTATTCCATTCTTTATTATACTCAGTTGGTTAAAGTTTTGACTTCTATACTCCATGAAATTAGTGGAATATCCTTGATATTTGCGCTTCATCCGAAAGATCTTTTCATGGAAATATTCTTACGAGCATTCTTAAATTTTACTCTACAAAGAAGTATCATGTTGACAATTTGGGACGTTATTAGTTTACGGATAAATTAATTTTTGAACTTGTTTTATTGAATTCTTATATCATTGTCATCATCCTCATGTTTATATTTTGTTGAAAGTCATCTGTGCTTTTGTAGTGCATAGATGGACTTGGTATGATTATGACCGAGGGATTATTCGGTGTAATCATGACCGTAATGTTACAAATGATGTGGTAAAAGTCCTCATTAGCCCGTAGTGCATTGATGGACAGTTGTTGGCATGATCATAACCATTGATGAATACACAAATATCCTTGGCCCGTAGTGCATGGATAATTTGTGGTTGTGATACTAATGAATATCCTTGGTAGTAGTGCATGGATGATGTGGATTATTTATTGTCGAGAGTCAATGATAAAAGTGATGAAAAAACCTTTTAAATCATAAAAGATAATAGATTTTATTCTCTACTTGACTCTTTTAATGAATTGCATGTTCCGCTGCAGTTAAACATGATGTCTATTACAACTATTGAACTGTCGTGCAAAATACGACGACACATATACTGTAAGTTTCAATACAAATATCATAATGTATATAATACAAAAATATTTACACTCAAATTATTACAATGCCATATAAAATACAACAACAAATATTTCAAGTTCTCAAAGGAACATGAGAAGATTTCTGTCCTCATTCTAATGGGGTGTATTTTTTTTTTATTTTGACGCTTCCAAATTCGCGTTCACATCACCCTATTTGATTCACCAAAATCAATTATTAAATAATGTATAAAATGCGACACAAACATTTTAAGTTTTCAGTACAATTATTATGTCACACTGTTCTATATTTTGACGAGGATTATGACTAATTCGAAATACCACTTTATACCCTTGTTCTCTCTGTTATTCTCAACTGCACTTTTATTTCTTGAAAAGAAATGTGAAGCAAAAAGGTGAGCACAAATAGTGCAGTAAATAATATCATAACTAAGATAATTAAATTATCAATAACCTTCATCAGTAATAAATAAGATATTTAGAACATATGGTAGAAGATAAAAGTTTTTAACCATAATTGCAGCGGAATCAACAATTCATTAGAAGAGTCAAGTAGAACATAATGTCTATTATAATCTCCAAATTAAAAATCCATCATCAATATTTTATTCCTGCAACACCAATTAACAATTCTTCGTTGTACCCAAGACAAAGAGAACTTTCACCACCTGTCTTTACCTGAAACACCAAAGATCATGATTATACTAATTCATAGTTCATGTTCATAATTATGTTAATAAATTCATCTTTGCACTACGGGCCAAAGAGAAATTTCACCACAATGATTATAACAATGATATATATGATGAATGGACAAAAATAATCAGAATAATAAGATAAACTATATCTTAGTGATTTTCAACTTAACTATTCAGAGTTCAAATTGCCAATACGATATCCAAAAAATCAATTAAGATTCTTGATAGAATATAAAATTCAAGTAAATGTAAAGTTCTCGGCTCAAATATAATAACTTAAAACAGAATAGAAAGATTCATGTCAAGATATTAGATGAAACACAAACTATTAAGGACATTCTAATCAATTCAGAACTTTTCACCATTTAATGATAAGCTAAAGAAACGAATAATAATATCTTACCATAATATGAAGTATGTAAGAAGATTATATCCCTTACGAGTATGAAGAAAATGATATCGTTTTACCATATTATAAAAAAATAATACCCCTTACCTTAATTAGCACGTGACTGGATTCTTCTTTCTATGAAATTGATCAACCCTAAACAATGCTTGTACTCTTTATCAACACTTGGAGTAACTTTACACTCAAAAGAAATACTTACAATATCATACTCACAATATTATAGTAAATTTTTTATATATTTTTAGTATAGTGATGATGTGTATTTAGTTACTCAACCGAGCAACCTATTTATATTGAAAATTGAGGAAACAACTAGCACACACGCTTTGACAAAATAACTAAATGAGCTATATAAAAATGATGGCAGTGAAATTTGTGGTCCCACAGAGAAAATTAAACCAACTTGTACACGTTTTAATGAAATTTGTTTTAATAATAAAGTTGTGGTCCATACTACTTTAGGAAAAGTAGAGTGTCGGCAAGTCCTACCAAACTTACTTTTGTAAAAAGAAAATACTTGAACAAACATCTGTATATCATACTTATCTTTAATCAACACCTTTTATTCACAATCATTATTATAGACTCAGAATACTTTCAACTAGTCTTATAATATCATAATTGTTATTTATTAGCATATGTAATAAATAATTACATGCATGATAGGGAGAAAATAAATGTATGATCACCAAAAAATTTGGAGGCCTTAGTTATGTCTTCATCGGCACAACTCAGCTTTCCCCCGAATAAATTCAGGGCTCAACTTACCCCCGAATAAATTCAAGGCATGAGACCACTTGAGCATAGAGGAATTTACCAGGACTCGAACCCACGTTAATGGGGACTTATGTCTGGTTTCCCACCACTAAGCCACCACCTCAAGCGATGATAAAATACAACAATATAAATATATAAACATTTATTAAATCAACACCTTACTATAAACAATTTAAATTTTATTAAAAGTCGGGATCAACACCAAAACATATTTACCTTGAAAAACATATAAACCAACTAATAATTCATTATTCATTCAAGGTGTCTTTATTTATCGCATTGAATCATAATTTATATTCCAAATCTTATAAGTGAATAACAAAACTTAAAAAACCCATATATGACAATTTATTTTTAAAACGTCAGTCCACTATTATGTTATTATCACCATTTTACATTAACAAAATATATTTTTTTGTTTTTATCATAACTCATTCGTTACTTGTGTGTTTACATCCCGACACCTCTTGAGCTTACTAACACTTCTAAAATATTTAAAATATTATTCTGAACTTTCCAAACAATTTTAACATTTTTTGGATTATCCGACAATTTTGTAATAATTATTTCTATTTATAAAAATTATCATTTAATAGCTTCAAAATAGAAATACTACACATACTTTTAGATCTTTAAAATATCATCAATATTAATCTTATATTATTATAAGATTTTCCGAGAAAATTTCATAATTTTCTAATATTCATAGAATTTTCTATGAATTTCTTCTATTTTTAAACAAACTTTAAATAGCTTAAAAATATAATAAATACTTGATTTTCAATTATTCTTCAAAAATTTACGAGAATTCATAAATAGTATTATAAGATTTAAATAAATTTATTTCAACTCAAAAATTATTTTCAATAATTTATTTAAAATTTCTAATATGTAGAAACTTCAAATATTCATAATAATTAGCCCTTTTATCAGAAAAAATACGAATCTTATGTCCATTAAATGTAAAATTTAATTCTATAAAACTTTTAGAAGAAATTTTTCTAAATTTCGAACAAAAAATGACTCAAATGAGCTCTACCAGAAAGTTCGTCGGCGGCGACTTTCCGGTCATCTTCTCCGGCGATTCAAAAGTTTTCTGTCGAGTTTTTCATCATTTTTCTGCCCAGATTAGATCTACTATATTTTAGGAGTCCAACTATATTTTTAGTTTCAAAATCCGTTAAAGATTTCATGTTAAAATTGTAAGACCCCAACTTTTATGAATAAAGATAAATTTCTCTCGAATTATATTTTTGGATATTATGGTGTGGATATTATTTAATGTTATAGTTGTGGGTAATATTTACAAATTTTGTAAAGTACGCAAGTGGTTATATAATATTCGATTGGTCGGGGAATATTCGTTTTAACAGGGAATATTCGTACGACGGCACAATCATTAGTGGACCCCACAACGAAAGTATTGTCGTAGTTAGAAAATGACATAATTATCTTTTTATAAAAATAATGGGTGGTAGTGTTCTGAATTAAAACCGTTGAACTACCCGATAGTAAAAGTAAAGTAATACTGGCGGTAGTTGCGTAGTAGACACTGCGGTATTGATTATTGATGCTTACGTGAGAAGTCACTCCGTTTATACTCAATTATTACTACGATGATTGCTACATCATATCTCTCATATTATTGATTCAGTTATTGTCACAAAGTATCATCGCATAATATTTTATATATTATTAAATCAATAATTGAGACGACAAAGTTATTCATATTATTAAATTGCAATATTTATAATGTCTAGAAGTTCCGTCAAGGAGAGGTTTGGTCACCTAATTGCGCGCCAATAGGGAGAAGTCCTTATTGGAAAGCCCCCTCTTTCCTGGGAACGATCTGGTTGTTAAATATTGTGAATTATAATATTAATGATAATAAGTTCGTGTTGATTAAAGATGAATTTGATAGTTCCATTGTGTTGGGATTATTTATGTTAGTAGAAATTGACATTTATTTTGATAATAATTAATGTCTGGAGATTATATTGTTCAATCGGGTATTCAGGGCACTTTTCGTGTCGGAGTACTATTCACGAGTTACTATTCATGAGTTACTATTCACGAGTTACTATTCATGAGTTACTATTCACGAGTTACTATTGAGTCACATTCACTTACTATTAGGGGAGTTGGTGCAAGATTGATGATACTTGCATGACTAAGTTAAAGATGGAGGTATAGATAGAGGTACTATATTGTAATTAATTTTCATATGTTTAGAACTATTGAGTCATATGATTTTACTATTGATTCACATGATTTACTATTAGGGGAGTTGGTACAAGATTGATAATACTTGCAGGACTAAATTAAAAATGAAAGAAAAGTTGGAGGTATTGTACTGTAATATTTTGAGCCCCAAAACGTGTAATTATCAAAACTATATTTTTCTATAAATAGAAGCTCATTCTTCCATCATTTCTCATCAATTCACTAAAGCTTTAGAGCCATTATTATAGAGAGAAATTATAGAGAGAAAGAAGAAGAGAAGTCAGCAACATTTATATTCCAGTATCCAACTTCATTCTAAGGTAAGGGGTATTATTCTTTCGTATTCATGAAGAGAATTACTTTCTTTCAATACACGTAAAACTTGTTATTCCATTCTTCATTATATGTTGGAATAACCTGTTTATACGAAGTACCGTATACATGGTGAAATTCTTCTGTTATTACATTCTTTATTATTATGTTGGAATAACATGTTTATGCGAAGTACCACATACATGGTGAAATTCTTCTGTTATTCAATTATTTAATATTATGTTGGAATAACCTGTTTATGCGAAGTACTGCATACATGGTGAAAATTTTCTATTATTCCATTCTTTATTATTCATTGGAATATATCAATCGGTAATTTAATTTTGCGACTCGGTTCCATTAATTATTATTCCGCATTTATTATTACGTCGGAATATCCTGTTTTGTGCATTTTACGTGGGACTGGTTCCATTATTTATTATTTTGCATTTATTATTACGTAAAATATATCACATGCATGCGTTTCTGGCATGGGGACTGGTTCCATTATTTATTATTTCGCATTTATTATTCCGTGGAATATCACATGCATGCATGCGTTCTGGGGGACTGGGTTCCATTATTTATTATTACATGTTGGGAATAACACATGCATGCGGTCTCTATCGCATGCATGGTGAATTCTTCTATTATTCCATTCTTTATTATTACATTGGAATAACACGTGCATGTGGATTACCACATGCATGGTGAATGATCCTTTGTATTCATTCCTTATTAAATTGTGGAAATGATATGTATACGTGGATTACCGCATGGCGGGTGAAAAATCCATTTGCAGTTTCATATATTCTTTATTATACTCAGTTGGTTAAAGTTTTGACTTCTATACTCCATGAAATTAGTGGGATATCCTTGATATTTGCGCTTCATCCAGTATCTTTTCATGGAAATATTCTTCTGAGCATTCTTAAATTTTACTCTACAAAGAAGTATCATGTTGACAATTTGGACGTTATTAGTTCTTGGATAAATTAATTCTTGAACTTGTTTTATTGAATTATTATGTCATTGTCATCATCCTCATGTTTATATTGTAATGAAAGTCATCTTTGGCTTATGTACATAGATGAACTTAGTATGATTATGACCAGGGATCATTCGATATAATCATGACCTGTAATGTTATAAATGATATGGTAAAAGTCCTCAGTAGCCTGTAATGCATTGATGGACAGTTTTTGTTATGATTATGACCAGGGATTATTCGGTATAGTCATCACCGTTGATGTTTTAATGAATATCCTTGGCTCGTAGCACAGGGATGATTAGAAGATGTGGTTTATTTATTAAGCTAAGTCTCAGTGATAAAAATTGATGAAAACATTTTTAAATCATAGAAGATAGTAGATTTTATTCTCTACTTGACTCTTCTAATGGATTGCTTATTCCGCTGCAGTTAAACTTGATGTCTATTGTATTTTATCAGTTTAACATTGTTGAAGACTATTGATAATTTATTCTGCATTATTTTAGTCATAATATTTCTTACTGGGCTAGTTGAGCTCACCCTTTCTTTCACTGTTCTCTTTAGGAAATGAGAATATAGCTGGGACGAGTCGGGGAAAGGAGTGACGGTCCAGAAGATAGAATTAGTAGTCCTCACTATTCTGTTAAATAGTGTGACAATAAATGTAATGTGGACTCCTTTGAGTGTGGATATTGTCTAGATGACAATATTCCTATTAAAACTCTCAGTTTATGTATTGTCGTTTATTACACGATGGTTGTATAATTAAGTTTGTATTTGTATTTTGTACCATGTATTTGGCGACTCAAGATGGGTGATGTATACATATTTTGGGGGCGTCACAAAAATTATCTCCGAAAATATTTTTCGGTTAATTTTTCTTTCATTTAATTTCTTGTTTTCTCTTGTTTATACAAGTTTAAATAATCCAATATATACATAAATATGTACTCTTTACATAAAATCTATAAAAACTAAAATAATCAAGGTTTTGAAAATATTTTTCTTGATTTCTTTTTTATTTCTTCTGTATTTCCTTATTTCCTTCTTCTTCTTCATTCTTCTTCTTCTTCTCTTTATCTACTTTTTAGCAAAAATTCTCTTTCTTTGTCTCTCTCTCTATCTTGATCTGAGCTGACTAAATGGAAGGAAATGGGTGGGAGTGGAGTACTTCCTCTTTCTTCTTTCTTTTAATTTTCTTTTCTTTCTTTTTTCTCTCTCCCTCTTTTCTCCTTTTTATTTCGTTCTTCCTTTCCTTTTCTTTTTTCTCCCACATGTTCCCCCACCATTACCCACTTACTTTCTCTCTTCTCTATTATCATCCCATCCCTTCTTATTAGATGCCACTTGGCTACCTTCTAGAAGAATTTTAATTCACTTTCCTCTTTATGTGCTTATTTATCCGATTAGTTATCCATTTAACCATTTTTACTTGTAAAAATTAACCTTTTCATGAAATTCGCGGTATTACAATTTAAAATAATAATCATAAACAAAATTAGACTTTTATTCCATAAAAGTCGGGGTATTACACTTACTCTTCCGTTTCTCTTCATCTCTTTTCAGATTTCCCATCTTCTTCCTCTTCTTCTTCCACTTTCAGTTATATATAAAGAGACGACCAACATGACTTAAGTAATCCTCAATTGATTTTAAAACTAGCCGAATTAATTCTTAATTAATTAAGAGTTAACTCAATTAATTTTTTTGGAATAGTTTTGATGAATCGAACGGCTCTTTCTCTTCCGTTTCTCTTCATCTCTTTTCAGATTTCCCATCTTCTTCCTCTTCTTCCACTTTCACTCGATTCCTCTTTCGGAATTTGCAATTCTTTTTGTCCTTTGGTTTCAAGTATCAGATCTCTTCAAACCCTATTATCACAAACCTAAAATTCCCAAATCAACATATCCTCATCACCGCCTCGTCGCCTCGCTGCCATACTACTGATCTTAGCATATATTTTGACTGCTCAAAGTAATCCTTCAAACTCAAACGTTCCAATTCCTCTAATTACACTTTCTTTTTTGCTACTATATAATTAACTACTGATTTTGACTTTTTCTTCAAACTTTCGTTCTTTGAAAAAAGTGAATAATCGCCATCGGCCGGTCGACCATTGTTGTTTTGGTGCAGAGGTGACTGCTCCAGTGGAAGCCATCAAGGTATCTATTATCTATCTATCTATTTTAAATTTGCTATGTTAAGGTGTGAGTATAAAGGCTAGGTTGTGTTGTGATAATAGAATTTCCTAATTTTGTAAATTAGATGTTTAACTTAAGCCTTCTATTTTAAAGCTCAAAGGTTATCTAAGTTATTGTTTGGATGTCATCAACTTCAAGCATTCACGAAGATTAATTTTTCTACCTATGAAGTGGTTTCCCAAGTGTTTGATGAAATTCTTCAATGAAGGTGATAGGGTTATTAGGAATGGGGTAAGCATGAAATTGGTTTGTTTATTTTTTTACTTCCATTACAACTTTTTGTAGATGTTATTTAGAAAACTATTTTTTGGATATATATATGTCTATAAAACTAATTAAAAATGTCGTTTATACTATCAAATTGTATATTTTCATAAATATGACCACACAGAGTGAGACAAAGATAAAGAGAGGCAAAACTCTGTTATCTGTTATCTTCTTTATGTTCCTTTATCAAATTATTCATTAACGACTTTCTGTCACCATGGTCTTTCTGTTTTTATGTTCTTTTTGTGTATTTGTTTGCACTAATTTTTAATTTTAGGCAATTTTGTGTATTAAATATGTTAATTGTGATGCATTATTTGCAGAAGAAAGAAAATGTAACTCCGAGATTAACTAAAAAATTGCGATATTTTTTAAAATTATTAGATTGCAATTTGGGTTTTCCATATCATTTGTACAGTTTTCCCATGGGTGATGGCTTATGTGACGCCCCTAGTCGCCAAATACGTGGTACAGAATTCAAATACAAACTTTATTTATACAACTATCGTGCAAAATATACGTTGTGAGTTTTACTACAAATATTGTCTCGTAGACAATATCCAAACTACCAATCAAATATCCATCTTCAATTTACCAAAGATGACTTTTTATGAATAAATGAGGATGATTGTAAGACCCCGAATTTTATGAATAAAGATTTAATTTTCTTTTTAATATTATGGTGTGAATTTGATATAATGTTATAGTTGTGGGTTATATTTATAAATTTTGAAAAAAGTACATGAAGTTGTTATATAATATTCGATTGGTGGGAAATATTCGTTTTAACGGGGAATATTAAATACGACGGCACAATCATTAGTGGACCCCCTAGCGGAATTATTGTCGGATTAAAAAATGACAAAAATATCTTTTTATGAAAATAACGGCGGAAGTTTTTACCGTTAAGCATTGAAACACTCGGTGTTAAAAAATACGATGTCTGGCGTGGTTGCATAGTAGCACTACGCGGTATTGATTATTGATGCTTACGTGAAGTCACTCGGTTTTGTTCAATTATTACTACGATGATAATTTTTTGCATAGTATCTCACGTTATTTGATTGATTATTGTCGATATTTTATATATTATTAAATCAATAATTGAGATGATGAAGTTATTAATATTATTATTTGCAATATTAATGATGTCTAGAAGTTACTGTCGAGGAGAGGTTTGGTCACCTAATTGCGCTTGATGATAGGAGAAATCCTTATTGGAAAGCCCCTCTTTCACAGGAGCGACACAGTCGATTAATAGTGTGAATTATAATAATGATGATGAATTTTGATTTATTATTATTATAAATGTAATAAAATAGAAAACTTTTATATAAAAGCAGAATACTTTTTATAAAGTTTTTTTTTATTTGATTATAAATAGAATATAATATATATATTTTATTATGCATAGTATACTGCGTTTGCGTAGTAAAATCTTTTTATATAAAGCAGAATACTTTTATAAAGTTATTTGTTTTATTAGATTATAAATAGAATATATATATATTTTATTATGCATAGTATTTACATAGTGCACATAGTGTTTGTTTAGTAAATATTTTTTATATAAAGCAGAATACTTTTATAAAGTTATTTGTTTTATTAGATTTAAATAATAATATATATATATATATATATATAAATAAATAAAATATATATATATTTTATTGCATAGTATCCTTTCCATTCTCCTATAAATAGGATGCTTAGTTAGAATTGAAAATCACACACGAGAAATTAGAGAGAATTCTTCTTACATAATCTTGAGCGTATTTTTTAGAGTTTTAAGAAGCTTTGGCGTAGAAAATAGTATAAGTTTTCTTCAAGAATATCATATCGCCTACCGTTTGAAATACTCTTCTTTTTAAGGTAAGGGGTATTATTTATTTTCATATTCAAGAAGAGCTTTTTCTTTATTCCATTCTTTATTATTCCATTGGAATTATTATGTTTGGAATAACTTTGTCATATACATATTACATACGTGGTGAAATTCTTTTGTTATTTCATTCTTTATTATTATGTTGGAATAACTTTTATCATGCAAATCTATCGCATACATGGTGAAATTCTTATTGTTATTCCATTCTTTATTATTATGTTGGAATATCTTTATGCATGCTGATCTATCGCATTACGAAATTAACATTGTTGTTCCATTCTTTATTATTATTATTACATGTTGGAATAACACATTGGAATAACATGCATGCATCTATCGCATGCAGTGAATTCATTGTTATTCCATTCTTTATTATTACATTGGAATATCACATGCATGCGGATTCTGGCATGACTAATTCCATTCTTTATTATTTTGTTGGAACATCATGATTCTGGCGTGACACAGTTTATTTTTATTATTACATTAGAATAACTACATGCATGACAATTTACACAGTTCCATTCTTTATTATTACATTGGAATAACACATACATGTGGATTACCGCATGCATGGTGAATGATCCTTTGTATTCATTCCTTATTAACTTGTGGAAATGATGCATCTACGTGGATTCTGCATGGCGTGGCGAAAATCCATTGCGATTTCATATATTCTATTATATACTCGGTTGGTTAAAGTTTTGGCTTCTATACTCCATGAAATTAGTAGAATATCACGGATATTTGCGCTTCATCCGATATCTTTTCATGGAAATATTCTTACGAGCATTCTTGAATTTTACTCCAAAGCAAAGTATCGTGTTGACAATTTGGGCGTTATTGGTTCTGGATAAATTAATTTATAAATCTTTAAAATTTATTCTTGAACTTGTTTTATATGAATTGTCATCATCCTCATGTTTGTTTATTATGTTGAAAGTCATCTGTGGCTTTTGTAGTGCATAGATGGACTTGGTATGATTATGACCGAGGATTATTCGGTATAATCATGACCAGTAATGTTACAAATGATGTGAAAAAAGTCCTCGTTGGCGTAGTAGTGCATTGATGGAAAAGTTTTTGGTATGATTATGGCTATGGATTCTCTTGCCAAGGTTGAAGATGAATTATTTTATGGCATGATCGGGACCATTGATGAAAAACACGATTATCTTTGGCGTAGTGCATGGATAATTTGTGGTCGTGATCTAAAGAATATCCTTGGCACGTGTAGTGCGGGGATGATTTGATGATGTGGATTATTTATTAATTTGAGTCTCGGTGATAAAAGTGATGAAAAACCTTTTAAATCATAGAAGATAGTAGATTTTATTCTCTCTTGACTCTTTTAATGGATTGCTTGTTCTGCTGTTGGTTAAACTTGATGTTTGTTATATTTTATCAGTTTTAACTTTGTTGAAGACTAATGATAATTTATTACGCATTATCTTAGTCATAATATTTCTTCTTGGGCTAGTTGAGCTCACCCTTTTGCTTTCATTGTTCTCTTGAGGAAATGAGAGCGTAGCGAGGGGACTAGTCGGGGAGCGGAGTGACGGTCGAGATGATAGCATTAGTAGTCCTCATTATTCTATGAAATAGTGTGATAATAAATGTATTGAGGACTTATTTTGAGTTTGAATATTATGCAGAAGATAATATTTGTATTAAAACTCACAACTTCATATTTTGTATATTTAAGGTTGTATTTGTATTATTTTGTACCATGTATTTGGCGACTCGAGAATAGGTGATGTATACCTATTTTGGGGGCGTCACGGTTGGTATCAAAGCTTAGGATATGATCCCTGGTGAGATGTGAGACAAGAACTAGGAGGGAGAGGCGGGAATTCCTTCGCTAGTATGACTACCTAAGTTTATTTGGTATTTAATTGGTCGGTTAGAGTATAGGGATAATATGTGATATGTTAATTAACCCTTGTTTTGTGGCGGTATTTGAAAATGACATCGAGAATGTTGAGAATAGCAATGGAGCACATGGAGACCGTTGAGTCTCCACAGATCAATAATCGAGGATAATGTGCATCGGGAAGGCGATAATCCTCATGTAAAAATAACAACTTGATCAAATGATGAGCGATGGGATGTTAGGAGGCTTTATGAAATTCATGCAACATCGGTAAGAGAGACTCTGTTCAAAATATAGGTGGAAATAATGGCAACCCACCACGGTCGGTCATTAGCTAAGCGATTCAAGGAGGCTGGGACACCGGAGTTTTGGGAAAGCGAGAACCACTAAAGGCGAGAGGCGTGGTTAAAGCGAGATCACCAAGATATTTGATGTCTTGGGATGCTCGAGGAGCAAAAAGTTCCTTTGCCACCTTTATGTTGCGTGAAGAGAAGCGGATTCTTGGTGGGAATCTATAAAGCGTACCCGACTGGCCTTTTCAAGATGTCTTGGGAGAAGTTCAAGAGTTGTTCAACGACAAGTACTTTCCGAAAGTATTCGTCACATGAAGGAGGTGGAGTTTATCAAGTTGGAGCAAAACAATATGGCCAGTGTCGTGATACGAGGCTAAATTTGCGGAGTTATCGGTTTGCATCCCATTTGGTCGATAATGAGGAGCGAATGGCGCGAATATTTCTAAGAGGTTTGAAACCCGATATCGTCGATACCTCATTTCTCACAAACTTTGTTTATATTGAGATGTTGTGAATAGGGCTCGATTATTGGAGCGTGATAATGAGTCGACCACAACCAAAAAGTAACGACCAACAACACGATAATAATAATCGTACCGGTGGTAGCGACCATCGAACGAACAATGATAACCATCGTGGGGAAATTATCATACCAAGAATGGTAACCACCGGTGGTAATCATGGCGAATAATAGAAGTGGAAATTTCAAGAAGAGAAGGTTCAATAATGATGGAAAGGCGGTGACACCGACACCCGTTTCAAAGGAAGGAAAAAGAGCGACCACCGGTCGTATATTTCAAATGCGGACGGGGAGGGACACATCAAGTCCAAAGCTGTCTGTGACAATCAAAGCGTGTTTCAATTGCGGAAGAGAAGGTCACCTAGCTCGATTTTTGTCGTGTAGTGAAGTCGAGTCCATTTGGGATAGTGATGCAAAGGATGTCTCGAGACAAGTCGAAAGTCGGTAGTTTAAGTGAGAGGCGTTTGTCGAGGAACTTCGAGCGAAGTTATCACGGGTAAGTTAATCATAAATTCTTGCGAAGTCTATACCTTATTAGATACCGGTTCTACCCATTCTTTTATCTCTCTTGTTTGCGCTCAACGTTTAAACTTGACTCTTGAGAAATTAGACTTTGACTTATCTGTTGAAACTTTGTTAGGAGAAACATTTGTTACCTCCACTATTTATAAATCTTTTTTAATTCAAATCGACACTTTCACGTTACCTGTCGATCTTATCTCTTTGAAAATACTTGCCTTTGATGCGATTTTAGGAATCGATTGGTTAACTACTCATCATCATTGATTTTTCGTAAGGTTGTTAGCTTTCATATTCCTAACCAACCTGTTATGCGAATTCAAGGAACCAAACCACTAAAGTCAATCATTGTCATATCAAGCCATAAGTAAAGAGCCCCGATCCTTTCGTTGTTGACTTCCTTGTGTGGAATGCACCTAAGCCAGACTTTTCATAGGGGACGTCGTGAATAACGGTGGCAAGTTGATAGATATCAATGTGACGTGTTATCCAAGTCTTGGATGAGGGTCACAGTTTTGAATGATATTTCTATTGTTAATAAATTTCCTGACGTATTCTTGAAGACTTCTTAGCCTACCCCTAGAGCGTGAAATCGAATTTTGTATTGACCCCAGTACAAAACCCATTTCTAAAACCCTTAAATATTTCTTCAATCAAAATGAGACGTATAATGCGCCAAGGGCGTTGGCTCGAAATTTATTGAAGATTACGACTATACCATTCAATATCATCGTTGGAAAAGCGAGCGTGGTAGGTGACGCGTTGAGTAGAAGATCGTATGCGTTTATGAGTGATGAATATACTGAACCTATTACGTGAAATGATGAAGATGAATATATGATTAGAACCGACTTTAGATCGATATAATGTAAAAAACTTTGCGATAAAGCTAAAGACCGGAGCTGATGAAGATGAAGAAGAAATGAAGAAGAGGCGTTATTTTAAAAGCAAGAGTCGATGAAGAGAGAAATCTCGACCCTCGATTTAATTGGCCCATTTGAAATCCTCGATCGAGTAGGGCGTGGCTTATAGACTCGTTTTTTACTGCCAAGTATGTCGGCGTGTTCATAACGTTTTTAACGTATCGATGTTACGTAAATATGTGGACGACCGAACCACATTATTGAATTAGAACTAGGCGAGATAGCGGAAGATTTAGCGTATGAGAGAGATCGTGTTAAAATCTTGGATAAGAAGGATCGTATTCAACACTCAAAGGTTATACCTCAAGAGTTAGAATCGAAATGAAGTAGAAGTATCCTCTCGTTACCTTTTGACATGTACAGTGCGTACGTAAATTTTGAGGTGAAATTTCATAAGGAGGGAGATTGTAAGACCCCAAATTTTATGAATAAAGATTTAATTTTCTCAAAATATTTTTTTGAATATTATGGTGTGGATTTGATATAATGTTATAGTTGTGGGTAATATTTATAAATTTTGCAAAAAAGTACATGAGTTGTTATATAATATTTGATTGGTGGGGAATATTCTTTTTTGTCGGGGAATATTAAATGCGACGATGACACAATCATTGGTGGACCCCTAGCGGAATTATTGTCGGATTGAGAAAATGACAAAAATATTTTATGAAAATAACGGCGGAAGTTTTTCGAATTAAGCTATTGAAACACCGGTGTTAAAAGTACGATGTCTGGCGTGGTTGCATAGTAGCTGCACGGTATTGATTATTGATGCTTACGTGAGAAGTCACTTTCGGTTTTGTTTAATTATTCTCTCTGATAATTCTTTGCATAGTATCTCACGTTATTTGATTGATTATTATCGATATTTTATATATTATTAAATCAATAATTGAGATAACGAAGTTATTAATATTATTATTTGCAATATTAACGATGTCAGAAGTTACATCGAGGAGAGGTTTGGTCACCTAATTAATGCATGATAGGGAGAAATCCTTATTGGAAAGCCCCCTCTTTCACAGGAGCGACTGAATGGTCGATTAATAGTGTGAAATATAATAATAATGATGAATTTTGTTTTATTATTATTATAAATGTAATAAAAATAGAAAACTTTTTATATAAAAAGAATACTTTTTATAAAGTTTTTGTTTTATTTAATTATAAATAGAATATAATATATTTTATTATATAGTGTTTTATTATAGTTTGCGTAGTGTTTGTATAGTAAAATCTTTTTATATAAAGAAGAATACTTTTATAAAGTTATTGTTTTTTATTAGATTATAAATAGAATATATTATATTTTATTATTATAGTGTTTGCATAGTATACTGCGTAGTGTTTGCATAGTAAAATCTTTTTATATAAAAGCAGAATACTTTTATAAAGTTATTTGTTTTATTAGATTTTAAATAATATATATATATATATATATATATAAATAAAATATATTATATTTTATTTATAGTATCATTTCCATTTCTCTATAAATAGGATGCTTAGTTAGAATGAAAAACACACAAAATTGAGAGAATTCTTCTTTTATAATCTTGGCGTATTTCTTTAGAGTTTTAAAGCTTTGGCGTAGAAAATAGATATAAGTTTTATTTAAGAATATCTTTAAAGGTAAGAATACTTCTTTTTAAAGATAAGAATATTATTTCTTTCTAAGGTAAGAGGTATTATTTCTTTCATATTCATGAAGAGAGCTTACATTATTCCATTCTTTATTATTATGTTGGAATAACTTGTTTATTTATCTATGCAATCTGCATATATGGTGAAATTCTTACATTATTCCATTCTTTATTATTATGTTGGAATAACACATCTATGTAAATTATATCGCATACATGGTAAAATTCTTACATTATTCCATTCTTTATTATTATGTTGGAATAATCTTTATGCATGCGTATTATTATGCTTGAATGAAAACACATTATTCCATTCTTTATTATCTATTGGAATAACACATGCATGCATGATCTCATCGCATGCACGTGTGAATTCTGTTGTTATTCCATTCTTTATTATTACATTTGGAATATCATGCATGCTGATTGGATTACGCATGACACAGTTCCATTCTTTATTATTACATTGGAACATCACATGCTATACATGCGGATTATTGCATGACATTCAGTTCCATTCTTTATTATACGTTAGAATATCACATGCATGCGGATTCACGCACGGTTTATTACTTTAGTTCCATTCTTTATTATTACATTGGAATAACACATACATGTGGATTACCGCATGCATGGTGAATGATCCTTTTATTCATTTCTTATTAAATTGTGGAAATGATGCATCTCACGTGGATTCTGCGTGGAAGGTGAAAATCCATTTGCGATTTCATATATTCTATTATACTCGGTTGGTTAAAGTTTTGGCTTCTATACTCCATGAAATTAGTAGAATATCCACGGATATTTGCGCTTCATCGATATCTTTTCATGGAAATATTCTTACGAGCATTCTTGAATTTTACTACACAAAGTAATATCGTGTTGACAATTTGGGCGTTATTGGTTCTGGATAAATTAATTTATAAATCTTTAAAATTTATTCTTGAACTTGTTTTTTATGGAATTGTCATCATCCTCATATTTTTATATTATGTTGAAAGTCAAATACGTGGCACTGTAGTGCATAGATGGACTTGGTATGATTATGACCGAGGATTATTCGGTATAATCATGGTAGTAATGTTACAAATGATGTGGAAAAAGTCCTCATTGGCCGTAGTGCATTGATGGACAATTTTTGGTATGATTATGGCTATGGATTCTCTTGACCAAGGTGCAAAGATGAATTGTTTTATGGCGTATGATCGGGGATAGTTGATGAAAACACGATTATCTTTGGCCCATAGTGCATGGATAATTCGTGGCCGTGATACTAAAGAATATCCTTGGCCTGTAGTGTAGGGATGATTTGATGAAGTGGATTATTTATTACGCTGAGTCTCAACGATAAAAGTGATGAAAAAACCTTTTAAAACATAGAAGATAGTAGATTTTATTCTCTACTTGACTCTTCTAATGGAATGCTTGTTCCGCTGCGGTTAAACTTGATGTTTGTTATATTTTATTAGTTTAATAATGTTGAAGACTAAAGATAAATTAATCTGCATTATCTTAGTCATAATATTTCTTACTGGGCTAGTTGAGGTCCACCTTTTTGCTTTTATTGTTCTCTTCAGGAAATGAGAACGTAGCAGGGACTAGTCGGGGAATGGAGTGACGGTCCAGATGATATTATTTGTTGTCCTCATTATTCTATGAAATAGTGTGATAATAAATGTATTGAGGACTTATTTTGAGTTTGAATCATGCAGAAGATAATATTTGTATTAAAACTCACATTTCGTGTTGTATATTTAAGGTTATTTTTGTATTCTGTACCATGTATTTGGCGACTTAGAATAGGTGATGTATACCTATTTTGGGGGTGTCACAGTTGGTATCAAAGCTTAGGGATATGATCCCTGGCTGAGATGTGAGACAAGAACTAGGAGGGGGTAGACGGGGAATTCCTTCGCTAGTATGACCTACCTAAGTTTATTTGGTATTTAATTGGTCGGTCAGAGTATAGGGATAATATGTGATATGTAAATTAACCCTTGTTTTGTGGCAGTATTTGAAAATGACATCCGAGAATGTTGAGAATAGCAATGGAGCACAGGAGACTGTTGAGTCTCCACAGATCAATAATCAGGATAATGTGCATCAGGAAGGCGACAATCCTTATGCAAATAACAACACTGGCCAAATAATGAACGATGGGATGTTCAGAGGCTTTATGAAATTCATGCAACATCAGGTAAGAGAGACTCCTGTTCAAAATATAGGTGGAAATAATGGCAACCCACGGTCGGTCATCGCTAAGCAGTTCAAGGAGTGGGACCACGAGTTTTGGAAAAGCAGAACCACTTAAAGGCGGAGGCGTGGTTAAAGCGAGATCACTAAGATATTTGATGTCTTGGGATGCTCCGAGGAGCAAAAGGTTCCTTTGCCACCTTTATGTTGCGTGAAGAAGCGATTCTTGGTGGGAATCAAAAATGTACCGACTGGCCTTTTCAAGATGTCTTGGGAGAAGTTCCAAGAGTTGTTCAACGACAAGTACTTTCCCGAAAGTATTCGCCACAAGAAGGAGGTGGAGTTTATCAAGTTGGAGAAAAACAATATGACCGTGTCGCAATACGAGGCTAAATTTGCGGAGTTATCCCGGTTTGCATCCCATTTGGTCGATAATAAGGAGCGAATGACGCAAATATTTCTAAGAGGTTTAAAACCCGACATACGTCAATACCTCATTTCTCACAAACTTTGTTTATATTCAGATGTTGTGAATAGGGCTCAGTTATTGGAGCGTGATAATGAGTCAGCACAGCTAAAAGGTAATGACCAGCAACACGATAATAATCGTACCGGTGGCAACGACCATCGGAACAATGATAACTATCGTGGGGGAAATTATCATACCAAGAATGGTAATCACTTCAGTGGTAATTATGGCCAAGATAATAAAAGTGGAAATTTCAAGAAGAGAAGGTTCAATAATGATAGAAAGACATCAACACCAGCATCCGTTTCAAAGGAAGAAGAATGACCACCGTTCGTATGTTTCAAATGCGGACAGGAGGGACACATCCGTCCAAACTGTACACAGCAATCCAAAGCGTGTTTTAATTGCGGAAGAGAAGGTCACCTAACTCAATTTTTTCGTGTAGTGAAGTCAAGTCCAGCTGAGATAGTGATGCCAAAGGATGTCTCAAACAAGTCAAAGCTGGTAGTTTAAGTGAGAGCGTTTGTCGAGGAACTCGAACGAGGTTGTCACGGGTAAGTTAATCATAAATTCTTGCGAAGTCTATACCTTATTAGATACCGGTTCTACCCATTCTTTTATCTCTCTTGCTTGCCCTCAACGTTTAAACTTGTCTCTTGAGAAATTAGACTTTGACTTATCTGTTGAAACTCTGTTAGGAGAAACATTTGTTACCTCCGCTATTTATATATCTTTTTTTATTCAAATCGACACTTTCTTGTTACCTGTCGATCTTATCTCTTTGAAAATACTTGCCTTTGATGCGATTTTAGGAATCGATTGGTTAACTACTCATCATGCTTTTCATAAGGTTGTTAGCTTTCATATTCCTAACCAACCTGTTATGCGAATTCAAGGAACCAAACCACTAAAGTCAATCATTGTCATATCAAGCCATAAGTAAAGAGCCCCGATCCTTTCGTTGTTGACTTCCTTGTGTGGAATGCACCTAAGCCAGACTTTCCGTAGGGGACGCCGAAATAATGTGGCAAGTTGATAGATATCAATGTGACGTGTTATCCAAGTCTTGGATGAGGTCGCGATTTTGAATGATATTTCTATTGTTAATAAATTTCACGGCGTATTCTTGAAGACTTCTTAGCCTACCCTAGGCGTGAAATCGAATTTTGTATTGACCCCGAAGATAAAAACCCATTTCTAAAACCCTTAAATATTTCTTCAATCAAAACGAACGTATCATGCGCCAAGGACGTTGGCTCGAGCTATTGAAGATTACGACTATACCATTCAATATCATCGTGGAAAAGCGAACGTGGTAGCTGACGCGTTGAGTAGAAGATCGTATGCGTTTACGAGTGCTAATATACTAACCCACGTGAAGATAACGAATATATGATTAGAACCGACTTTAGTCGATAATGTTAAAGATGCTAAAGCTACAGACCTAGAGCTGATGAATATGAAGAAGAAGGTTCAAGAGGGCATTATTTTAAAAGCAAGAGTTGCTGAAGAGAGGAAATCTCAACCCTCGATTTAATTGGCCCATTTGAAATCCTCGATCGAGTAGGAACTGTGGCTTATAGACTCGTTTTACCGCCAAGTATGTCGCGTGTTCATAACGTTTTTAACGTATCGATGTTACGTAAATATGTGGACGATCCGAACCACATTATTGAATTATAACTAGACGAGATAGTAGAAGATTTAACGTATGAGGAGATACGTGTTAAAATCTTGGATAAGAAGGATCGTATTCAACGCTCAAAGGTTATACCTCAAGAGTTAGAATCAAACGAGGTATCCTCACCTGTTCGGCATACCAGGTACGTACGTAAATTTCGAGGGAAAAATTTCATAAGGAGGGGAGTTTGTAAGACCCCGAATTTTATGAATAAAGATTTAATTTTCTCAAAATATTTTTTTTATTATGGAGTGAATTTGATATAATGTTATAGTTGTGGGTTATATTTATAAATTTTGCAAAGTACGCAAGTTGTTATATAATATTCATTTTAACAGGGAATATTCGTACGATGACACAATCATTGGTGGACCCCACAACGGAATTATTGTCGGATTGAGAAAACGACAAAAATATCTTTTTATGAAAATAACGGCGGAATTTTTATCGTTAAGCTTTGTTGAAACACCGGTGTTAAAAATGCGATGTCTGGCGTGGTTGCATAGTAGCACTACGGTATTGATTATTGATGCTTACGTGAGAAGTCACTCAGTTTTGTTTAATTATTTCTACAGTAATTGCTGCATAGTATCTCACGTTATTTGATTCAATTATTATCAATATTTTATATATTATTA
The DNA here is from genome assembly GCA_020205615.1 of Panax quinquefolius. Lineage (NCBI taxonomy): Eukaryota > Viridiplantae > Streptophyta > Magnoliopsida > Apiales > Araliaceae > Panax > Panax quinquefolius. Next base: position 96,242,582 of record CM035154.1, read on the forward strand.
AATCAATAATTGAGACGACGAAGTTATTAATATTATTATTTGCAATATTAACGATGTCAGAAGTTACATCGAGGAGAGGTTTGGTCACTAATTGTGCTTGATAGGGAGAAATCCTTATTGGAAGCCCCTCTTTCACAGGAGCGACTTGGTTGATTAATAGTGTGTGATTATAATAATGATGATGAATTTTATTTTATTATTATTATAAATGTAATAAAATAGAAAACTTTTATATAAAGCAGAATACTTTTTATAAAGTTTTGTTTTATTTGATTATAAATAGAATATAATATATTTTATTATGCATAGTGTTTGCATAGTAAAATATTTTTATATAAAACAGAATACTTTTATAAAGTTATTTATTTTATTAGATTATAAATAGAATATATTATATTTTATTATGCATAGTGTTTGCATAGTGTCTGTGACACCCCCAAAATTAGGTATACATCACCCATCTTGGGTAGTCAGATACATGGTACAGAATTTAAATACAACTTACTAATATAAGCGTAGGTATGCAATACGACATAAACTGTGAGTTTGAATACAAATATTGTCTACTAGACATCATACAAACTCAAAAGGAGTCCTCATTACAATTATTATCACACTATTTCACAGAATAGTGAGGACTACTAATACTATCCTCTAGACCATTACTCCGTTCCCCGACTCGTCCCAGCTATATTCTCATTTCCTGAAGAGAACAGTGAAAGAAAGGGTGAGCTCAACTAGCTCAGTAAGAAATATTATGACTAAGATAACGCAAAATAAATTATCATTAGCCTACAACAATGTTAAACTGATAAAATATAATGAACATCAAGTTTAACTACAACGGAACCAGCAATCCATTAAAAGAGTCAAGTAGAAAATAAAATCTACTATCTTTTATGATTTTAAAAGGTTTTTCATCACTGTTATAGCTGAAACTTAGCTTTAATAAATATTCCACATCATCGAATCACCCCCACACACTACTACCGAGGATATTCTTTTTAGTATCACGACCACAATTATTCATGCACTACGGGCCAAGAATATTTGTGTATTCATTAATGGTCATGATCATGCCAACAACTGTCCATCAATGCACTACGGGCCACTGAGGATTTTTACCACATCATTTGTAACATTACGATCATGATTACACCGAATAGTCTCTGGTCATAATCATACCAAGTCCATCTATGCACTACAGGCCACAGATGACTTTCAACATAATATAAACATGAGGATGATGACAATGATATAAGAATTCAATAAAACAAGTTCAAGAATTAATTTATCTAGGAACCAATAACATCAAACTGTCGACATGATCTTTGCTTTGTAGAGTAAAATTCAAGAATCTTGAGAAGAATATTTCCATGAAAAGATCTTGGATGAAGCGCAAATATCAAGGATATTCCACTAATTTCATGGAGTATAGAAGTCAAAGTTTTAACTAATTTGGGTATAATAAAGAATGGAATAACAAAAGAAATCACCATGCATGTGATAGATCGCACAGCGAGTTATTCCAGCAGAATAATAAATAACGGAACCAGTCCGAAGCGTAATACGCACGCATGAGCGGGATATTCCAGCGAATAATAAAGAATGAAACCGGTCGCCAGAAACGCGCAGACGGGATGTTTCAAGCAGAATAATAATAAAAAGCGGAACCGGTCCGGGTGTAAAACACATGCATAAGATGTTCCAATAGAATAATAATAAAGAGCGGAACCCGGTCGAGTGTAAAACACTGTGCATGGATGTTCCAAATGAATAATAGAAGAATGTCACCAAGTATAGGGTAAACCACGATTATCTGAGTTATTCTCTTCATGAATAAGAAAGAATAACACCCCTTACTTTTAGTAGGAGATTGAATATTGCGATAGTGTAGTAACAAAATACTCTTCTTCTTTCTCTCTTATTCTCTCTATACTTTCTCTCTATAGCTTGAATGAATTCGTGAAAATAATGAAGCACTAGGCCTCTATTTATAGAAGATTTCTAGCTTAGCACACCCCGTGTGAAAAGGCAAGTGGCTTGACGGTATTTGGTGATGTGAAAAGAAAAGTGGTTTGGCGCTTTGTAATGTGAAACGACAAGTGGTTCGGCCTTTGTAATGTGAAACGACAAGTGGTTCGGCGCTTTGTAATATGAAACGGCAAGTGGTTTGGCGTGCGGTAAAGGTAATTACTATTGTGAAGGTAATTACTATTCACAAAGGTAATTCTTATTGACGAAGGTAATTACTATTGACGAAGAGACTCTTAGATGATGACATATGGCCCCCCCATAAAATAATCAAACTTACCACAAACGTTTCATAACAGACTCTTTATATACATCAAGGATTGAATAAATATTACCACAAATCATTTTATTTTTAATCAACACATATTTAATCTTTCAACAATTATTAATCATTTATAACTTGTCGACTCAATTATTGATTAATACTATAACATATTATCTGAGATGATCTTGTGACAATAATTGAACCAATAATATAAGAGATATGATGCGGCAATTATTGTAGCAATAATTGAGCATATTGAGTGACTTCTCACGTAAGCATCAATAATCAATATATCGTCGCTACTATATCAACTACGGCGTATTCTTTGTACTTTTACTCTTAGGGTAGTTCAACAGTTTTAACGGTAACACCTCTGTAGTTATTTTTATAGAAAGATAATTTTGTGGTTTCTAACTACTGATATACTTACATTATGGGGTCCACCAATGATTGGTAAGTCGTATGAATATTCCAAATAAAAAGAATATTCCCAGACCAAACGAATATTTTATAACAACTTGCTTACTTTGCAAAATTTATAAATATTACCCACAACTATAACATTATATCAAATTTATTCCATAATATTCAAAAATAATATTTATAAAAAAATTCATCTTTATTTATAAAAGTTGGGGTCTTATAATTATCTGATAGTGTTTGTATAGTAAAATCTTTTTATATAAAAATGAATACTTTTATAAAGTTATTTGTTTTATTAGATTTTAAATAATATATATATATATATATATATATATTTATAAATAAAATATATTATATTTTTTTGCATAGTATCCTTTCCATTCTCCTATAAATAGGATGCTTAGTTAGAATTGAAAATCACACGTAAATTTAGAGAATTCTTCTTCTATAATCTTAAGCGTATTTCTTTAGAGTTTTAAGAAGCTTTGGCGTAGAAAGCAATTATAAGTTTTCTTTAAGAATATCCTCGCCCTACCGATTCGGAATACTCTTCTTTCTAAGGTAAGGGTATTATTTCTTTCATATTCATGAAGAGAGCTTACATTATTCCATTCTTTATTATTATGTTGGAATAACTTTCATACATGGCAATCCGCATACATGGTGAAATTCTTACATTATTCCATTCTTTATTATTATGTTGAAATAACTTTCATACATGCAAAGTACCGCATACATGGTAAAATTCTTACGTTATTCCAATCTTTATTATTACATTTGGAATATCACATCTGTGCGTATTACGCATAACACGGTTCCATTATTTATTATTACGTTGGAATAACTCATGCATGCGATCTATCGCATGCCCAGTGAATTACGTTGTTATTCCATTCTTTATTATTCGGTCGGAATATCACATGCATGCGGATTACGCATGACACAGTTCCATTCTCTATTATATTCGTTGGAACATCACGTATGCATGCGGATTACGCGTGACCGGTTCCATTCTTTATTATTACGTTGGAATATCCCATGCATGCATGCGATTACGCATTACCTAGTTCCATTCTTTATTATTACATTAGAATAACACCGCCTATGTGGATTACCGCATGTATGGTGAATGATCCTTTGTATTCATTCCTTATTAACTTGTGGAAATGATCTATCTAACGTGGATTACCGCATGGCGGCGAAAATCCATTTGCAGTTTCATATATTCTATTATACTCAGTTGGTTAAAGTTTTGGCTTCTATACTCCATGAAATTAGTAGAATATCCTGGATATTTGCGCTTCATCCAGTATCTTTTCATGGAAATATTCTTCTAAGCATTCTTAAATTTTACTCCACAAAGCAATATCATGTTGACAATTTGGACGTTATTAGTTCCTGGATAAATTAATTTATAAATCTTTAAAATTTATTCTTGAACTTGTTTTATTGAATTGTCATCATCCTCATGTTTATATTATGTTGAAAGTCATATGTGGCCTGTAGTGCATAGATGGACTTGGTATGATTATGATCAGGGATTATTCGGTACAATCATGACCGTAATGTTACAAATATTGTGGAAAAAGTCCTCATTGGCCCGTAGTGCATTGATGTATAGTTTTTGGTATGATTATGGCTATGGATTCTCTTCGGCCAATGGTGCAAAGATGAATTGTTTTATGGCATATGATCAGGACTGTTGATGAAAACACGATTATCTTTGGCCAGTAGTGCATGGATAATTTGTGGCCGTGATACTAAAAAATATCCTTGGCTTGTAGTGCAGGGATGATTTGATGATGTGGATTATTTATTAAGCTGAGTCTCAACGATAAAAGTGATGAAAAAACCTTTTAAAACATAGAAGATAGTAGATTTTATTCTCTACTTGACTCTTCTAATGGATTGCTTGTTCCGCTGCAGTTAAACTTGATGTTTGTTATATTTAATCAGTTTAACACTGTTGAAGACTAAAGATAAATTATTCTGCATTATCTTAGTCATAATATTTCTTACTGGGCTAGTTGAGCTCACCCTTTTTGCTTTCATTGTTCTCTTCAGGAAATGAGAACGTAGCAGGGACTAGTCGGGGAACGGAGTGACGGTCCAAATGATAGTATTAGTAGTCCTCATTATTCTATAAAATAGTGTGATAATAAATGTATTGGGGACTTATTTTGAGTTTGAATACTGTCTAGAAGACAATATTTGTATTAAAACTCACAGCTCATGTTGTATATTTAAGGTTGTATTTGAATTCTGTACCATGTATTTGGCGACTTAGAATAGGTGATGTAAACCTATTTTGGGGGCGTCACAATGATGACAATGATATAAGGAATTAATCAAGTGAGAAAAAGGATAAATATTAGAGACTTGTAATTCAATTTATCCCGAGTTTAAGAATGCCTAAATGGTCAACATAATGATCAAAACGTGGATTCAAATTTAAGAATAAGATTCATATATTAAAGACAATTTGGTCAGAAAAGAACCAATTTTATCGTGAATAGTACCCTGAGAATAGTATTAAATGAATAGTATCCCGAATAAATAGTACCCCGAGTGAATAATACCCGAATAAATAGTACCAAATGAATAGTACCCCTTCATGCAAATTATCCTGAATAAATAGTACCCCTAGTGAATAGTACCTGAATGAATAGTACCAAATGAATAATACCCCGTCATGCAAAGTACCCCGAATAAATAGTAGCCCAAGTAAATAGTACTCGAATGAATAGTACCAAATGAATAATAGTACCCAATCATGCAAAGTACCCTGAGTGAATAGTATCCCGTGAATAGTACACCAAATGAAAATATTGAAATAAAAAAGTTCAGACCAATATTCCAATGAAACAATACTAGATGAAGCACAAAATTCAAGGATATTCTACTAATTTAAGGGATTATAAAAGCAATACTTACCACAGTAAGTTTAGATTTAGGAAGATGAAAATAAATAATATATAAAACTACAAATGGATTTTCACCCGTCAAGCGGTAATTCGCGTAGACAGATCTTTTCCACAAATAAAGAATGAGTATGAAGAGTTATTCATTATGCATGTAGTAATCTGCGTAGACAGGTTATTCCCATAGATTAAAGAATGAATATGAAAAATAATATCTCTTACAATACGAAAGAAATAATACCCCTTACCTTAGTAGAAGATTGGATACTACAATAGTGAAGTAGTGGAATACTCTTCTTCTTTCTCTCTATAGTTTCTCTTGTGAGTCTTAGTGAATTGGTGGGAATGAAAGAAGAAATAAGCTTCTATTTATAGGAGAATGGACTAAATAGTAACTGATTAACGGACGATCCAGATTGATTTACTATTAAAACGGACGGTCCATATTGATTTACTATTAAAACCACAACCGACGGTCAAGATTGATTTAATATTAAAATCACAACCGAAGGTCCAGATTGATTTACTATTAAAACCACAACCGATGGTCCATATTGATTTACTATTAAAACCACAACTGACAGTCAGAAAAATTAGTACATTTCCCCATGGAATAATAAGCCAAGCTTACAACAAACGTCTCATGACAAACACCTTTATTTATATCCAAAAATTGAATAAATATTTACCACAAATCACTTATCTTCAATAAACACATTTTTAATCTTTTAACAATTATTCATCATTAATATTATAACTCATAATATTGACAACCAGATCATTCCCAGAAAAGAGGGGGATTTCCGATAAGAATTTCTCCTTATTGGCTCGCAATTAAATAACCTAACCCCTTTCCTCGACAAAACTTTCTAGACATTGTCAATAATGCAAATAATAATATGAATAATTGTGTCATCTCAATTATTGATTTAATAATATAAAATATTGTGCAGATGATACCGTGACAATAATTGAATCAATAATATGAGATATTATGCAGCAACAACTGTGGCAATTATTAAATGAACTGAATGACTTCTTACGTAAGTATCAACAATCAGAGATATTGTACAATACCGTGTGCTACTGTGCAACCACGCGTGTGACGCCCCCAAAATAGGTATACATCACCCATTCTGAGTTGTCAATACGTGATGCGAAACAACTACAACTTTATTATTACAACGAAGAAAGCGTGAGTTTGAATACAAATATTATCTTCTAGACAATATCTATACTCAAATAAATTTTCATCACATTTATTGATACATTATTTTACAAAATGGTGAGGACTACTAAACAACTCTCTCTAGAACCTTCATTTCCATACCCAGGCTTCGTATTTCATTATATTCTCGCCTCTTGAGAAGAAAAATAGAACAAAAAGGAAATGGGTGAGCTCAACTAGCCCGGTAAAGAATATTATGACTAAGATAATATACAACAAATTATCGTTAGTCTTCAACGAGGAAAAATCTAATAGAATACAATAGACAACAAATTTTAAATCAATATTCGCAATGAAATAATAATTCATTAGAAGAGTTAAGTAGAGAATGCAAACTACTATCTTCTATGTATGAATTTAAAAGTTCATAAATCTATCTTTTATCCTGTAACATCAATCAATATATATATCACGGAATCACATATTCATCTTTGCACTACTGAGGCCAAAGATATTCATCGATTGGTCATGTTCATCTAAACACTGTTCATCTTTGCACTACTGGGCCAAAGATATTCTTGAGAAATCATTCATCTTTGCACTCTGGGCCAAAGATATTCAATAATATCATCATTTAAAATGAAGATGATGAAAAATATTTTAAAAAGCGAATCCGGTGAAACAAAATGACAAGGATTAAGGATTAAGGATTAGTACTTTGTTTTATCCATGTCCAAAAATACCTCAAAAATAATCATAGTGGTGTAAAATTCAAGAATGATCAAAACATGGATACAATCAAAGCTAGTATCCGAATAGATATTTTGACCGAAAAGAAAATTTTTCATTTTTCGATGAATAAAGTGATATTCGTGAATAGTGTCGTATCGTGAATAGTCGTATACGTGAATAGTAACTCAAACACCAAAAGTTCCAAATTTGATAAAAACTTCATATCAATATTTCAACATAATGATATTGAAGAAATAATATCATTCTGAAAAAAAAAATATCCTTACCTCGAAAGATTAGTACTTCTATTTGGAATCTAGGGTATATAGTCTTTGAAGGAACTTGCACCGATCTAACAATACTCAAAGTATACTCAAAATACTCACAAGAATACACTCGATAATATAGAGAGAAAACTTGAGTTTACGGTGTGATTTTCAATTCTAACCTAAGCACCTATTTATAGGAAAATGCTTAGAACACCAAAGCAGAAAATTTAATAAAATATTAATATGTATTATAAATTTCCTTAGCCCATCTTTGAAGATCTGATTTCAGCAATTAATATCACATGTTAGCCCACTTAAATGCAAAAAAATGTTTTTCTTTAAAATAATAATTAAAACTTCCAAAAATCAATTATTTCGGAGCTTCGGAACTTCAATAATTCACAATAAATAGCCCTTTTATCAGAAAATTCGAATCTCGCGACTTTTTATAGGAAATTCAATTCTCTACAACATTTCAGAAGAAAGTTTTTCCAAATTCCAAACAGAAATTGACCGAAATCCACAAGCAGGCGATTTTACGGTATAATCAAATTTCGGTCGATAAATGGGGTCCCATGAGCATGTTTAACATGTTTTAAACATTTATTACAACAAAAATACTCTTCCTCCTCGTATACTCATATATCCCACATTCGTTATAAAAATATCACCATTATTATATATTTAAAATATAATAATACATTTAAATGAATTATCAGAAAAAGATAAAATTTCAATTTTCAACAATTGTCACAATAAAAATTTTCTCCATCTATATCCACATAAAATCAATATTTTTCTTATCATATGAATCAATAATTAATTATTCACAAATAATATTACAGAATCACAATATTGACAACCAGGCAGTTCCCAGGAAAGAGGGGGCTTTCCAATAAAGATTTCTCCTTACTGGGGCACAATTAGGTGACCAAACCTCTCCTTAGACAGAACTTTCTAGACATTGCCAATAATGTTATCCAATAATATTATTAGGATAATATGAATTATTGCTCCGATAATAGAAAATCTTTGTGTAATGACAATTTATTGAAACAACGGTAATATAAAATATCAATGCAGCAATTATTGAATCAATAAAAATAAAATCTTGAGCGATAATTCGTAACCATTATTGAGTAGTGCCTTCTTACGTAAGAATCAATAATTGTGCAATGCAATGCGTGTCTTAATGTGTTTTAACCAAAGAGTATTTTAACAAGATACTTGAGTAACAACTTCTGTTGTTATTTTTAAACAACTTATATTTGTCGTTTTCTTCATCCAATCGCTTTCAGTTATGGGCCCCACACATCGCTTGCGTAGTAAATACGCATATATTCCCCGATAGATACGAATATTCCACGACCAAACGAATATTACCGAAAACAATGAATATTTTATAACCACTTGCTTATTTTGAAATATTTGCGTATTTTACCCTAACTATCCACATTAATCAAATCAACCCTTACTATTTCAAAATAATAAATAGAAAATTAAATTTCATTAATAATAAGTTGGGGTCTTCTGACCTCCCTACTTATGAAATATAAATCTCTCGAAATTGGCGTACGTACTGGTGTTTTGAAAAGGTGAGGATACCTCGCTTTCATTTCGTTTCCAATTCCCGGTCATTTCCTCTATAGCATGATTCCTCCACAAAACTTTAACTTGTGGTATGACCTTTCTTGGCGTAGGACATGCTCCTTCTATCCAAGATCTTGGTGGTACCTCCTCATACGTTAAGTCTTGACTATCTCGTCAGGTTCTAACTCTATAGCGTGGTTGGTCTTTCACATATTTCTGAAATGCTGGATATGTGAAACACATTATGAACACGAGACATACTCGGAGGTAATGCGCGAGTCTATAGGCTACATTTCCTACTCGGTCAAGAATTTGAAATGGACCGATAAATCGTGGATTGAGTTTTCCTCTCTTCCCAAATCTTGTAACTCCCTTCCATGGAGCAACTCACAATAATACATGATCCCCTATACTAAATTCCACGTCCTTTCGATGAAGATCCGCATAACTCTTTTGTCGATCTTGTCGTTTTTATATCGTTGTCGAATCATTTGGATCTTTTCGGTGAGTCATACGTCTTAACTTTCGGGTCCCAACAATGTTGCTTCACCCACCTCATCCCAACATATTGGAGAGCGACATTTTCGTCCATATAATGCTTGAATGGAGCCATACCTATACTTGCACGATAAGCTCATTATTGTAGGAGAATTCCACCGATGGTAAATACTTATCCCAATTGCCCTTGAAGTCTCAGGACACGAGTTTTAATAGATCTTCAAGAGTTTGAATAGTTCTCTCTTCGATTGTCGTCAGGTTTGGGGATGGTATCTTGCGAACTAAATCGCAAATCCGTGCCCATAGCTTTTTGCCAAGCTAACCCAAAATCTTGAAGTGAATCTTGGGTCACGATCCAAAACTATGGATCTTGGCATGCCATGCGACTCACAATCTCATTCACATACATACTAGCAAGAGGCGTTCAAGGAATAAGTCTCCGTATCGGCAAGAAATGAGCGAGACTTGGTTAATCTATCAACAATAACCCAAATAGCATTGATGCCTTGAGAAATCGTAGGAAGACCGTAATGAAATCCATGGTAATGTGTTCCCACTTCCATTTCGGAATCTCAAGTGGTTTGCAACGGACCCTTAGGTACTAGATGCTCGCCTTTACACGTTGGCAAGTTAAACACATCGAGATAAACTTTGCAATCTCTCTCTTCATATTGTTCCACCAAAATGTATGTCGAAGATCACGATACATTTTAGTACTTCAAGGATGGATTGCAAATGGTGTATTGTGTGCCTCCATCATAATCTTGTACTTCAAATCAGAATCGTTAGGAACACAAAGTCTAGAGTGGACTCGAAGTATTCCTTCTTCATCAATTCTCGCTTCCGGAATAACTCCTTCTTGTACTTTCTTCTTCATACGCATCATTTCCGAAGTCGGTGGCTTGAGCAACCTTAACTTTTCTATTAAAGTTGGCTCTATCGTATACTTGACATCATCTTTTCGTTCCCGCATATGATCTTCTACTCAACGCGTCGGCTACCACGTTAAACTTTCCGGGATGGTATTGAATAGTATGGGTCGTAGTCTTTCAATAGCTCGAGCCAAGCGTCATTGCCGCATGTTGAGTTCTTTTAGAGTGAAGAAATATTTAAGGCTTTTATGGTCTGAATATATCTCCACTTTCTCCCCATATAGATAGTGCCTCCATATCTTTAGCGTGAAAGCAGCATTGCTTGACTCTAGATCATGAGTAGGATAATTCCTCTCATACTCTTTAAGTTGTCGTGAGGCATAAAGGCTATGACTTTCCCACGTTGCATGAGAACACATCCTAACCCTTTGCACGAAGCATCGTTGTAGATAACAAATCCATCCAGAACCGGATGGTATTGTTAGAACAGTCTTGAAATAAGTCTCCTCTTAAGCTCTTGGAAACTCTTCTCGCATTCTTCGCTCCAAACGAATTTTATATCTTTCCGAGTCAGCTGAGTTAATGGAGTAGCGATTCGAGAAAATCCTTCCACGAATCTCCGATAATAACCAGCTAAGCCCAAAAAGCTACGTGACTTGATCCACCGACTTGGTTGCTCCAAACTTTGTATTGCTTCAATCTTTTTGCGGGTCCACGGATACTCCATGTTTTGACACCACGTGCCCAAGAAATGCTACTTCCTCAAGCCAGAACTCGCATTTCTTCAATTTGGCATATAGTTTATTTTCACGAAGCCTTTAGAGTACCAGCTTCAAATGGTGCTCATAATCTTCACGACTTTTGGAATATATGAGGATGTCATCAATAAAGATAACAACAAACTAATCCAAATATTCCTTGAATACTCGGTTCATCATATCCATGAAAGCCGCAGGAGCATTAGTTAGTCCGAAAGACATGACTAAGAATTTATAATGCCCATCTGGGAGTTAGAAGGCGGTCTTTGGAATATCCTCGGTTCTAATCTTGGTGATGATATCCGAGCGAAGATCGATTTTGAAAAGAATTGTGCCCTCAGAATTGGTCAAACAAGTCATCAATAAGAGGTAGAGGATACCAATTCTTGATGGTGACATGGTTCAATTCGATAGTCAATACAAAGTCGCATACTCCGTCTTTCTTCTTTCTGAATAAAAGCAAGAGCACCCCGAGGAGATGTCTTGGGGCCAGATGAAACCGAGATGTCCAACAATTCCTGTAGTTGGACCTTTAACTCTGAAGTTCAATAGGAGCTATTCGATATGGGGTTTTAGAAATGGGCTTTGTGCGAGTTCAAGATTAATAAAGAATTCAACTTCACGTTACGGGGGTAGGCAAGGAAGTTCTTGAAATCGTCGGGAAAGTCGATAACATTTGGAATATTATTCAAATTTGGCGTGTCTTTATTCAAATCCATAACATGGGCTAAGAAAGCTTGACATCCGTTTTCAATAAATGAATAGCTTTATGATTAGATATAATGGTGATTGATTTTAATGGTTTAGTTGCTTGAATTAAATACAACGGGTTGGTTAGGAATATGAAAACTAACAACCTTACGAAAACAATCAATTTTGGCATGATGAGTAGTTAACCAATCAATCCTAAAATCACATCAAAAGCAAGTATCTTTAAAGAGATAAGGTCAGCAGTAAGGTGATGGTGCCAACTTGAATCAAACAAGATTTATAAGCAGTGGATGTGATGAAAGTTTCTCTAACGGAGTTTCCACAGATAGGTCAAAGTCTAATTTCTCGAGTCAAGTTTAAATGTTGAGCACATGCGGAGAGATAAATGAATGGGTATACCGGTATCAAGTAAGGTATAAACTTCGCAAGAATTTATAAATAGCTTACCCGTGATCACCTCGTTTGGGTTTCTCGCATTTTGACGATCACAACAAAGCGCTCTTCCGAAATAGTTGACTTTGACTTTTACGGGATGATCTTTTGAGTCATAAATCCCCATTGAACTAGGTTTTGCTCTGCGTACAATCTCGAGTGATATGTCCTTCCTTTCCATAATTATAGCATACCTTGAGTATTGTGGGCGGTTTGGTGATATGTCCCTCTTTTCGCATTTGTAGCATATGGCCGGTGGTCGTTCTCCTCCCTTAGAACCGATTCTTCTGAGGGCCGTCGTCTTCACATGGTCGTTGTTAAATCTCCTCTTTTAAAATCTCCTCTGACTCGCTTCTTCTATTTTCATGGCCATGATTACCACGGAGTGGTTACCATTTTGTCCGTCGTCTTTTTCTTTCTCCATTTGGTTATCATTATTACATTGATTGCTATCTACGAATGCGATCACGGTTATGGTCCCTCGGTTGAACATACTCTTTATCTCGCTCTAATAATTGAGCCACATTAACAACATCTGAATAGAGAGAAAATTTATGAGAAATGAGATATTGTCGTATGTCGGGTTTCAAACCTCTCACAAACATCCGCGTCATACGTTCCTCATTCTCCACCAAATGAGGTGCAAACCTGGATAACTCTGCAAAATTTGCCTCGTCTTTGAGACACCCAGTTATGTTGTTTTGTTCTAATATGATGAACTCCACTTCCTTCATATAATGAACACTTTGAGAAAAGTATTTGTCATTAAATAATTTCGAAATGTCTCCCCAAGACATCTTTGAGTCTTGGTGGATGGGTGCGCTTCACAGACTCCCCACGATGATCGCCTCGCCATGCGGAACATAAAGGTGGCGAATGGAACCTTCTGTTTCTTCGTGCATCCCAAGACATCGAATATCTTGGTAATTTGCTTGACCCGTGTTTTACGCCATGATCGGATCGGCTTTCCCTTAAATTCTAGTGGTCCCAACTCTTTGAAGCGCTTGCATTTGTGACAACCCGTGAATTGCTATCATTTCCTCCTATATTTTGAACACGAGTCTCCCAAATGCGATTTTGCATTAAGCGTAAAAAGCTTCTAAACATCCCTCGTTCATCATACGCTTTCGGTGGTGTTGTTCACGGGAGGAACATTGCCCGACTGTTACACGTTCTCCTCGTTGGTGAGTCTACGAGCGTCTCCACGGTCTCATTTCCATTGTTAATATTCTCGATCGACATTCTCAAATCATCGTAAAACAAGGGTTAATTAAGGAAATCAATATATCACATAATATCCTATTCTTGACCAACTAACAAATAAGCTTAGGTAGGACACACCAAATGAAGGATTTACTCGTCTCTCCCCTCCTAGTTCTATTCCCAGATCTCGCCGGAGATCATATCCCTAAGCTCGATACCATTGTGACGCCCCCAAAATAGGTATACATCACCCATTATGAGTTGTCAATACATGGTATAGAAACAACTACAACTTTATTATTACAACAGTAAAAGCGTGAGTTTGAATACAAATATTATCTTCTAGACAATATCTATACTCAACTAAATCCTCATCACATTTATTGATACATTATTTTACAAAAATGGTGAGGACTACTAAACAACTCTCTCTAGAACCTTCATTCCATACCCAGGCTAAGTATTCATTTATATTCTCGCCTCACGAGAAGAAAAATAGAACAAAAAAGGAAAGGGTGAGCTCAACTAGCCCGGTAAAGAATATTATGACTAAGATAATATACAACAAATTATCGTTAGTCTTCAACGAGGGAAAAATCTAATAGAATCTGATAGACAACAAATTTTAAATCAATATTACATGGTGAAATAATAATTCATTAGAAGAGTTAAGTAGAGAATGCAAACTACTATCTTCTATGTATGAATTTAAAAGTTCATCGTCTATCTTTTATCCTGTAACATCAATCAATATATATCGGAATCACATATTCATCTTTGCACTCTGAGCCGAAGATATTCATCGATTGGTCGTGTTCATCTAAAACACATTCATCTTTGCACTACGGACCAAAGATATTCTTCAGAAATCATTCATCTTTGCACTACTGAGGCCAAAGATATTCAATAATATCATCATTTAAGATGAAGATGATGAAAAATATTTTTAAAAAGCGAATCCGATTGAAACAAAATGATGAGGATTAAGGATTAATGATTAAGTACTTTGTTTTATCCATGTCCAAAATACCTCAAAAATAATCATAGTGGTGTAAAATTCAAGAATGATCAAAACATGGATACAATCAAAGCTAGTATCCGAATAGATATTTTAGACGAAAAAAGAAATTTTTTATTTTTCGATGAATAGTCTTAGTATAAGTGAATAGTGTCAGATATCGTGAATAGTCAGAGTATCGTGAATAGTAACTCAGACACCAAAAGTTCCAAATTTGATAAAAACTTGGATCAATATTTCAACATAATGATATTGAAGAAATAATATCATTCGAAAAAAAAATAATATCCCTTACCTCGAAAGATTAGTACTTTAATTTGGAATAGGGTATAGTCTTTGAAGGGAACTTGCGAATCTAATAATACTCAAAGTATACTCAAAATACTCACAAGAATACATTTCGATAATATAGAGAGAAAACTTGATTTACGGTGTGATTTTCAATTCTAACCTAAGCACCTATTTATAGGAAAATGCTTAGAACACAAAGCAGAAAATTTAATAAAATATTAATATATATTATAAATTTCCTTAGCCCATCTTTGAAGATCTGATTTCAGCAATTAATATCACATGTTAGCCCACTTAAATACAAAAAAACGTTTTTCTTTAAAATAATAATTAAAACTTCCAAAAATCAATTATTTGACTTGAAACTTCAATAATTCACAATAAATAGCCCTTTTATCGAGAAAATTGAATCTCGCTTGAATTTTTATAGGAAATTCAATTCTCTACAACTTTGCGGAAGAAAGTTTTCCAAATTCCAAAATGAAATTAACCAAGAAATCCACAAGCGAGGCGATTTTACGAAAGCTATAATCAAATTTCGGTCGATAAATGGGGTCCCGCAGACATGTTTAACATGTTTTAAACATTTATTACAACAAAAATACTCTTCCTCCTCGTATACTCATATATCCCACATTCGTTGTAAAAATATCACCATTATTATATATTTAAAATATAATAATACATTTAAATGAAATTATCGGAAAAGATAAAATTTCAATTTTCAACAATTGTCACAATAAAAATTTTCTCCATCTATATCCACATAAAATCAATATTTTTCTTATCATATGAATCAATAATTAATTATTCACAAATAATATTACTGAGAATCTGATATTGACAACCGAGGCGGTTTCGAGGAAAGAAGGGCTTTCGATAAAGATTTCTCCTCACTTGGTAGCCTTGATTAGGTGACCAAACCTCTCCTTAGAGCGAGAACTTTCTAGACATTGCCAATAATGTTATCCAATAATATTATTCAGATAATATGAATTATTGCCGATAATAGAAAATCTTGTGTAATGATAATTTATTGAAACAACGATAATATAAAATATCAACGCGTGCAATTATTGAATCAATAAAATAAAATCTTGAGCGATAATTCACGTAACCATTATTGAGTAGTGCCTTCTTACGTAAGAATCAATAATTGGTGCAATACCGGTGTCTTCTTGTGTTTTAACCACCAAGAGTATTTTAATGATATTAACTTGGTAACAACTACGTTATTATTTTTAAACAACTTATATTTGTCGTTTTCTTCATCCAATCGCTTTTTCGTTATGGGGCCCACACGGTCAATTTGCTCAAAATCATACGAATATTCTCAAACGAAGACGAATATTCCACGACCAAACGAATATTCCAAACAACAATGAATATTTTATAACCACTTGCTTATTTTGAAATATTTGCGTATTTTACCCCTAACTATCCACATTAATCAAATCAACCCTTACTATTTCAAAATAATAAATAGAGAAAATTAAATTTCATTAATAATAAGTTGGGGTCTTACAACGCATATTACTGTTCTTTTATCATCGGTATTTCAACAGTTAACGGTAAAAGATTTACCATTACTTTTATAAAAATGTTGTTTCTGTCGTTTTCTATATCCGACGGTCATTCTGTTGTGGGGTCCACCAATGATTGTATCGTCGTACGGATATTCTCCGACAAAAAGAATATTCCCCGACACAACGAATATTTTATGACAACTTGCTTACTTTATAAAATTTTTACATATCACTCTTAACTTTAATCTTTTAACAATTTAACCATTTACTAAATAGAATAATAAGTATAAAAAAACTTGAATACTTTTATTTCATAAAATTTGGGGTCTTACAGCTTATCCTAAACTTAAGTCTGAAGTGTGGTTCATAAGAATTGACTGAATCGATGGTTGAGATTCTAAATATAATTCAAACTTTGAAATAGGTAATCTCAATTAACAATTGCCATGGAATTTTAATTCGATTCTCTTCTATTGTGGACTTTACCACGCTGTTGTTGGCATCTTGCTACAATCAATGATGGTTCCATCTGATGTTATCCACAGGGAAACTTTTAAATTGTGTTCTCTCTCTTTCTTTCTCTCTTTCAATTTTTTTTTTTAATTTTTGTGTGGTTGTCTACAGTGTGTTTTTCCAAGGTTGACTTCAAAAAAAAACTTAGTGGTCGAGGTTTGAAAAAATTAATGGCATTGTGGGGTTTTGTAATTGAATATGATTTAATATAGGCTAAACGACACTTTTGTCCCTCCAAGTTGTCACTCACTTTAAAAGTGGTCTCTAAAATTTATTTTTCATTAGATAGATCCTAAAAGTGACATTTACCCGATTCAACATTTTTTGCACTTCTGTCCCTCTAAGTTACTCGATTTTTTTTTAAAAAAATAATAAATTTATTTTTGTAAAAAAATAAGTAAAGTTTCATAAAATATATATTAAAAAATTTATTTTTAAAAAAATGAGTAAAGTTTAATAAAATATAGATTCAAAAATGTAAAACAAAAAAAAAATAAAACTTTAGTTTTAGATTTCTTTTAAATGAGTAAAGTTTCATAAAATATATATTAGAAAAATAAATATTTATTTTCTGAAAAATAGAATTTTTATTTTTAAAGAATTAGTAAAGTTTCATAAAATATAGATTCAAAAAATAAAAAAAATATAGAGATTTATTTTCAAAAAATAGAAAATTTTATTTTTTTTAAAAATGAGTAAATTTCATAAAATATAGATTTAAAAAACTATAAATAAAAAAAAATTAACTTTATTTTCAAAAAAATAGATTTTTATTTTTAAAAATGAATAAAGTTTAATAAAATATAGATTCAGGAAAATATATATAAAAATATATTTTCAAAAAAATAGAAAATTTTATTTTTGTAAAAATGAGTAAAGTTTAATAAAATATATATTCAAAGAAATTAAACCTTTTTTCAAGACAAAAAATATTTTTAAAAATAATGAGTAAAGTTTCATAAAATATAGATTCAAAAACAAAACAAAAATATAACCTTTATTTTGAGAAAAAAATATAATTTTTTAAAAATTAGTAAATTTTCATTAAATATAGATTTAAAAATATAAAATAAAAAACATTAAAATTTTATTTTTAGGAAAAATAATGTTTTTTAAAATTAGAAAAGTTTTATAAAATATAGATTGAAAAAAAAGTAAATATAATTTTTTAAAAGATGTGTAAATTTATTTTATGAAATTTTACTCATTTACTTTATTTACTTTTTTACATTAAATTTATTTTGTATTTTTTTATTTTTGAATTTTTTGAATCTATATTTTATGAAACTTTACTCATTTTTTAAAAAATAAAAATTAATATTTTTATTTTCTTTTTTAAATCAATATTCATTAAACTTTACTCAATTTTTAAAAATAAAAAATTCTATTTTTTTTGAGAAATAATTTTTATTTTGAATTTATATTTCATGAAAATTTCCTCATTTAAAAAAAAAATATTATTTTTCTAAAAATATTTTTTATTTTTTTGAATCTATATTTTATGAAATTTTACTCATTTTAAAAATAAATCTATTTTTTTACGAAAATAAAGTTTTATTTTTTGAATATATATGTTTTTAGACTTTACTCGTTTTTTAAAAATATTATTTATTTTTCACGAAAATAAAGTTTTTTTTTTGAAAATAAACAAAATCAGGTAATTTAGAGGGACAGAAGTGCAAATAATGTCGAATGGTGTAAGACCCCAAAATTTATGAATAAAGATGATTTTTTCTATGAATATTATTTTTGAATATTATGGAATGAATTTGATATAATGTTATAGTTGTGGGTAATATTTATAAATTTTGCAAAGTATGCAAGTTGTTATATAATATTCGATTGGTCGGGGAATATTCGTTTTAGCAGGGAATATTCGTACAACGACAAAATTATTGGTGGACCCCGCAACGGAATTATTGTCGGATTGAGAAAATGACAAAAATATTTTATAAAAATAACGGTAGAGGTGTTACTGTTAAAACTGTTGAACTACCTGGTAGTAAAAGTACAGTAATATGCGTGGTTGCATAGTAGCACACGGTATTGATTATTGATGCTTACGTGAGAAGTAACTCAGTTATACTCAATTATTGCTACATCATATCTCTCGTATTATTGATTCGATTATTGTCGCGATATATCATCGCATTATATGTTATTTTATTAAATCAATAATTGAGGCGACAAAGTTATTCATATTATTAAATTGCAATATTTGACAATGTCAGAAGTTACATCGAGGAGAGGTTTGGACCTAATTGCGCCGATAGGGAGAAATCCTTATTAGAAAGCCCCCTCTTTCCTGGGAACAACCTGATTATTAAATATTGTGAGTTATAATATTAATGATGAATAAGTTCGTGTTGATTAAAGATGAATTTGATAGTTTCATTATATTGAGATTATTTGTATTAGTAGAAATTGACATCTTTTTCGATGATAATTGGTGTCTGGAGGTTATATTGTTCAATCGGGTATTCGGGACACTTTTTGTGTCGGAATACTATTCACGAGTTACTATTCATGGAGTACTATTCACCCGAACAATATATTTCTTTTCGGTTCAAATTATTTTTGGGTACAATATTATTCCATGAGGAGATGTGCTTATTTTTCAGACCGTTGTTTGAATTTATAATAGTAAATCAATATGGACCGTTGGTTTAAAGTTTTAATAGTGAATCAGTATGGACCGTTGCTTTAAGTTTTAATAGTGAATCAGTATGAACCGTCCGTTTAAAAGTAAATCAATCTGGACCGTTCATGAATTAGTTACTATTAAATCCAGTCTCCTATAAATAGAAGCGCATTCCTTCATTATTTCTTACGAATTCACTGAAACTCTAGAGAGAGAAATTATAAAGAGAAAGAAGAAGAGTATTCTGCTACTTCACTACTTCTATATCCAGTTTCTTCTTTATAAGGTAAGGGGTATTATTTCTTTTGTATTCATGAAGAGAACTTCTATTATTCCATTCTTTATTATTCTATTGGAATAACCTGTATACGCGGGCTACCCTATACTTGGTGAAATTCTTACATTATTCCATTCTTTATTATTACATTGGAATATATCTTTTTATGCGTTTTTTAGCGGTTCTTAAATATTTGGTCATTTGGTTATTAAATTCTTTATTATTACATTGGAATATCACATGCATGTTTTTCTCTTGACTTTATTTACATTATTTATTATTTTTTGGAATAACTTTACATTGGAATAACATTGATCTATCACATGCATGGTGATTTTTTTTGTAATTCCATTCTTTATTATACTTAGTTGGTTAAAGTTTTGACTTCATACTCCATGAAATTAGTGGAATATCCTTGATATTTACGCTTCATCCGATATCTTTTCATGGAAATATTCTTACGAGCATTCTTAAATTTTACTCTCTAAAGAAGTATCATGTTGACAATTTGGGCGTTATTAGTTCTGGATAAATTAATTTTTGAACTTGTTTTATTGAATTCTTATATCATTGTCATCATCCTCATGTTTATATTTTATTGAAAGTCATACGTGGCACATGTAGTGCATAGATGGACTTAGTATGATTATAACCGAGGGATTATTCGGTATAATCATGGTAGTAATATTACAAATGATGTGGTAAAAGTCCTCATTGGCGTGTAGTGCATTGATGGACAGTTGTTGGCATGATCATGACCATTGATGAATACGAATATTCTTGGCCCGTAGTGCGTGGATAATTTGTGGTCGTGATACTAATGAATATCCTTGGTAGTAGTGCGGGGATGATGTGAATTATTTAATAAGCCGAGTCCCAGCGATAAAAGTGATGAAAAACCCTTTTAAATCATAAAAGATTGTAGATTTTATTCTCTACTTGACTCTTTTAATGGATTACTTATTACTGCTTTGCAGATTAAACTTGATGTTTGTTATATTTTATTAGTTTAACATTGTTGAAGGCTAATGATAATTTATTACGCATTATCTTAGTCATAATATTTCTTCTTTGGGCTAGTTGAGCTCACCCTTTTCTTTCTTTCATTGTTCTCTTGAAATGAGAGCGTGGCGAGGGACTAGTCGGGGAGCGGAGTGATGGTTCGAGGATGATAGCATTAGTAGTCCTCACTATTACATGAAATAGTGTGATAATAATTGTAATGAGGACTTATTCTGAGAGTGGATATTGTCTAGAAGACAATATTTGTATTAAAACTCACAGCTCTTGTTGTATATTTAAGATTTTATTTATATTCTGTACCATGTATTTGGCGACTCAAGATGGGTGATATATACTTCTTTTGGGGGCGTCACAGTTGGTATCAAAGCTTAGGGATATGATCCCTAGCTAAGATGTGAGACAAGAACTAGGAGGGGAGAGACGGGGAATTCCTTCGCTAGTATGACCTACCTAAGATTATTTGTTATTTAATTGGTTGGTCAGAGTATAGGGATAATATGTGATATGTTAATTAACCCTTTTTTTGTGGCAGTATTTGAAAATGACATCCGAGAATGTTGAGAACATCAATGGAGCACAGGAGACCGTTGAGTCTCCACAGACCAATAATCAGGATAATGTGCATCAAGAAGGCGACAATCCTCAGGGAAATAACAACACTAACCAAATGATGAACGATGGAATGTTCCGAGGCTTTATCTGATTCATGCGACATCAGAGAGGCGGCTCCTCTCAAAGAATGCGGTGGAAACCTTTGGCAACTCTCGGACGGTCACCGCTTGAAGCAGTTCAAGGAGCTGGGACCACCGGAGTTTTTGGAGAGCCAAAACAACTTAAAAGCGGAGGCGTGGATAAAGAAAATCAACAAGATATTTGATGTCTTGGGTTGCTCAGAAGCAAAAGGTTTGTTGCCACCTTCATATTGTTGCAGGCGGTGATTCTTGGTGGGAATCGTAAAGCGTACTCAAACTTCTTGCCTTTGAAGATGTCTTGGGAGAAGTTCTAAGAACTATTCAACGACAAGTACTTTCCGAAAGTATTCGTCACATGAAAGAGGTAGAGTTCATTAAAGCTGGAGCAAAACAACATGAGCGTGTCGCGATCTGAAGCCAAGTTTGCCGAAGTTGTGTCCGGTTTGCGTCTCATTTGGTTGATAATGAGGAGAGAATGGCGTGAATGTTTCTAAGAGGTTTGAAACCCGAGACACATCAATATCTTATCTCTCATAAAGCGTGTTTGTATTCGGATGTTGTTAATAGGGCTCGATTATTGGAGGCGTGATAATGAGTCAACCCTGACGAAAAAAGAAGCGGTAACGTGAAAATGATAATACCGGTGAGAAGCTATCATCGAGCGGTGACAACAAGCGTGGAGGAATCAACGGGCGAAATGGTAACCACCGGTGGTAATCGAGGCCAAAATAATAAGAATGGACATTTCAAGAAGAGGAAATTCAATGATGAAGGAAAGGCGTCGGCACTGACACCCATTGTTAAGGAAGGAGAACGACCACCTATCATATGTTTCAAATGCGGAGGGGAGGGACATATCAGTTCAAACTGTGCGATGCCATCCAAAGCATGTTATAATTTTGGAAGAGAAGGTCACCTAGCTCGATTTTGTCATTCATCGGAGACAAGTTCAGCTAGGACGGAGGCACCAAAGGCCGTCCCAGAAAAGTCAAAATTGGTAGTGCAAATGAGAACGTTTGTCGTGACCTCCCAGAAAGCAAGGAACTCGAACGAGGTTATCACGGGTAAGCTTATCATAAACTCTAGCAAAGTTTATACCTTATTTGATACCGGTTCTACCCATTCTTTTATTTCTCCTACTTGTGCTCAACGTTTAAAATTGACTCCGGAGAAATTGGACTTTGACTTAGCTGTTGAAACTCCGTTGGGAGAAACCTTCATTACATCCACTGTTTATAAGTCTTGTTTGGTTCTAATCGGTACCCTCACATTACTGTCGATCTTATTTCATTAAAAATACTTGCATTTGGCGTAATTCTAGGGATTGATTGGTTAACTACTAATCATGCAAAAATTGATTATTTTTCGTAAGGTTGTTAGCTTTCATATTACTAACCAACCTATTATGCTGAATTCAAGCAACCGAACCATTAAAATCAATCACTTTGTCATCTCAAGCCATAAAGCTATTATGTTTATTGAAAAGCGGATGTCAAGCTTTCTTAGCTCATATCACGGATCTAAACAAAAATAAATCGGTTTTGAATGATATTTCTATTGTTAATGAATTTCTGGCGTATTCACGAAGAACTTCTGGCCTACCCCCCAGCGTGAAATTGAATTTTGTATCGACCTTGAACCCAAAGTACAAAACCTATTTCCAAAGCCCCATATCGAATGGCTCTATTGAACTTGAGGAGTTAAAGACCCAGCTGCAGGAATTTTAGACATCGGTTTCATTCGTCCTAGTACGTCTCCTTGGGGTGCTCCTGTTCTATTCGTGAAAAAGAAAGATGGGAGTATGCGACTTTATATTGATTATTGGGAGTTGAACCATGTCACCATCAAAAATAGATATCCGTTGCCACGTATTGATGACCTGTTTGACCAGTTGCAAGGCACCAAATTCTTTTCAAAGATTGATCTTCGTTTCGGATATCACCAATTGAAGATTAGAACCGATGACATTCCAAAGCGACTTCCGGAACTCGATGCGGGCATTATGAATTCCTAGTCATGTCTTTTGGATTAACTAATGCTCCTCTTGCCTTTATGGATATGATGAACCAAGTATTCGAGGAATATTTGGATCACTTTGTGGTCGTCTTTATTGATGACATCCTCATATATTCAAAAAGTAGTGAAGATCATGAAAGCAACACTTGAGGTTGATACTCCAAAAGCCGTGAATATAAGCTTTATGCCAAGTTGAAGAAATGCGAGTTACGGCGAGGAAGTAGCATTCCTTGGGCACGTAGTATCAAGTCATGGAATATCTATTGATTGACAAAGATTGAAGCTATTCAAAATTAATTTGGGAACAACCTAAATCGATGGCCAAAATCGTAGCTTTCTCGGCTTATTTGGTTATTATCGGAGATTCGTAGAAGGGTTTTCTCGAATCGCTACTCCATTAACTTCGGTGACTCGGAAAGATATAAAAATTGGTTAGAGCGAGAAATGTGAGAAGAGTTTTCAAGAACTCAAGAGGAGAATCATTTATTTTGTTTTGACAATACCATCGGCTCGGAGGATTTGTCATCTCTGATGATGCTTGAGCGCAAAGGGTTAGGATGTGTTCTCATGCAACATGGGAAAGTCATAGCCTATGCCTCACGACAACTCAAATAATATGAGAGGAATTATCCTACTCATGATCTAGAGTTAGCGGTGATCATTTTGCACTAAAGATTTGGAGGCATTACTTGTATGGGGAGAAAGTGGAGATCTTTACGGATCATAAAAGCCTCAAATATTTCTTCACTCAAAAGGAACTCAACATGCGACAACAACGTTGGCTTGAAGGCTGTTGAAAGATTATGATCATACCATCTAATACCATCACGGAAAAGCGAGCGTGGTAGGCGACACGTTGAGTAGAAGATCATATCTTGCGAATGCAGAGTGCGATATTATCGCGCAAAGGCCCATTTTGTGTGACTTGCAAAAGATGGAGATAGAGTTAAAGACTCCAAGGACCCATGTGATGATGGTAAATATAAGAGTAGAACTGACTTTAATCGATAAAGTTAAAAGGCGCTTAAGCTACTGACACTGGAGGCGATCGTATGAGGAAGAAAGTGCAAGAAGAAGGTGCTATGTCGGAAGCAAGAATTGATGAAGAATGAATACTTGAGTCGACTCCGGACTTTGTGTTCCTAACGATACGATTTAAAGTATAGAATCATGATGGAGGGCACAACACACGTTTGCAATCCATCTTGGGAGTACCAAAATGTATCGCGATCTTAAATCATACATTTGGTGGAGCAATATGAAAAGAGAGAGATAATATTTATTTATCTCAAGGTGTCTAACTTGTCAATGAGTCGGAGGCAGAGCATCAAGTGCCAAAAGGTCCATTGCAACCACTTGAAATTCCGGAATGGAAGTGGGAGCACATTACCATGGATTTAATTCTTTGGTCTTCCCAAGGTTTCTCAAGGCGTAGATGCGATTTGGGTCATTGTTGATAGATTGACCAAGTCTGCTCATTTCTTACCAATACGAGAAACTTATACACTTGAACGTCTTGCTATTATGTACATAAACAAGATTATAAGATTGCATGGTATGCCAGTATCCATAGTTTCTGATTGAGACTCAAGATTCACTTCAAGATTTTGGGTTAGTTTGCAAAAATATATGGGCACGGATTTACGATTTAGTTTGGCATATCATCCTCAGACGGACGAACAATCAGAGAGGACTATTCAAACTCTAGAAGATTTATTAAGACTCTGTGTCCTTAACTTTAAAGGAAGTTGGGACAAGTTCTTACCATTAGTGGAGTTTTCTTACAACAACAGTTATCAAACAAGTATTGGCATGGCTCCATTTGAGGCGTTGTATGGAAGAAAGTGTCGTTCTCCAGTATGCTGTGATGAGGTGGGTGAAGCAATGTTGTTGGGGCCGGAGTTGGTACGTATGACTACAGAAAAGATTCAAACGATCCGATAATGTATAAAAACCTCACAAGATCGATAAAAGAGTTATGCCGATCTTCATTGAAAGGACGTGGAATTCGATATTGGAGATCATGTGTTGTTACGTGTTGCTCCATGGAAAGGAGTTACGAGATTCAGAAAGAGAGAAAGCTCAATCCTCGATTTATTGGCCCATTTTTAATCCTCGATCGAGTAGGAACTGTGGCGTATAAACTCGCTTTACCACCAAGTATGTCTCGTGTTCATAACGTTTTTTATATATCTATGTTACGTAAATATGTGAAAGACCCGAGCCACATTATTGAGTTAGAACCGAACGAAATAGCGGAAGATTTAATGTATAAGGAGGTTCCTGTTAAAATCTTGGATAAGAAGGAGCATATTCTACGCTCCAAGGTTATACCTCAAGTCAAAGTTTTGTGGAGGAACCACGATGTTGAGGAAATGACCTGGGAGTTAGAATTTGAAATGAAATCAAGGTATTCTTACCTCTTCAACATACCAGGTACGTACCCTAATTTCGAGGGTGAAATTTCATAAGAAGGGGAGGTTGTAAGACCCCAAATTTTATGAATAAAGATGATTTTTTCTATGAATATTATTTTTGAATATTATGGAATAAATTTGATATAATGTTATACTTGTGGGTAATATTTATAAATTTTGCAAAGTATGCAAGTTGTTATATAATATTCGATTGGTGGGGAATATTCATTTTAGCGGGGAATATAAATACAACGACCACAATCATTGGTGGACCCCATACGGAATTATTGTCGGATTGAGAAAGCGACAAAAATATTTTATAAAAATAACGGCGGAGAGGTATTCTTGTTAAAAGCTGTTGAACTACCCGGTAGTAAAAAATACGATGTCTACGCGTGGTTGCATAGTAGCATTACGGTATTGATTATTGATGCTTACGTGAGAAGTCACTCAGTTATACTCAATTATTTCTGCATCATATCTCTCATATTATTGATTCGATTATTGTCACAGTATAATCTGCATTATATGTTATATTATTAAATCAATAATTGAGACGACAAAGTTATTCATATTATTAAATTGCAATATTTACAATGTCTAGAAGTTTTGTCAAGGAGAGGTTTGGTCACCTAATTGCGCGCCAATAGGGAGAAATCCTTATTAGAAAGCCCCCTCTTTTCTGGGAATAACCTGGTTATTAAATATTATGAGTTATAATATTAATGATGAATAAGTTCGTGTTGATTAAAGATGAATTTGATAGTTTCATTGTGTTGGGATTATTTGTGTTAATAGAAATCGACATCTTTTTTGATGATAATTGGTGTTTGGAGGTTATATTATTCAATCGGGTATTCGGGACACTTTTTGTGTCGGAGTACTATTCACGAGTTACTATTCATAGAGTACTATTCACCCGAATAATATATTTATTTTCGGTACAAATTATTTTTGGGTACAATATTATTCCATGAGGAGATGTGCTAATTTTTCAGACCGTTGGTTGAATTTATAATAGTAAATCAATATGGACCACTGGTTTAAAGTTTTAATAGTGAATCAGTATGGACCGTTGCTTTAAGTTTTAATAGTGAATCAGGATGAACCGTCCGTTTAAAAGTAAATCAATCTGGACCATTCATGAATTAGTTACTATTCAATTCATTCTCTTATAAATAGAAGCTCATTCCTTCATTATTTCTTACTAATTCATTGAAACTCTAGAGAGAGAAATTATAGAGAGAAAGAAGAAGACTATTCTGCTACTTCACTACTTCTATATCCAGTTTCTTCTTTATAAGGTAAGGGGTATTATTTCTTTTGTATTCATGAAGAGAACTTCTGTTATTCCATTCTTTATTATTCTGTTGGAATAACCTATATATGTGGGCTACCCTATACTTGGTGAAATTCATCTGTTATTCCATTCTTTATTATTACATTTGGAATAAACTTGTATATCATGAGCTACCCTATACTTGGTGAAATTCTTACATTATTCCATTCTTTATTATTACATTAGAATATATTATACAAAGTGTTTTCTGTGGGACTGGTTAAAATCTTTATTATTACATTGGAATATCACATGCATGCGTTTTTTCATGGGATCCGGTTATTACAAAATCTTTATTATTACTGTTGGAATATCATATCTATGCACGTTTTTCTGTGGGACTGGTTCCGTTATTTATTATTTTGTTGGAATAACTTTTGCTTGTCTTGTCTATCACATGCACCGGTGATTTTTTTGTTATTCCATTCTTTATTATACTTAGTTGGTTAAAGTTTTGACTTTATACTCCATGAAATTAGTGGAATATCCTTGATATTTGAGCTTCATCGATATCTTTTCATGAAAATATTCTTACGAGCATTCTTGAATTTTTATTCTACAAAGAAGTATCATGTTGATAATTTGGACGTTATTAGTTCCTGGATAAATTAATTCTTGAACTTGTTTTATTGAATTCTTATATCATTGTCATCATCCTCGTGTTTATATTTTATTGAAAGTCATCATCATGGCCTTTGTAGTGCATAGATGGACTTAGTATGATTATGACGGGGATTATTCGGTATAATCATAATAGTAATGTTACAAATGATGTGGTAAAAGTCCTCATTGGCTCGTAGTGCATTGATGGATAGTTGTTGGCATGATCATGACCATTGATGAATACACGAATATTCTTGGCCCGTAGTGTATGGATAATTTGTGGCCGTGATACTAATGAATATCCTTGGCCGTAGTGCAGGGATGATGTGGATTATTTATTAAGCTGAGTCTCAGCGATAAAAGTATGAAAAACCTTTTTAAATCATAAAAGGTAGTAGATTTTATTCTCTACTTGACTCTTTTAATGTATTGTTTTTTCCGCTGCAGTTAAACTTGTTGTCTATTATATTTTATCAGTTTAACATTGTTGAAGGCTAATGATAATTTATCCTGCATTATCTTAGTCATAATATTTCTTACTGGGCTAGTTGAGCTCACCCTTTCTTTCACTGTTCTCTTCAGGAAATGAGAACGTAGCAGGGACTAGTCAGGGAACGGAGTGATGGTTCAGATGATAACATTAGTAGTCCTCACTATTCTATGAAATAGTGTGATAATAATTATAATGAGGACTTATTCTGAGAGTGGATATTGTATAGAAGACAATATTTGTATTAAAACTCACAGCTCTTGTTGTATATTTAAGATTGTATTAATATTATGTGCCATGTTTTTGGCGACTCAAGATGGGTGATGTATACCTATTTTGGGGGCGTCACAAATGGGGTAAAAGATAAATTGGGTCGGGTTGGATCGGGTTATAGCCAAATCGGGTAAAAGGGACAAATACGTTAAAAAATGTCACTTTAAGTACCTAATTGACCAAAAATGAACTTTAAGGATGACTTTGAAAGTGAGTAACAATTTGAAGGGACAAAAGTGCCATTCAACCATTTAATATACATAAATACTATCTTCTGTGTAGTAATTTGTCTCCATTTGCAGGATATATTTTTGACTTTTAACATGTTGACTAAGCCTTATTGGTTTTGGATCAAGTATTCTTACTCTTTTTTTTTTTATTTTTTCAATCACATGTATTTCTAACATAGTTTTATTTAATGGATTTGACCCTTAGGATTTGAAAAGTTGGAGGTCAAAGCTAGATACTCAAGTAAAGGTGTACTCTGATGTAAGTTTGAAGTCAACTATAAGGACTTTGCTAACAGATGTTCAAAGTATGTATCTCTCTTCAATTCTTTTTTCTAATATTAACTGAAGTCCATACTTAATTTGACATTGTGGGATATGAGTTAACGTTGGTACATGAATTGTGTACTTCTAGTCTTTTTTTTAATTTGAATATCTGACAAATTATTAAATCTATTATTCAAACTAACTCGTGCATTGCACGGATTATCAACTAGTCATAATAAAAACACATCTCAAAATTCAAAATGAATGAAATATCTTCGGAGTCTAAAAAAAAAAGAAAGAAAAAGACACAAAGAAACAAAATTAAATCTTTTTTATAGAAATTAAGGCAACAATCAAAATCCATGATCAAAGTTGGTTAAAAACTATAAATGTTAACCATTATTCATACACCCATGTAAGGCTGTAAATGTTAACCGAAAAATTCGTATTCATGTGCATTCGTATTTAAAAAAAGCGGATATTATTCGTATTCGAAAAAAATAGGAATATCTGTATTCGGTTTAAAGGTATTCACAAATAAACGAATATGAATATTGATATAGGCGTATTCATATTTGTTTAACAGACGACCGTAAATATATCCGGTAGTAGAGGATATCCGGATTTGAATCTGTATCCAGATAACTTATATATATATATTAATTATTATATAATAAGCAAAATAATTTTTTTAAAAGTGGCATTCCTTATGTAATAATTAGTTTTCACTATCATATGAAAATTATTTTAAAATATATCATTTCACTTCTAAAAAGTAGGAAATAACACTTTTATTCTAATATTAATAAACCTGAAATAAATCGATTGAAGTATAGTTAGTAGATTTTTACTATTATAAAGTTAAAATATCTAAAATATATAATTTACCAATAAAATTATATACTAGAAGAACAAAACTATATTTATTAGCTTGTTATAAATTTTTTTTAAAAAAACTTACTTGTAATGTTGGGAGACGGGAACAATGAACAATATAATTTTATTGTTAAAATGTGTTAAATCCGAATTAGTTTAGAATTTATCCAGAAGGGGGTTGAATAATTAATTCACGTTTATGAATTTCGGGTGGAGAGAGTATTTTATCACTTTCATTTGTCCAATTATTTAAAAATTAGATGTCCAAATATTTAAAGTAAGTCCAAAGTAAATTTTTGATCAAGTTGGATTAACTAGTTGTTAGTTGTCACATATACATTACAACTCACACTCTCCATAAATATAACGAAATAAATAAACTTTTTATAACTATGTATTTAGAATAAATTATAAATAAAAGTTCCCATAAATATATTATTAAAGTTTCAATCAAGTATTTGAGAAAAAATAATTAAATATTCGATATAAACTTTTAAATCTAATTATAAATTATAAATATTCATATACATGTATTAAAGTATTATTCCACACACATAAAATGGACATCTAAACATTAATAAGTAAATCATTCATTTTGAAATTTAGGATTTCAAAAATGATGAAAACTTATTTGAATTGTAATTTAGAACATTGATTATTGTATTTAAATATTTATTAAAAATAAATAAATTAATATTCATTCATTAATAAACTATATTTTAAAACTCATTATTTTTTTATTCTAGTTATAGTTAGAAGCGTAAATGGTAACCAGAAAATTTGTATTCGTCCGCATCCGTATTAAAAAAAAAGAGAGGATATTTGTAAGACCCCAATTTTTATGAATAAAGATAAATTTTCTATAATTATTATTTTTAAATATTATGGAATGAATTTGATATAATGTTATAGTTGTTGGTAATATTTAGAAATTTTGCAAAGTACGTAAGTTGTTTATAATATTCGATTAGTCGGGGAATATTTGTACGACGACACAATCATTGGTGGACCCCACAACGGAATTATTATCGAATTGAGAAAATGACAAAAATATTTTTATAAAAATAACGGCGGAAGTTTTACCGTTAATCTGTTGAAACACAATCTTGTTAAAGTATAGGATACTGGCGATGGTTGCATAGTAGTAATACACCGGTATTGATTATTGATGCTTACATGAGAAGTCATTCAGTTTTATTCAATTATTGTCGATATTTTATATATTATTAAATTAATATTTGAGATGATAGAGTTATTAATATTATTATTTGCAATATTAACGATGTCTAGACGTTCTGCCAAGGAGATGTTTGGTCACCTAATTGCTCGTCAATAGGGAGAAATTCTTATTAGAAAGCCCCCTCTTTCACAGAAGCGACACAGTCGATTAATAGTGTGAATAATAATAATGATGATGAAGTTTTATTTTATTAGTATTATTAATGTAATAAAAGCAGAAAAGCTTTTTATATAAAATGTAATACTTTTATAAAGTTATTTGTTTTATTAGGCTAATAGTAAAATCTTTTTATATAAAACAGAATACTTTTATAAAGTTATTCATTTTATTAGACAATAATTAGAATATATTATATTTTATTATGCATAGTGCCTGCATAGTGTTTGCATAGTAAAATCTTTTTAAAAGTTATTCGTTTTATTAGATTATAAATAGAATATATTATATTTTATTGTAAATCAATCTGGACCGTCCGTTTAAAGTAAATCGATCTGGACCGTTCATGGATTGGTTACTATTCATCCATTCTTCTATAAATAGAAGCTCATTCCTTCATTATTTCTTACGGATTCACTGAAACTCTAGAGAGAGAAACTGTAGAGAGAATTATTCTTCTATCTTGAGCGTATTTCTTTAGCGTTTAAGAAAACTTTGAGCGTAGTGCAAGTTTCTTCAAGTATATCCCCGCCCTACCGTCGGAGTACTCTTCTTTATAAGGTAAGGGGTATTATTTTTTTCATATTCATGAAGAGAACTTCTGTTAATCCATTCTTTATTATTTTATTGGAATAACTTTGTATAATGATCTACCCTATACTTGGTGATTTCTGTTGTTATTTCATTCTTTATTATTCTGTTGGAACATCCTGTTTGTGCGTTTCGTGGGACTGGTTCCGTCTTTTTATTATTCTGTTGGAATATCACATACATGCGTTTGTTTGTGGGACACGGGTTTAAATCTTTATGATTCTATTGGAATATCACATGCATGCATTTTACGGACTCGATTCCGTTATTTATTATTCCGTTGGAATAAACCTGCATCTGAAGTACCTCATGCATGGTGATTTCTGTTGTTATTCCATTCTTTATTATTCTGTTGGAATATCATGTCGGTGCGTATTACGCTTGACCTGGTTCCGTTATTTATTATTCTATTGGAATAACCTGTCCATGCGAAGTACCGCATGCATGGTGATTTCTTTTGTTATTCCATTCTTTATTATACTCAGTTGGTTAAAGTTTTGACTTTTATACTCCATGAAATTAGTGGAATATCCTTGATATTTGCGCTTCATCCAGTATCTTTTCTTGAAAATATTCTTCTGAGTATTCTTGAATTTTACACTACAAAGAAGTATCATGTTGACAATTTGGACATTATTAGTTCCTGAATAAATTAATTCTTGAACTTGTTTTATTGAATTCTTATATCATTGTCATCATCCTCATATTTATATTTTGTTGAAAGTCATCTGTGGCCTGTTGTGCATAGATGGACTTGGTATGATTATGACCAAGGATTATTCGGTGTAATCATGACCGTAATGTTACAAATGATGTGGTAAAAGTCCTCATTGGCCCGTAGTGCATTGATGGACAGTTGTTGGCATGATCATGACCATCGATGAATACACGAATATCCTTGACCCGTAGTGCATGGATAATTTGTGGTCGTGATACTAATGATTATCCTTGGCCGTAATGCAAAGATGATGTTGATTATTTATTAAGCTGAGTCTCAGCGATAAAAGTGATGAAAAACTTTTTAAATCATGAAAGATAGTAGATTTTATTCTCTACTTGACTCCTTTAATGGATTGCTTATTCCGCTGCAGTTAAACTTGATGTCTATTGTATTTTATCAGTTTAACACTGTTGAAGACTAATGATAATTTATTCTGTATTATCTTAGTCATAATATTTCTTACTGGGCTAGTTGAGCTCACCCTTTCTTTCACTATTCTCTTCAGGAAATGAGAACGTAGTCAGGACTAGTCGGGGAACGGAGTGACGGTCCAGGTGATAGTATTAGTCGTCCTCACTATTCTGTTAAATAGTGTGACAATAAATGTAATGAGGACTTATTTCGAGAGTGGATATTGTGCAGAAGACAATATTTGTATTAAAACTCATGACTTTCTTGTTGTATATTAAAGATTGTATTTGTATTCTGTACCATGTATTTGACGACTCAGAATAGGTGATGTATACCTATTTTGGGGGCGTCACAATATTATTCGTATTCGAAAAAGCGGATATTATCCTTATTCGGTTTAAAGGTATCCGTAAATAAACTTATACGAATACTACTGTATCTGAATCTGTATATATCCGTTTAAACCCCTACTTGTAAGTTGTTAGATTAAACTTGATCAGCACAATTTTAAAAGTTAAGGATTAATGATTGTTTAGGCTTCTTGGCATTTTTTTAAGAAGAAAATGAAAAGCAATTGAGAATAGAAATAAAGATAACGACATATTCAAGTTACATTATCCACACTAAAATCAGGTTGCACAAGAATAACATGAAATTATGAGTCGAGTTATGCCCTACTCCCTACATTATACTCCCTATATTATCATTACTAATTCTCTTTGTCGTACATTAAGGGGGTATTTGATAAAATTAAATAAAATAATTTTGAATGTTTAAGTAGTCTGAATGAGTTGAATGAAGTAGAATTCTGAATTAAAAAAGTTGTTTGATAATTGACATATCTGAAGCATCTAAATAATAAATTTTTATTATTTTACCCCTCTGAAAAAATTTAAAATTATTTTAAATTTATTTAATATTATAATAGTTAATATTGGTAAAAAAATTTAAATATAAAATACTTCATTCGGTAGTTATTCAACCTATTCAGCCAAAAAAATTACAGTTGTCCATTCAGCCCAAAAATCTATCTGATTCAGTCATAACGATTTTTATTTAAAACAAACACACTAATTGGTTGATCGATTCAGCCATTTAACAATTCAACTCTAAACAAACACATCATACTCCCTACATTATCATTACTAATCCTCCTAAAATCGGGTTGCACGAGAATAACATGAAATTATGATTCGAGTTATGCCCTAATCCCTACAATATCATTACTAATCCTCCTTTGGCGTACACTTAGGCTATGTTTATTTGTAAATATTATAATTATGGGATTATAATACATAAGATTATAATCCCAAGACTATTAATCCTAAGATTATAATCTCGGGATTATAATTATAATCCCAAGACTATTAAATTATTTTATAATTCCTAAACTAATAGTACCAAGTCTAAATTTAAAAACAAATAAAACAATTGAGATTAATAGTCCTATCTCAGGTATAATCATTGCAAACAAACATAGCCTTAGTATATGCAAGTTAAAATTTGCAAGATAATATTTTAGAAATAATATAGGAATGTGAGTAAAATTAGGAGATAAAATCACGGAATAGACAATATTAGTAAAATTAAGGCAAGATTCTTAGTTATGCCATTAAACTCTTTAGTTCATTTTATTTGGATCACAACGGTTAAACTCAAATTGACCTACTAAACAAAATTAAAACTCCAATTGTATCATTCTATCCAAAATTACTAAGAGACGTCAATTAAATACTGATATAGCACAAATTAAAAAGAAAAAGAAAAAAAAGCTTGGTAATTACATGGCAAATTGGTTTGATTGGCGCCAAAATGGTATGCACCATTCCTCTCACGTGACTAATTTTTATTAGCTATTAGCCTATTACCAAATGTTTTTATATTTTTTAATCCGTGGCACATCAGTACTTATTCGACGTCCATTAGTAATTTTGGTCCAAATAGTACAATTGGACCATATTTGTAAGGATTGTAATTTTGGAATTATAATTTATGAGATTATAATCCTAAGACTATTAATCTCAGAATTAAATAGTCCTAGTCATGTATTTGTTTTTTTATAGAATTATTCTTGTGGGATAATTTAAAATAATCTCATGTGTTAACGCCAAGTTTCGTCTGCACGTCCAATTACCGAATCCATAAGCTTAAACCTACACAGTAACGAGATTACACAGGAAGCTTGACGGCTTGGGCCACCGAGCCATAACTCCGGTGTGAGAATGAGTACGGACTAAACAAGGTTTAACAATGTAAGCTTTAGTATTTAGTGTTCAAATATGCATTACCTGTTAATTGGAGTTAAGCCTTGTATTTTTAGTTGATCTCATCACCATAACAGTTGATCCCCGAATTGTAATAAGACTCCTAAACATAGTAGTTACATATGTTTGGGTCAAACTCAATCTCCTTAAAAGGAGGAAGTTAGATATAATCATAGCACCTTCCTTTGGAGTTGGTATTTAAATATAGTTAGGACTAGAATCCTTAACTATTAAAACTCCTTATCACACCAGACTCCATACGAGGAATAACCGTTTGTATGGGCCCAAGTCACCCGAACACCTTCAAGCAGATCTGGACCCTGACCCAAAGGACTCGGTCGCCCGACTCCGAACACCACCAACCCCCTTATTAGCTTCAGCCCATTGGACTCGACAAATGCTTCATAGATACGACCTTCGGCCCATATGGGGGGGTCGAAAGATCACACCCGAACATTTCCCCCTAGTCTCTTGTTATAAAAAATTTATAATGAGAGACTTAAAACAAATAAATCTAGAAGCCCAACAGTCCCTTTAAACATCACACGATATTCAAGTACTGGGACCCACACGTCATTATTAGCCATATTAGGGATTCGTGCTATACCAAAACATCAAAAACCCTTTCCCCAAAGAACAACCGCCAGACTTTCAAAAATATTTCTCTCTCTTATTCTTCTCTACAACTGCATTTTCCAACTAAGAATCGTCCTCACCAATTTTCTCCGATCAAAACTTTCCCCCAATCAAACATCTCATCTTTACCGTTTAAACCCTAATGGCAGATTCTAGCATCACATCCACCTCCGAAATCGAGCAAAACCCAGTTATCGATGTCATTCCCAACCGGCCTAACACCATTATCACCACCAATTAAGTTCCCGTCAATTTACTGGCTCCTCCATCCAACACTCCTATCCCCTTATCGTCTACAGCCCTCAATCTCATAGAAACAAGAATACGAACCTTCTATTCATCAAAGAGCGATTTCTCCTATATAAACACCAAACCATCCATTCTCCTCTCCTAGATTTTTGACATTCAGACCCTATTCAACATCCCGAAGGAGTACAAACTTCGGGTGCCAGACTCCAACGAAAGAATGTATTGGCGTCCCGAAGGTGAATGAGTCGATATTCCTCTCCGGCCTTTGAAGTATGGGGTCCGGTTTCCACTGCACGAGTTCATCTCTTCCATCTTGGGCTTTATGAGCATTGGGTTCGTAAAACTTGTGCCGAACTCCTACATACATCTGGTAAGCTTCATCGCCCTCTGCCAGGAGCAAGGAATCACCCCTGGATTAGAATTCTTTTTCATTCTATTCAGCGTCAGCAGATCCAAGGAACCTGGGCTTCGGCAACTAAACCGATAACCTAGCCGAGCCACCTTCATTAAAACTCCCTCTAGCAATAAAGGGTGGCACCCTCAATGGGTCTTTATGAAGTGCACTGACCTCAAGCTTCTTCCGAACTGGGCCACCCCCAAAGACCCCATCGTTAAAGTTTCTCGTTTCCTGAAGGATTGCAAGGATGCCTTCAAATAGTTCTATTAGAAAATAAAGAAGACCGAATGGGGATTAGAGGTCTTGTCCAACGAGGTCTGGCTCTACAAACACGGATGTAAGTCATTGATCCTGAACTCTTTCAATATTTAAATTCATCCTTTAATTTGCTTTCTGAATGATCCTTTCAATTTGATTACTTATGTGCAGTAACAATCTTTAAGCCCGATGGAGTAGAAGAAACTTTCACCCCTTTACCCAAAGAGACCGAACCAATTCGCCAACCCATCACCGATGAGGCTCCTGAAGAAGAGACCATTCCCCTATTAGAACTTTCCATTGGCTCATCTTCAGCCTTATCACCCTGAACCTCAACAAACCCCGAAACTGTGACGCCCCCAAAATAGGTATACACAACCCATTCTGAGCCGCCAAATACATGGTAGAGAATTCAAATACAAACTTAATTATACAACTATGTGTAAAATACAACAAAACATAAGCTGAGAGTTTTAACATGAATATTGTCTCGTAGACAATATCCAAACTCAAATGGAGTCCTCATTACAATTATTATCACACTATTTTATAAAATAGTGAGGACTACTACATCTACCATCTCGGATCGTCACTCCATTCTCCGACTAGTCCCAGCTATATTCTCATTTCCCGAAGAGAATAATGAAAGAAAAGGGTGAGCTCAACTAGCCTAGTAAAGAATATTATGACTAAGATAATGTAGAATAAATTATCGTTAGCCTTCAACAGTGTAAAACTGATAGAATACAATAGACAACAAGTTTAACTGCAGAGGAACAAGCAATCCATTAGAAGAGTCAAGTAGAGCATGATATCTAATATCTTATATGATTTAAAAGTTCGTCATCAATATTTTATCTATGTAACACAACTCGATAAATAATCCATATCATCGAATTATCTATGCACCACGGAATAATGATATTCGTTAGTATCACACCCATGAATTATTCATGTATTACGGGCCAAGGATATTCGTTAGTATCACCAATGGTCATGATCATGCCAACAACTATCCATTAATGCACTACGGGCCAATGAGGACTTTTACCACATCATTTGTAACATTATAGGTCATGATTATATCTATACATAATTTCTGGTCATAATCATACCAATCAACAGTCCATCTATGCACTACGAGCCAAAGATGACTTTCATCACAATATAAGCATGAGGATGATGACAATGATATAAACATCAATCAAACGAAATCAAGGATAAATATTAAAGATTTTTAATTTATCCAGAGTTTAAAAATGTCCAAATTGTCAACATGATAACTTCTTTGTGGAGTAAAATTCAAGAATAATATTCATGTATCAAAAATAATTTGGACAGAAAAGAAATCAATTTTTGTCGCGAATAGTATCCCGGGTGAATAGTACCTGAGTGAATAGTACCCCATGAATAGTACTTCGTGAATAGTACCCCAGCATGAAAAAATCAAAATTTAACAAGAATATTCAGAAAAATATTCTTGTGAAACAATACTAGATGAAGCGCAAATTTTAAGGATATTCTACTAATTTCAAGGAGTATAGAAACAATACTTATCAACATAAGTGTAGAATTAGGAATATGAAATGAAATAATATTACTTACATACTACAGAGTATGGAAGAAAATATTATTTCATACGAATATTGAACAAAAATAATATCCCTTACCTTAAAAGGAGAGTACTTCTGAATGGTATGGCGGGAATATTCTTGAAGAAAAACTTGCACTATTTACTACACTCAAAATTTCCTTAACTCAAAAGAAATACGCTCAATATTATAGAAGAAGAATTCTCTGATTCTGGTGTGATTTTCATTTTTAAATTAAGCATCCTATTTATAGGAGAATGACAGGGTACTATTTAGGAAAATCACGGGTGCACAGTAAGAATCACGGGCGCCGAATTCGTTCAGTTGATTTTTTTTGATTTTTACTATACAGTACTATCCAATATAATATAATATAATATATTTTATTTTATATAAAAAATAAAACTTATATATATATATAAGTAATAAAACAAAATTAAGATAACTTTCTATCGATGATTTTGAAAAATGAGTAAGTGGGGGTCCATGTAATAAGCCAAATTTATAACAAATACTTCATAAAAAACTCCTCTATTTATCTCAATTCACTTGGCTTCACTAAACATGTTTTTAATAATATTTTTTTATTATTAATATTATAACTCACAATATTAACAACC
The DNA here is from genome assembly GCA_020205615.1 of Panax quinquefolius. Classification (NCBI taxonomy): domain Eukaryota; kingdom Viridiplantae; phylum Streptophyta; class Magnoliopsida; order Apiales; family Araliaceae; genus Panax; species Panax quinquefolius. The sequence continues at coordinate 96,282,082 of CM035154.1, forward strand.
AGATCATTCCCAAGAAAGAGGGGACTTTCCGATAAGGACTTCTCCTTATTGGTGCGCAATTAGGTGACCAAACCCCTTTCCTCGACAGAACTTTTTAGACATCGTCAATAATGCAAATAATAATATGAATAACTTTTTCGTCTCAATTATTGATTTAATAATATAAAATATTGTGCAGATGATACTGTGACAATAATTAAATCAATAATATGAGATACTATGAAACAACTACTGTAGCAATAATTGAGTAAAACTGAGTGACTTCTCACGTAAGCGTCAATAATCAAAGATACTATACAATATCGTGTGCTACTATGCAACCACGCGTATTACTGTACTTTTATCACCGCGTAATTAAATAGTTAACGGTAACAGTTTTGCCGTTATTTTTATAAAAAGTTATTTCAGTCATTTTCTAACTCCGTTAGTAATTTCGTTATGGGGTCCACCAATGATTATGCCGTCCTACGAATATTCCCTGACCAAATAAATATTTTATGACAACTTGCTTACTTTAAAAAATTTATAAATATTACCCACAACTATAACATTATATCAAATCCACACCTTATTATTCAAAATAACATTTAGAGAAAAATAAATTTTTATTCATAAAAGTTGGGGTCTTAGAGATACTCCCAACAACAAGAGCATAGTGAAGATGGATAGGTCCGAAAAGATGGCCTTATTGAAGAAAAACAAAAAGAAGCTTCCGGCCAAGGTCCCCACCAAGTCATCCCCTTCGGTTGCCCCTAAGCCTCCCACTATACAACCCCTTTCCTTCAACAAACCACATACTACTAAACCTGAAGAAACTGAGGAGGAGACTCTCGAACCTCCCTCCAAAAGGCCATGCCGAATAGAAGATCCTGATCTTCAAATAATAGAGGCTACCCCTACAACAAAACAAACCTTTTCCGCCGAACCCTCAGGAAGAGAGCCTTCAAAGGCAACGTTCTGGCCTAAAAGCCCTTCAGGGCCATTCCCCTTTGACCAACTTGAGCACTTTAAGCTGTCCGAAGATGATGAACGGTTCAAAGGGTATCCTTCTGAAGACTACCTTGTCGAGCATGTCAAGAACTAATGCCAGGTAAACCCGATAAACGATAGTAACTCTTTGATTAACCCATTTTTGTCATGCTTCATACATATCCCAACTTATTTCAGGCCAATGCTATCCTTACCCGAGCTGTCCCTCCTCTGGCAAATTCCACCAAAACAAGAAGTGCAATTGAAGGTCGAGATCGAGTCGCTTGAGGCCGAGGTCTGAGCTCTAGAATTGGGTTTAAAAAAAGAGAAAGATCAACATGCTGACACCCGAAACATACTGAAGAAGTCCAAACATCAGGCTCACGAGCTCAAGGAATAGATCTACATCCTTTAGAAGGAATACGTCGGCCTTGACAATCAAAACAAGCACAAATGATGGTGCTGATGAGGAAAAATACTGCCTAGAGAAGGAATGTGCTGAGCTTAAAGGTCAATACCTCATTATGTCTGAGGAGACCAATCAGTAAGTGATCCAAAAGTACGATGAATCGCCCAAACTTACTGAAAAGATCATGTCCTAGTTTGCCGAAGGCTGTGAAGCTTATCGGGAAAATGTTTGGGCGAAGCTGATGGCTACTGGCCTGGATACTTCTGTCCTCGATTCTTCAGATGAAGATTATGAGGCTGAGGATGATTCTCCGAATAAATAATTATTTTAGAACTTTTGTTTGTAACTTTTTTGATCACTTTTGTCTGTAACTTTTTTGATCAGTTATGTAAAAACATATGAACATAAATGAAGTACAAAATTTGCCAAAAAAAATTCTATTTATTTTATATATAAATAAAAGAGTTTACAGAAATGGATGAAATAAAAGAATGAAAGAACTACATATCTTTTACTGATAATATCTCCTAAGTCTCCCAGCATGCCATATGTTCTTTATCTCTAATATATCCATTGCTCGAAGCCAGTAAGTACCTAGCTTCAGCACCTCTATCACCTTATATGGCCCCTCCTAGTTCAACATAAACTTGCCCGTGTTCTGGGGGGTAGATGACTCTGTTTCTCAAAGCACCAAGTCTCCGACCTCGAACCTTCTTTAGTTCACTTTTTGGTTATAGTGTCAGACTGTTCGCTTCTGATAGACAGCCAATCTTACCAGAGCTGAATGCTAAACTTCCTCCAAAAGGTCCAAATTTAGTCTTAGGCCTTCATCATTGTATAGCGCTTTATACTAATTAAACCAAAGTGTAGGGGACCCAATCTCAACTGGTATAAGTGCATCGGTCCCATAAGCCAATATAAATGGTGAATCTTCAGTTGTCATCCTCGGGGTAGTCCGATATGCCTATAAGACGCTAAGCAATTCTTCGGACCAACGCCCTTTCAACTCATTCAACCTTCTTTTAATTCCATTAAGTAGAGTCCAGTTGGTGAGTTCTACTTGTCAATTTGACTGGGGGTAGGCAATCGAAGTCTTTCTGTGATGAATGGCCAACTCTTTCAGAAAAGCTTCGAATTTTGACCCCACAAACTACCTGCCATTATCCAAAAACAAGACCCGCGGGATGCCTAACCGATAAACAATATATTCTTTGAAAAATTTTAAACATTCTTGTTCGGTGATCTTCTATAGGGTTTTGGCTTCTACCCATTTGGTCATGTAGTCTATAGCCATGATCACAAAAATGACCTATCCTTTGGCTTTCGGTAGTGGACCCAAGATATTAATTCCCTATATGGCAAACGTGATCGGGGATAATACTGAGTACAGTTCTTCGGGCGGCTGTTGGGGGATAGGGCTATTTAGCTGACACTTCGGACATTTTTTAACAAAATCCTTTGTTTCTTGAAAGATGGTCGGCTAATAATACCCCTGACTTAGAATCTTATATGCCAGCGACTTTGCTCTTATATGATCTCCATAAACTCCTTTATGTACTTCTCGAAGGGCATAGTCAGCTTCTGACGGTGTCAAACACTTGAGCAATGGAGAACTAAAAACCCTTCAGTAAAAATCTCCATAGATAAGGATGAAGTTTGAAATTATGTGTTTGATCTTCCTTACAAATATGTGATCCAAAGGCAGATCCCGATCGACCAGGTAAGATATGTACGGTGTGAGCCAGCAATCAAGCCTATCCAATGCTAAGACATCTATCCTCTATACACTAGGTTTTTCCAAGACTTCCAAATAAACTGAGTTGCTAAAGGAACTTGATTCAGTTGTTACCAATTGGACTAAGGCGTCTATTACCGTGTTGTCTGACCGATCAATTCCTTGGAAGTAGTGCGAGCTGAACTAATAGAGCTTATCTTTTACCTCTGCCAGGTATTTGGTCATCCTTGCCCCCCAAGCCTCATATTCTCTAGATATCTATTTGAAAACCAGTTGAGAGTCACTAAAAATAACAAACCTTTGAACCTCCAAGCTTCGGGCCAACCAAAGCCTGTTGGGTAAAATCTATATACGCACAACACGCAAGTATACGTGGTCAACAAGTAATAAAGTGATAAGTAGAGTATCGTTCCCACAGAGAATTATTTAATAAAAATCACCAAGTACTAACCCGTAACCAACTCAGTCTTATTTAAACGAATGAATTTCAAATTATATAAATTAAACTACTATTAAATTCCACTAGTTAAATTAAGATAACGGAGATTTAAGATCACAACTTCACTTATTGCTTCATTTAAGTTAACACACTTCTCATCAATTATTCTCTATCCCGAATTGTTAATCAAGAACACTAAAGTAGTATTAACCACCTCTCGATGCACTAATAGCGTATTAACGTCAATCCACAATTAAGATAGAAATCCGTTAAACAACTTAATCAACTAACCCACTATATCTCTATGTGAATTACAATTGAAAAAGGTTGAAGAACAAGTTCTCTATAAGATTACATGCGGTGTCAAGCATATCTCTACCTTAACACTCATCAAGTTTAAGCTATTCACAAAATCCTGAACACATGCTATCATGATTAGATCTAATCAATACTTCATCTCTCGAGTTCATATAGATTATCAAGGTAATTGATGGCCATCCAATTAAACAATTAAGTCCAAATCACAATAGACAATCCTCACAATAGAACATAATAATTGATAACGAAGCATATTAAAATAAACTACACAATAAGATCCATTGTAATCTCAAACAAAGAATTAGTTTATGATTATTGAATTAAAACTAAGAATCCACAATTGAATACACATTAAAAGATAAATATAGAAGAAGATAAGAAGATAGAATCTATTGTCTGTAGATTTGACGCTCCCTCCTTGTTCTTACTTTGAATCTTCAATGGTCTCCAAGTTGCTTTAATCTCCAAAACTCATAATAACTAGGGTTTTCCCCAATATACTCTAATCTAATATAATGGAATTCTTCCTCTCACCTCCTCTAACTTTGTCAATCTCCTCCTTTTATAAGCCTCTTTATATGTCTTTAAGTCCTCTTGGAAGTCTTTGAATCAAACAACTCGAAACAATCCTTTTTGGACTCAAATTCGGACAAAAACTACTCATTCTGCGCATAGGCAAGCCCCGGCTTGCCTTTTCCCTTGTAAAAGTCTGGCCCCGACTTTCTAGTGGCCTGCTATTCCGCCCAGACCCCCAGCCCCAGCTGGATCCTAAGGCACAAAAGGTCCAGCCCCGGCTTGGGGGTATTCTGCCAATCACTTTTCCTGCCAGAACCTCCTCTGCTAAAACTGCCATAACTTTTAAACTAGGAGGAGTTACGGGGTCTGTAACCTATCAAATCGAAGCTATCGACGAGATCTACAACTTTCATTCTTTGAGTTTTGAGAAATAACGAACGGATGAAGGTCGAAATTGGACTGGAAGTTACTGCTATGCAAATGGCCACCCAAAACAATGAAGTTCAACGACGTCCGTTGCTAGAAATGTCATAACTCTTTCATCCGAACTTCGATTGGAATGATTCAAGATGTTCCGAAAAGCTAAGGAGAAGCTCTTCAATATAGTCCAAGTTCCAAGCCAAGAACATGAAATGAACATGAAAGCACAAACGATATCTGGATTGTTTTTCTTTGCATTTTTCTTGCTTTTCCTTACCAATAGTCGCTAACACCGCTCCCAAACATATAACCTACAAAATAAACACAAAATGCATGAAAAGTAACTAAGAAATACGAGATTAAGCAAATAATTCAAGTAATAGATACCAGATAAGTAGGTATAAAACTGACTTATCAAAGCCCAGCCAAATATCGCTTCATATTCCGCTTCATTATTTGTGGCTTGGAACTAAAATTGTATAACTTATTGGACCTTAAACCCCTCAGGACTTGTCAGAATAACCCCCACTCTGCTGACGTCCGAACTCAAAGACCCATCCACATAGAGAGTCCATGAGTTATGTACCAGTTGTGCATCTGTAACCAAACCCACATCCGACTCTGAAAATGAACATTTTACTATAAAGTCTGCCAAAGTTTGTCCTTTGATTGCCGTTCGGGGATGGTATTACAGGACTAACCGAGTCAATTCCATGGCTCACGCAGCAAGCCAACCCGAGACATTTGGTCTGTACAACACTTTCTTCAATGGCTGATCCGTGTATACCACCACCAATCGACTCTAGAAATAGTATCGAAGCTTCCTGCTTGTAATAATCAATGCGTAGGCAAAATTTTCTAGGTTCGGATATCTAGTTTCTACATCTTGAAGGACGTGGCTAACATAATAGACCAGGAACTGTTTTCCCCCCGTGTCCCGTACCAATGCTGCTTCAACTGCCAACGAACTTGCTGCCAAATATAAGTATAAGGGTTCTGAAGGGATCGATTTCTTTAATAAAGGTGCTAAAGATAGATAATGTTTGATCCCCTGGAACGCATCTTCATATTCTGAAGTCCATTGAAAATTCTTCTCATTTTTTGGCCCCTTCAGAGTATCGAAGAATGATAGACATCTCTCGGCTGACTTTGACATGAATTTTCAAAGTACTGTTATCCGACCCGTCAATCTCTGCGCATCTTTGAATGACTTCGGGGATTTTATGTCCAAAATTGCCCTGATTTTCTCTGGATTTGCCTCTATGCCTCTCTTGCGTATCAGATACCCCATAAATTTTCTTGACCCTAATCCAAAAGTGCACTTGGTCAGGTTCAGTCACAGTTTATGTTCTTCGACGGTTTAAAAGTAGTTTTCCAGGTCATCTAAATGGTTTCGGACTTACATGCTTTTAACAATCATGTCGTCCACATAGATCTCCATACTTCAGCCCAGCTGCCTTTCAAACACGTAGTTCATCATTCGCTGATATGTCACACCGACATTGAGTAATTAGAAGGTCATTTTTTTATAAGCGTATATAGCTCGATGAGTAATGAAGCTGGTCTTCGAGATATCTTCTTTCTTCATCGAGATCTAATGGTACCCCGAAAATGCATCCATGAATCTCAACATCCCATATCTTGAAGTGGCATTGATTAACTGATCGATATGGGGTAGAAGGTAAAAGTCCTTCGGGCATGCCTTATTCAAATCTGTTTAATCGATGCACAACCTCCATTTTCTGTTCTACTTCTGCACCAACACCACATTTGCTAGTCATTCCGGGTAGTCAATCTCGAAGATGAAATCTTCCTCCAGAAGCTTAGCTATCTCTTCATCAATGATTTTCTGTCTTTCTGGGGAAAAAATCCTTTTTTTGTATGATGGGCATCTTTTTGGGATCTACCTTCAATATGTGAAATGCCATCGATCCGTTTACTCTTGACATATCGCTAGGTTCCCAGAAAAAAATATCGGTGTAGACCCAAATTAGATCGATTAATCTCGTCTGAAGCGGTTCTTTCAATCCCGATCTAATCTTTACCAACTTCTCCTTATTCCCCAGAATCAACTTTACCTCCTGCATCTCCTCAGCGGGCAAAGCTAGTGGCTCTATATTATCTTCTGTAAACGGTTTTATTTTGATGGCCATAGTCTGCTTATACTTGCTCACCCTAACTCCCGATGTGATCAGTGTGTTCCGGTAACACCTTCGGGTAATGTCTAGATCACCTTTTACCTCCCCCATCCCATTCGGTGTACGAAACTTGATTTTCAAATGGGGTATAGAAGTAACTGCCTGCAATGCTACTAGGGTCAGCCTTCCCAGAATTGTATTATATGCCGAATCCACCTGGACTACAAAAAACTTGACCATTACTTTCACTTGCTGAGGAGTTATGCCGAAACTAACAGACAACTCAATCGTTCCCGATACATACACTAGATCTCCGCTGAACCCATATAGGGGACCTTCCTGTCCCAATTCCATCTTTTTCTCATCTAAATCTAGCCTAGGTAGGTGTGTGTATACAATATATCGATCGAAGACCCGTTTTCGATCATCATCCTTCTCATATCTACTGGTCCGACCTGAGTTGTTATCACCAACGCCCCATCATGGGGTTCTATTGGATCTGTGGGGTAGTCTTCATCTGAGAAGGAAATGATTGTCCCCGAGAAAGCCCGATCCTTTCTTACGGGTGATCCTGATACCGATAATACAGCGTCTAGATACTTACTTCTCTTCTTTTCGATAACACGCCCTACAGAACCGCCCGAGATTACATCAACTACGCCTGAATAGGATGGCTCTGTTTTAGCTGTGTGTCCCGTGTTCTTTCTCTATTCTCCTCCCTCTGCTATACATCGGCATTCTCCCGACCTGCTACATACTAGACTAATTGGCCATTTTGAACATTCTTCTCAATCAGATCTTTTAAGTTGTAGCACTTCTCCGTGGTGTGTCCCTAAGTCTGAAGATATTCACAGTATTTATCCCTATTCCTCTTTCCTGGCTTCGAGGTTGTCGAGCAAGGTTCATAAAATGGTTTATTTCTAATTTCCTCCAATATCTTGGCTCGATAGGTATTGAGAGGAGTATAAAATTTGTTGACACTTCTGTTTGGGAAGGGTGGTTAGTTACAGCATGAACCTCCGTTGTTGTAGTTCTTCTTCCCCTTATTGTTCGATCTCCCCTGATTATTGTCTGTCTGTGGATAAGCCTGCTTGTCTCGATCCTTGGACTTTTCATAAGATTGTGAGTGCGGCTTGAAGTTTCCCATGGCTTTCTCTATGGCGATGAACCCCTCATCCCGGTAAAAAGCTTCTGTTAGGTTGTTTAGAGGATTGATGACTATATCTTTCATCAACTTTTTTGATTTCATTATGTCCAGACCCATAGTGAAAAATCCTAGGGGTTGTGGTGAGTTCAATTTTGCCACCGACCCCACTGCCTCTCGAAACCTCTTAACATACTAACTGAGGCTTTCATCTGAACACTGCCTTACCTGTATGAGAGAAGCAGTTATATTTCCTCATCTTTTATTGCTCCCAAACCGAGTATGGAACATTTCCCGAAGATCACTCCATGAGCCGATCTATCCCAACACTAAGGTTCCCATCCATTCTCGGGCACTCTTTTTCAAGGTTGTGGTGAACATGTGACACTTTGCTGCATTCGAATGTCTGTAATAACTCATTAGTCTGTCGTACCCATCATAATGGTCGTATGGGTCTCCCAATCCATCATAAGCGATTGTAAAAGCACTAAAAAGCCCTCCTTCTAATGCCAATGTTAACGCCAAGTTTCGTCTGCGCGTCCAATCACAGAATCCACGCGCTTAAACCTGCACAGTAACGAGATCACATAGGAAGCTTGACGACTTAGGCCGTCGGGTAATATCTCCGGTGTAAGAATGAGTACAGGTTGAACAAGGTTTAACAATGGAGGCTTTAATATTTAGTGCTTAAATATGCATTACCTGTTAATTGGAGTTAAGACTTGTATTTATAGTTGATCTCATCACCTTAACAGTTGATCCCCAAATTGTAATAGAACTCCTAAACATAGTAGTTACCTATGTTTGGGTCAAACTCAATCTCCTTAAAAAGAGGAAGTTGGATATAATCCTAACACCTTCCTTTAGAGTTGGTATTTAAATATGGTTAGGACTAGAATCCTTAACCATTCAAACTCTTTATCACACCAGACTTCATATGAGGAATAACCGTCAGTATGGGCCCAAGTCACCAGAACACCCTTTAGCAGATCTGGACGCCGGCCCAAAGGACTTGGTCGCCCGACCTAGAACACCACCAACCCCCTTACTGGCTTAGACTCATATGGGCGTCGGCAGATCACACCTGAACACCATGTTATGTTTGTTTTTTTTCAGGATTAATTAAAGTATTGAATTAAAAAATATCGTTTGGACTATTATACCCTTACCAATAATATCATATTTTAAACTTATTTATACATAAAAAAAGTAATATTTACTAATTATATATACACCCCTACCCCCACCTCCACCCCACCCCACCCCCACCCCACCCCACCCTACCCCTAACCCCACTCACCCACCCCCCCAAACCCCAATCCCCAACCACCAAAACTAATATTTACTATGTATACACTCTCACCCCGCCCATCGCCCACCCTTAACCCCACCCCACCCCACCCACCCACCCACCCATCTACCACACTAGGGTGAGAAAGAAATCAAATTAGAACTGAAACCAAACCAAAAACCGCACAAACAACACCAATTAAAACCGCACCAACGATTCTGACGTATGTGGAGGTTTTAGGGGGGTTGAAAAACCAAATTTACGGTTTCGATTTGGTTACTAACCAAAACCGACGCATAAAATAGAAACCAAATCGCACCATGAAAATTAATTAATTATACAATCCTATTACAGGAGAGATATTTCAATTAACCTTGTGTAATGAATCTCCCATGAAAATTAAGCTACTAATTTTGAATTTGGATGGTATTGATCTACATAATCACCATCAGCATATAAATCTCATACAATTATATCTTTTACAACTTTAATATTGTGTGATACTTAATTTTTAATTTAAATTGCATAAAATTTTGTTTTTTCAATTGGCTTTGGATCCGAAACCGCACGATTCAAAACTAAACTGCACCAATCACAAGCAGTTTTATTTGCGATTTTGGATTTGTCAAACCGCACCTAAGCGGTTTCGTGTGCGGTTTAGGTTTCAAACAACACCATGTTCACCCCTATACCCACCCACCAAAAATAATATTTATTACATATGCATTCACTCTCACACCGCTACCCCATACCACCCCACCCTCAACCCCCCACCCAACCCTCCACCCTCACCTTCACCCACCAAAAATAATATTTACTATGTATACACTCTCATCCCGTCCACCCCCACTCGCACCCGCCCACTCGCCCACCCGTCCATCCACCAAAATAATATTTATGGATTATGTATACACTCTCACCCCGCTCACCCCCACCCCGCCCCAACCCCCCCACTCCTAACCCCAAAAAAAATAATATTTACTATTATGTATACACCCCCATCCCACGCCACCCCACCCACCCCCCCACCTTACCCCCATTCCACCCACCTTACCCCCATTCCACCCCACACCTACCCCTACCCCCCACACCCAAAAAAACATTAGTGATTATGTATACACCCACCCCCCACCCACCTCCCCAAAAAAATAATATTAGTGATTATATATATCCACCCCACCACCACCACCACCACCACACCCACCACACCCACCAAAAAAAATGATATTTCTGGATTATGTATACAACCCCCCCCAAAAAAAAAAAAAAAAAATTTAAAATAATAATATTTAGTCTTTGTACTAGTAAGTTTTAAGTTGCTAGCAATAATAAAAGAAATTGAAGGATATTATGGTCATTTTAGAAAAAAAAAAGGTTGAGGTTAATTTTGTCTAATAATTTTTAATCCTAAATGGTAGGGATTATAATACCAGGTAGAATATGGTATTAAATAATCGCACATCTTAAGCTATTTTATAATCCCAGGACTAATAGTCCCAAGCTCAAATTAAAAAAATAAACAAGAAACTTGGGATTAATATTCTTATCTTAAGTGTAATTGATAAGTGGGTTTTATACCCACGAATCGGTTCCTAATTCAAGCTTAACCGGTGTTAATTCCTTGCTTTTATGTTAGTTTTTACTTGTTTATTGTTATTTCGTGTGTAGGTTTGGTGGTGTGCATTTGATCAAAAAAAGGGCGGACTTACAGTGCAATGTGGCAAGAAATTGAGCAAGTTTGGAGCAATACATGACCATCAAGCAGAACACTAGCCCGCCGGGGTGGGCCTTTTTATGCCTTACACCCCCGCTGGGGCGGGGGGGGGGGGTCTTTAAGTCATTTTACAGAATGCATGCCCGTCGGGGCGGGCTAATTGTAAAGCAACACCCTAGCCGGGGCGGGAGTCCAGAGCAGTCAGTGGTTTGGTTGGTTTTAAATGCTGCAAACGTGGAGCTTAAGTGATGGTAAAGGTTTGGGACTCATATTAGCATGGAATTGTAATCAGAATACGTGTCTAAGTATATAATTAACAACAAATACAAGATGGAGAGAGATATACAAGGCAATTAACAGAGCAAATAGACAGATTTTCAGAGCAAGCATTGGTGGAAGATAATTGAATGATTTTCGTATCAATTGCGAATTGGGCTGAAGAAAAGGGTGTAAGACCCCAACTTTTATGAATAAAGATTAATTTTTCTCAAAATATATTTTTGAATATTACGGTGTGGATTTGATATATTGTTATAGTTGTGGGTAATATTTATAAATTTTGCAAAGTATGCAAGTTGTTATAAAATATTCGATTGGTCGGGGAATATTCGTTTTCACAGGGAATATTCGTACGACGACACAATCATTAGTGGACCCCACAACGGAATTATTATCGGAATAAGAAAACGACAAAAATATCTTTTTATAAAAATAACGGCGAAAGTTTTACCGTTAAGCTGTTGAAACACCGGTGTTGTTAAAAAGTACGATGTCTGGCGTGGTTGCATAGTAGCAAGCACCTTTGTATTGATTATTGATGCTTACATGAGAAGTCACTCGGTTTTGTTCAATTATTGCTACACGATAATTCTTTGATAGTATCTCACGTTATTTGATTCAATTATTGTCGATATTTTATATATTATTAAATCAATAATTGAGACGATACAGTTATTCATATTATTATTTGCAATATTGACGACGTCTAGAAAGTTCTGTCGAGGAGAGGTTTGGTCACCTAATTACGCGCCAATAGGGAGAAATCCTTATTGGAAAGCCCCCTCTTTTCTGAGAACGATCTGGTTGTTAAATATTATGAGTTATAATAATGATGATAAATGTTGTTAAAAATATTGAGGGGATTTTTATGAAGTATTTATTGTAAATTTTACGTATTATTTGGATCTCCACTTACCCATTTTTTTTTAAAAAACTGTCGGTAGTAGTTATCTCAGTTTTGTTGTATTACTCATGTATATATATATGTTATATATATACATATATATATATATATGAATTTGGTGGGGGAGATTAAGGTGTCGGGAGGGAGTAATTAATATATATATATATATATAATAATGAAAGTGGGTAGTATATATATATATATATATATATATTATATGAGATGGTGCATGTGGGAATATATATATCACGGGTGTTACACCCGTGAGTGTGTGTGTGTGTGTGTGTGTGTGTTATATTTAGATAATATGTATATATATATATATATATTATATATATATTATAATAAGTTTGTTTTTTTTATAAAAAATAGAATATATTATATTTTATTATGTATAGTGTTTGCATAGTGTCTGCATAGTATTTGCATAGTAAGATTATATGAAATTTGATTTTCAGACGTCCGTGAATTCTTTTAGTATTGTGCATCCGTGATATTCAAATAGTATCCTTCCATTCTTCTATAAATAGGATGCTTAGTTAGAATTGAAAATCACACCAGAATCAGAGAATTCTTTTTCTATAATATTGAGCGTATTTCTTTAGAGTTTTAAGACGCTTTGAGCGTAGAAAAAAGTGAAAGTTTTCTTCAAGAATATCCCCCCTATACCAGTTGAAATACTCTTCTTTTTATGGTAAGGGATATTATTTTTGTTCAGTATTCATATGAAATAATATTTTCTTCCATACTCTGTAGTATGTAAGTAATATTATTTCGTTTAAGATTTTGAATTCTACACTCATTTTGTTAAAGTTTTAAGCTGAGTCTCAGCGATAAAACTGATGATAAATTTTTTTAAATCATAGAAGATAGTAGATTTCATTTTCTACTTGACTCTTCTAATGGATTGCTTGTTCCGCTGCAGTTAAACTTGATGTCTATTGTATTTTATCATTTTAATACTGTTGAAGGCTAACGATAATTTATTCTGCATTATCTTAGTCATAATATTTCTTACTGGGCTAGTTGAGCTCACCCTTTCTTTTCATTGTTCTCTTCAGGAAATGAAAATATAGTTGGGACTAGTCGGGGAACGGAGTGACGGTCCAGATGTTTGCATTAGTAGTCCTCACTATTCTGTGAAATAGTGTGATAATAAATGTATTGAGGACTTATTTTGAGTTTGAATACTGTCTAGAAGACAATATTTGTGTTAAAACTCACAGCTCATGTTGTATATTTAAGTTTGTATTTGTATTCTATACCATGTATTTGGCGACTCAGAATGGGTGATGTATACCTATTTTGGGGGCGTCACAAAGGGTGGTTCTAGATTTATTCTTTTCTTTTAGTTTATTTGTAATTGAAAGGACGATATCTTTAATTTATTTAGTGTTTATTTCATTTATGATGAACTAATTCACTTTTTAGGCTTATGACGGATCTTTAAGTGAAACGATGGTTATGTAACTTTGATTTTTAGTTTAATAAGCTATTCCTCGGTTTATCTATATTAATTTGTGCTTGAATTTATGAATTCGAGAGAGGAAGTACGAGTCTAGACTTAGTTAATATAGCATGCGTTCTTGAATTTTGTGAATGAACATAATCTTGATGAATGTTAGGGTAGAGATATGCTTAACATCGCATGTAATCGAATATAGAACTTGAAATTAAACCTTCTTTGATTGTAATTCACATAGAGATATAGTGAGTTAGTTAGTTAATTAAGGTGTTTAATTTAATTCTATCTAAATTGTGGATTTAAGTTAATATGGTGTTAGTACATCAAGAGGTGGCTAATTCTACTTTTGTGTTCTTGATTGATAAACTGGGATAGTAAATTAAACTGGAATAAAGGATAATAACCAGAGTGAAGCTTAGGGTGAAGTTGTAAGCCTAATTCTCCAATATTTGTTTAGAAATTCAGTCTTTGAGATTTGTGATTGTTTTGTGAGCTTAGTATTTTTAATAATTTTAGTTTTTAAAATTTTAATCATTAATTTGGATAGTTCAATAAAATTGGGATTAATAGGAAACTGGTAATTGTGAGGTTGAAATTCTTACTAATTTCTCCGTGGGAACGATACTTTACTTACTGACCACGTATACTTGCGTGTTATGCGTAATTAGATTTTACCCAACAAGTTTTTGGCGCCGTTGCCAGGGATTTTTAGTATAGATTTTAATATTTTGCAATATCAGTTAAATTAGTCCAGTTTTATTTAAACATTTTTTTTCTTTTGTTCGTTCTTATTTCAGGTTTTTGAAGTTGGTTTATGAAAACTCGATCCAAAAATCCAGACTTACTTCCTTTTGAGGACAACATTGAGAGACGGTTTCAAAGGCTGAGTAAGTAGATTAAGGAAACAAGGGAAGACTTTGAAAATTCTGAAAAAGAAGAAGCAATGGCTGCTGAAGACCAGGAAACATTAAGGGACTTTGCTACACCCAAGGTGACTGAGCTGCAGTCGAGTATCACCAGGTCTGCTATAGCTGCGAACACATCTGAAATCAAGCCTGAGACTATTTAGATGATTCAAAATTCGGTTCAGTTTGGGGGTTTGGCAAATAATGATCCGAATGAACACTTAGTCAGCTTCTTGGAGATTTGTGACACCTTCAAGTATAATGGGGTGTCGGATGATGCAGTAAATCTTCGCTTGTTCCCATTCACTTTACGGGACAAGGCGAAGAGTTGGTTACACTCTCTACCGCCAGGATCATTAACTACATGGGAAGACCTCGCTCAAAAATTTCTTGCACAATTTTTCCCACCAGCGAAAACTGCAAAGATGAGGAATGAGATAACTATGTTTGAACAGCAACATGGGGAATCACTGTATGAGCCATGGGAAATATACAAGGAATTGCTCAGAAAGTGTCCGCATCATGGATTGCCTAAGTAGTTGCAAATGAATACATTCTACAATGGGTTGAAAGGAAATCTTAGGACTAGTATTGATGTAGCTTCGAGTGGAGCATTTATGGCAAAAAGTTATGAGGAGGCATATCAGTTGATAGAGACAATGGCAGCTAACAACTACAAGTGGCCCACGAAAAGAATGACACAGGCGAAGGCAGCTGGAGTGTTAGAGTTAGATGGAGTGACGGCACTAGCAGCGCAGATTTCAACGCTCTCGAAGAAGGTGGATGCTTTGTCAGGGGTACAGACTCAGCAGGTTGCAATTATTTATGAATTGTGCGTGGGTGAACATCCTACAAAATAATGTGCAATCAACCCAGCGTTAGTGCAATTTGTGGGTAGCTACAACAGGATTGCACAGAATATGTACTAGAATACATACAATTCGGGGAATAGGAATCATCCTAATTTTTCATGGAGTAATAATCAGCATCAGAAAGCACCCCAACCATCTTATCCCCCAGGATTTCAGAATCAGCATCAACAACCAGCCCAACATCAAGAGAGGAAATCAGATTTAGAGGAGTTGTTGTCAAAGTATATAACGAACAATGAGGCAGCCATGAAATCACAAGCAGTAGCCATCAAGAATCTAGAAAATCAGATGGGACAAATTGCCTTAGCATTGAACAATAGACCACAAGGGACTCTACCCAGTGACACCGAAAGAAATCCAAAGGGAAATCACGAACAGTGTCAGGCAATCACTTTGAGAAGTGGAAAACATCTAGATGGGAAAAATGAAGAAAATTCAGTTAGAAAAGATGACAAAGTGGTTGAAGAAAAACATGGTGAGGAAAAGCAAGTTGAGCAAACAAAGTTAGATGACAAGCCAATTGTGTATCCTCCACCGCCGTTTCAGCAGAGAGTCCAAAAGCAGAAATTAGATAAGCAGTTCGCAAAAGTTTTGGAAATTTTTAAGAAACTTCAGATTAACATCCCTTTCTCAGAAGCCCTAGAGCATATGCTAAGTTATGCAAAATTTATGAAGGGTATTCTGTCTAGGAAAAAGAAGTTAGAAGATTTCGAAACAGTGGCATTAATAGAGGAGTGTAGTGCATTTTACAGCAAAAATTACCACCAAAGTTGAAAGATCCAGGGAGTTTTACCATTCCGTGCACAATTGGGAACACGGTGTTCAAAAAGTGTTTATGTGATTTGGGAGCGAGTGTAAACCTTATGCCATAATCAGTTTATACTGAATTAGGTCTACCCACTCCAAAGCCTACGAACATCTCATTGCAGTTAACGGATAGGTCAGTCATGTATTCGAGAGGCATTGTGGAGGACATCTTGGTCAAGGTTGATAAATTTATATTCCCTGTGAATTTCATAATTCTGGATTTTGAGGAAGATAAGAACATCCCAATTATCCTAGGGAGACCATTTTTGGCTACGGGTAGGACACTCATCGATGTACAAAAAGGTGAACTAAATATGAGGGTCCAAGATCAAGAAGTAAAGTTTAATGTTTTCAAGGCCATGAAATTCCCTACGGATGAAGAAGAGTATTTTAGGATGGATATCATTGAGCAGATAACCGAAGACATGGATAAAAGTTTGGCTAATGATCCATTGGAAACGACATTATTGGGAGATGAAGATTTAGATGATCCGGAGTTTATGGATTATTTGCAGATGCTAGACTCCCTACCATGAGTTAGCATATTTAAAGCACCATTTGAACCATTGCACACGAAGGAAAGACCCACAGCAAGGATGAAACCTTCATTAGAGGAGCCACCTTCTCTTGAGCTAAAACCACTACCTAAACACCTTAGGTATGTGTATTTAGTCAATTCTAATACTTTACCTGTTATTATTTCCACTACGCTTAACGAATTGCAGGAAAGTAAGTTGTTGAGGGTGCTTAGAGAACATAAATCGGCGATAGGACGGACAATCGCGGATATCAAGGGAATTAGCCCATCTTTTTGCATGCATAAAATTCTAATGGAAGAGGACGCAAAGCCAATGGTGGAGCAACAGAGACGGCTCAACCCAATTATGAAGGAAGTTGTGAAGAAAGAAATACTGAAATGGTGGACGTCGATATCATCTACCCAATTTTTAACAGTAAGTGGGTCAGTCCGGTTTAGTATGTGCCAAAAAAAGGAGGAATGACCGTGGTACAAAATGATGACAATGAGCTAATTCTTACGAGGACAGTGACTGGTTGGAGGGTTTGTATGGATTACAGGAAATTGAATAAGGCAACCCGAAAAGACCATTTCCCTTTGCCTTTTATCGATCAGATGTTGGATAGATTAGTGGGCCATGAATTTTACTTCTTATTAGATGGGTATTCGGGGTATAATTAGATAGTCATTGCTATTGAAGATCAAGAGAAGACAACTTTCACGTGCCCTTACGGCACATTCGTATTCAGGAGAATGTCTTTCGGCTTGTGTAATGCACCCGCTACCTTCCAACGGTGTATGATGGCCATCTTTTCGGACATGGTGGAGAAAAATATGGAAGTCTTCATGGACAACTTGTCTGTCTATGGAGACAATTTTGATGCATGTTTGGAGAACTTGGCGATGGTGTTAAAGAGATGCACATAAACAAATTTGGTACTTAACTGAGAAAAGTGCCACTTCAAGGTTGAGGAAGGAATAATTTTGGGTCACAAGGTTTCAGCAAAAGGACTAGAGGTTGATAAATCAAAGCTAGAAACGATTAAAAAGCTTCCACCACCAACTTTAGTTAAGGGAATCCGCAGCTTTTTGGGACAAGCCAGGTTCTACAGGAGATTTATAAAAGACTTCTCTAAGATTGCAAAACCATTGTACAGTCTTTTAGAAAAGGATTCAATTTTTAAGTTTGATGAGGATTGTAAATTGGCTTTCGAGCTATTGAAGAAGAAATTAACTACAGCTCCAGTTATCGTCGCACAGGATTGGACAATGTCGTTTGAGTTAATGTGTGATGCAAGCGACTATGTGGTTGGGGCTATCTTGGGTCAACGCAAAGAGAAGGTATTTCATGCCATATACTATACAAGTAAGACCCTTACGAAGACCCAAATGAATTACACAACTACGGAAAAGGAATTGCTTGCAGTAGTATATGCCTTCAATAAATTCAGGGAATATTTGATCGGAACAAAGGTGCTAGTTTATACAGATCACTCGGCTATTCTGTACTTACTTTCAAAAAAAGATGCTAAGCCACGCCTTATAAGATGGATTCTCCTTTTACAGGAATTTGACTTGGAAATAAAAGATAAAAAGGGGACAAAAAATCAAGTTGCAGATCATTTATCAAGGCTGGAAAATCAGGGTAAAGATGATGAGGATAAATGTGTAATTAATGATTCATTTTTGGATGAACGACTGTTTGGAATCAATACGGAATTTCCATGGTACGCAAATTTTGCTAACTATCTAGTGAGCAATATACTCTCCCCTGATCTTACACGTCAGTAGAAAAAGAAATTCCTACATAACGTTAAGTGGTATATGTGGGATGAGCCATACCTATTTAAATAATGCGCCGTCAAGATGATTAGGTGTGTGCCATATAGTGAGGTGAATAATATTTTGCATGGATGTCATTCGTCTGCATATGGGGGACATTACGGTAGTGAGAGAACAGCGGCAAAAGTTCTTCAAGCCGGGTTTTATTGGCCTACATTATTTAAAGATGCCCACCAGTTCGTAAAAAGCTGTGATAGCTGTCAAAGGGTGGGCAACATATCGAAAAGGAATGAGATGCCACTACAAAAAATCT
Source organism: Panax quinquefolius (assembly GCA_020205615.1). NCBI lineage: Eukaryota > Viridiplantae > Streptophyta > Magnoliopsida > Apiales > Araliaceae > Panax > Panax quinquefolius. The sequence goes on from CM035154.1 coordinate 96,301,019, forward strand.
TAGAAGTTGAGATTTTTGATGTATGGGGCATGGATTTCATGGGACCATTCCCTTCCTCGTTTAACAATTAGTACATATTACTTGCAGTTGATTAGGTATCAAAATGGGTTGAAGCCGTATCACTCCCAACTAACGATGCCAAAGTGGTTCTCAAATTCTTGCAAAAGAATATCTTTACAAGATTTGGCACGCCAAGAGCTATTATAAGTAATGAAGGTAGTCACTTCTGCAAAAGATCATTTACAACTCTCTTGGCAAAGTACGGGGTCAACCATAAGGTGGCGATGGAATATCATCCCTAAACAAGTGGGCAAGCTTAAGTTTGAAACAGGGAGGTGAAAAGAATCTTGGAAAAGGTGGTGAACCCGAATAGAAAGGTCTGGTCTCTCAGGTTGGATCATGCACTATGGGCCTATCGAACTGCGTATAAAACACCAATCGGTATGTCACCATATTAATTGATCTACGGGAAAACATGTCACCTACCTGTGGAGTTACAACATAAAGCCTACTGAGCAATTCAGAAACTGAACTTCGATCAAGCAGTTGTGGGTGAAAAGAGACAACCTCAGCTAAATGAGCTCGATGACTTCCGACTTCAAGCTTACGAGAACTCGAAGTTATACAAAGAAAAGGTCAAGAAATGGCATGACCAGAAAATCATGCAAAGAACGTTTGAGCCGAGGAAATCAGTACTACTGTTCAAATCAAGGTTGTTCCTAGGGAAGCTAAAATCACGATGGTCGAGTCCATTTACCATCAAAAGAGTTTTCTCACATGGCGCCGTTGAACTCTACAGTAGGAATCCATTGGAAACGTTTAAGGTCAATGTTCAAAGGCTAAAGCATTATTGGGGTGGCGATTCCAATACGGATGTCATCGCAATCACACTAGCCGACGTACCATAAACAGGGAGTAGTCAGGCTGAACGACTTAAAATCAAGCGCTAATTGGGAGGCAACCCAATCATACTTTTATTCTTCGTATTTTTATCCGTGCTAGTTAGATTATAGTTTAGAATAATAATTAGGATATAACAAGTTCATTATGTAGTTATTTAGTTGTATTATTCTAGATAATCTAATCTCTCATGCTTAATTTGCGCAAGTTCTAATGATACTTATGTTTTCATAATGAGCAGGTAATGAAGGTGCTAATAGATGCATTAAGGAGCTAATAGTTGTATTAAGGAAGAAACAACAAGCAAAACAGAGGCCATTTGCAGAAAGCATGCCTTGCCGTATGGCCCCCTCAAGCCCGAAGATGCCCACCCAGGGCGAGGTCTCCATTCTTGTTAACAAGAAGCATGCCCGTGGTGGGTCTCTAAAGATAACACTTCTTGATGGGGTCCTAAGTCAATTAACAGGAGGCATGCCCGTCGGGGTGGGCTTATAAGGCATAGTACCCCCCCGCTGGGGCGGGGGTCCTGAAGTTGAACCAGTACTTTTCGGCTATTACATCAGTTTGCCACTACTACTTCTTCCTCAAATACAACTCCCACCCCCATCCATATTCTCCGATCTTTACCCATGTTTTGGGAATTGACTCTCCATCACACCACTCAATTAAACTACCCACTACTTCAATCCACTACTCCACTTCACAACTCTATAAATCATCCCATCTCTATAAAACCTCTCCCTCACCAAACTAAATTTACACTACTCAGAAGTTCAAGGTTAGAGTTGAGCGAAATTTTTTTCAACCAATTTGGAGATACATTAAGAGTGAGTAAGTTGTTTTTTAATTCTTCACTTTCTATCACCAGAGTTGCCACAAAATTCATCAAGTTGGTGGAATAAAACATTGTGCACACCAAGTGTTCGACAGATTGCGTGAGCGAAGTTTGGGGGGAATATTGGTGTTAAAGCTTCCTGATTTTCAATTCAATGGCGTCCAAACCCACATCAAAGAGGCAAAGAGGAGAGAGTTCTGGAACCACACCACCATCACGTACCTTCGACCGACGCAAATTCATAAGTGCCGCTGCCGCTGACCGTTACGATTATATGGTGTCAAAAGCGCTCACACCGGAGCGAGGGTTGGCACCGGACCATGTCGACGGTAAAATGATGCAACATATATATCAGAAAGGGTGGAATAAGTTCACGAAGGAACCCGAGGTCGCCGTTGTAAGTGTGGTCAAAGAATTTTATGCTAACGCAGAAGACAAGGCCCCTTTCAATGCTTTTATGCTAGGAAGATTAGTTCCTTTCAACACCGATGCCATCAACACATAGTATCAGTTAAGAGTGCCTAGACATTGCTAGTATGCTCATTTACGTGATCATGATCCGGATTATGAGGTTATTATGAAGGAAATGATAAAACCGGCTACCACATGGATCAAAGGTCACAAAGGAGGCACGGTTTTTCACAGCAAGGATCTCAGCAGGTATGGAAAGATATGGTATGCATTCTTGTGTGCCAAATTATTTCCATCCACACACACGTCAGACGTGACCAAGGAGAAGGCAGTGCTCTTGTATGCCATTGTAAAAGATTTCATCATCGACGTTGGGGAATAATCAGTTTTTCAATCTGACGGTGCTTACGAGGATAATTCTCGGGCGGCTTGCCACACCCATCACTCATTTATGGGTTGTGTAGGCAAGCGGGAGTTAGATGGTCCGATGATGAGATTACCCAAATGTCACTTCAGACACTGGATTCAAAAATGATTGCACAATATGCAGTATGGCCCGGAGGTGAATCACACCCTAGAGGGTTAGGCTTTATATTTCTATCAGCTTCGGAGGATGAGGCTGTCGCCTCCGACAGCTCGGATGACGAAGAGTTCCAGGAGGCGGCACCAATAGGAGAGGAAGGAACAGAGGCACCACCACAGTTCGAATCTATATCTAGCCCTCAGTTCCTCAACTTTCAACGTCAAGTGGATGCATAAAACAAGATAGTACGAAGAAAGATGCGGTGACTCGCAGCGAGGTAGTACCATATGTTTGAAGCCATGAACCTATCGTTCGCCTCATTGAACACGACACTCCAAAACTTCAATCTCAATGCTCAATTCCAATACCAGTAGCCAGCCCCAATGCCAAGGTTTCCACCAAGTGACTCTGATGAAGAAAAACATACACCACCACCCCAAGCTTAAATGGATTACAGGGAAATCCTCATATTTTTATTGCTAAATCTGTACAATGAGGGCATTGTAATTTTCAAGTTTGGGGGGATTTAGTTTCATGTTTGTATTTCATGTTTGCATATTTAACTTCATTAGTTAGGTTTGCATAGTAGTTCATTGTTTAGTTTTAAGATGATTAAATGTTTCATTCATGTAATCATGTAGTTGCATAGTAGCTTAAGAGCATAAATAGTTTTTATTTATTGTTACATTCATGTTATGTTTACCATACATATAAAAAAAATTAGTTAAGTATTGTGTTAATTTTGTATATGTCCAGCAGTTGTTGTAGTTCATTTTATTTTGGCCAATGATGAGATTGAGATTAAGTCGACAAGTACAGTACTGATTATTAGAACCTTAATGTAGTTTATGTTATGAATTGGATCTAGTTCTTGTTTGAAATTGATATAAAAAGGGTAGCACGTTAATAACATCTGTGTTGACTGATTAGTTCAAATTGATAGATAAAGGGTTTCTAAAGGATAATGTTAGTGTAAATGAGAAAATGACAATGATAGACAGTGAAGACGAAGAATTAGGCAAAAGCCTAAGTTTGGGGGGATAAATGTGGGATACATTAGCTTCATAAAAAATAATAATAAATAAATAAATAAAATTTGTGGCTAGTCTTGTTTCGGGGCCATTGTTACTTGAGCAAGTATGCCCGAGGGAATGTTTCTACACCTAGCGCCCTAAGGTCTTATATGGTATGAGAGTCATTGGTTGAAAGCTCGCTAAGGGGTAGCACTGTTAGCCTAATGGAATGAGACATTGCACAGTCATGATTTAAAAAAAATAATAAAAATAAAAATAAAACGGAAAATAAGTGCAAAAAGCCCCAGTGGATATATATATATATATATATATATATATATATATATGAATAAAAATAAAGCATAAGTACCCTATGTGAACCCTTGATAGTGGTGGTTGCTTGGTTTTAGTTAGAACTCGTCTGCTTTTTAACTTTTTGAGTATACTCTGTATGATTCCTTATAAGAAATTGGTTATGTATTAAATTTGAATTTTTATTAAATTTGAATTTGTTTCAGTTAGCATGGATGTTGATCACACACACACTATACCAGTGATAATGGTTTAAGATTCGGGGATTAATAAGGAACTATCACTTGGTTTTGATATGGAGTGTTGTAGTGTTTGTTTTATTTCTCTGAGGCCGGTTATAAACTTTGCTTTTATGATGACTGCTGGATGCGTAAGCATAAAGGTTAGATGTATTGCATCATCGTCGCATTGCATTGCATAGTATGTTAGTTTGTTTTGTTCTCGAGGACTAGCACGGTTTAAGTTTGGGGGATTTTGATAAGTGGGTTTTATACCCACGAATCGGTTCCAAATTCAAGTTTAATCGGTGTTAATTCCTTACTTTTATGTTACTTTTTACTTGTTTATTGTTATTTCGTGTGTAGGTTTGGTGGTGTGCATTTGATCAAAAAAAGGGCGGACTTACGGTGCAATGTGGCAAGAAATTGTGCAAGTTTGGAGCAATACATGACCATCTAGCAGAACACTACTATTGCCCACGGGTTGGCCTTTTATGTTTTTACACCACCAGGGAAATGGGGTCTTAAGTCGATTATTAGAACGCATGCCGTAGGAAATGGCTAATTATTAGAAGCAACACCCGCTGTATGGGGTCCGAGAAGTCGATTGGTTTAGTTGGTTTCAAATGCTACAAACGTGGAGCTTAAGTGATGGTAATGATTTGGGACTCATATTAGCATGGAATTGTAATCAGAATACGTGTCTAAGTATATAATTAATAACAAATACAAGATGGAGAGAGATATACAAGGCAATTAATAGAGCAAATAGACGGATTTTCAAAGCAAGCATTGGAGGAAGATAATTAAAGGATTTTCGTATCAATTGCAAATTAGGCTGAAGAAAAGGGTGGTTCTGGATTTATTCTTTTCTTTTAGTTTATTTGTAATTGAAAGGATGATATCTTTAATTTATTCCATGTTTATTTCATTTATGATGAACTAATTAACTTTTTAGGCTTATGACGGATCTTTAAGTGAAACGATAGTTATGTAACTTTGATTTTCAGTTTAATATGCTATTCCTCGGTTTATCTATATTAATTTGTGCTTGAATTTATGAATTGCCTGATCAACAATTCTTTGTGGACTTGTATGGATTCGAGAGAGGAAGTACGAGTCTACACTTAGTTAATATAGCATGTGTTCTTGAATTTTGTGAATGAACAAAATCTTGATGGATGTTAGGGTAGAGATATGGCTTAACATCGCATGTAATCGAATAGAGAACTTGAACTTAAACCTTATTTGATTGTAATTCACATAGAGATATAGTGAGTTAGTTAATTAAGGTGTTTAATTTAATTCTATCTAAATTGTGGATTTAAGTTAATATGGTGTTAGTACATTGAGATATGGCTAATTCTATTTTTGTGTTCTTGATTAATAAACTGAGATAGTAAATTAAACTGGAATAAAGGATAATAATCAGAGTGAAGCTTAGGGTGAAGTTGTAAGCCTAATTCTCCAATATTTGTTTAGAAATTCAGTCTTTGAGATTTGTGATTGTTTTGTGAGCTTAGTATTTTTAATAATTTTAGTTTTTAAAATTTTAATCATTAATTTGGATAGTTTAATAAAATTGGGATTAATAGAAAATTGGTAATTGTGAGGTTGAAATTCTTACTATTTTCTCTGTGGGAACGATACTCTACTTACTATTATATTACTTGTTGACCACGTATACTTGCGTATTGTGCGTAATTAGATTTTACCAAATAGTAATCATTGCAAACAAACATAACCTTAAAGTTTTAATTTTATTTAGTGGGGTTAATTAGAGTTTTTAACTATTTAATAATTAAAATAAATAGAATAAACTAGAGTTTAGTGGCATAAGTAATTGTTTCATCATTTTTATTTTTATTTTTATCATAAGTTATTTATACAACTTTCTCAAAAGTAACTACTTCCCTCCTCTCTTTATAATATAGACAACATTTAGTACGACGCATTAAATTGAAAACTTCATCTAAAAAATCACTAAAAATGACGTAACTTAAAGTAATAAGTGATACATTTATAAATATGGTGGGATTCAACAAATAGAAAATTAAATATACTTAATCAAAAATATATCATGTATTAATTTAAATGATTTTTAAATTAAATTATGACGGTTAATATTTTAACAAGTAAATTTCGTAATTTTACGAGATCATTTCACATGAATAATAAATAAGATCCACACTCATATAATTAAAGTCTTATATAAATATTAAATTTGCCTATAAAAAGTAACAATTATTTATATTATATACTCTGCCAAACTACTGTATCCTACAGCCATATTTTGAAAAGAATAAGACCGTTATGCGTTAAAAGGCACGTGTTATATACAGTCTCTCAATTCTCTCCATTTGAAAGCGGCTGAAGGATTCTCACAATTTGAATTTCAATTGAGAGAGCAAAATAGAGACCAATCGTTCAACAAATCAGAAGTTCGATTTGAATTTCATAGTAGCGGCTACTTACAGAGACAGAACAACAACAAATAGTTCAACAAATCAGATGTTCAATTTTAATTGTGTTCTAGGGTTCTTCAAATTCAATTGAATAGTACATAAACACCACGCCACGCAGTCCCGGAGCCCACGCCGCACGATTGTAATAGGGAGATAGTGGATGACTTTGATATCAATTGTTACAAATTATGGGAGAGTCACACTTTAAAAGCTATCTATTAAGTTGGAGAGCCCAAAGTTTATAAATAGCTCTCATACCATCGATGTAGGATACAAGTCTCATACTTTGTAATTAGGATCATAACATTAACCTTGCTTTTATTGATTCTTAATTTTGTTTTCAAGAGAAGTAATTCATTTGAATATTTTCTTCTGTGAGGAGTTCGTTCGGTTTCTCTTGCGTTCTAGGTTCTTTAAATTCTTTTACCTCTATTTTATTTATTGTTTATGATGATTATAAGGTCTTCTATTTCTTTTGATTATTCTATACTTACATCTTTTTTATCCATGTGTGTTCATTGAATCCTATTTTTTGGTATATATTGATGCTTAAATTTTGATATCAAGAGACCGTAATTCATTTCAATGTTTTCTTCTCTGTGGAGTTAGTTTTATTATTGTCTGGTTGTATTCTCTTACATATTTTTTATATAATTTTTGTAATGATGTCATATTGGGTCTCTGATTTCTTTTGATTATTCAACAATTACATTTTTTTCTGTGCTTGTGTTCTGTAAACCATTGTTTTTTTGGTGTATAATGATTCTTAGAATTTTGATATCAAGAGAAAGTAATTCATTTGAATATTTTCTTATATGTGGAGTTAGTTTTTTGAATATTTGGTTGTATATTGGTTTAGATTTGTTGGTTTGTTACACCCTTATTTTACTCAATCCAAGTTGTATAAGGTGATTTCATGGACTGCAGAAAAATTTTAAATACGATTTATGACATACTTCCGCTCTATTTACAATTCGACTGGATGTATGTCTTGTTTTTGCAAATCAACAATATGTACACAGCTTCTATTTTGGTTATGGTGTTATTGGTTGTAAGAATATCATCCGTGTCTTTTCCATTAGTATTGGTCAAAGATATATACAATACATATGCAATATTCTAGAATATTCTAGACAATATTCTAGGCAATATCCTAGGCTACAATACAGGAAGATATACATGAGTATGATCTACATACTAAAAATATATATATATATATATATATATATATATATATATATACAAAGATTACTTTACATAATCTAATACACCCCCGCAGTCGAAGCGGGAGGTTGTCGGACGCTTAGACTGTAAGACCCCAAATTATTAATAAATGAAATTTATTTTCCTCTATTTATTATTTTGAAATAGTAAGGGTCGATTTGATTAATGTGGATAATTATGGGTAAAATACGCAAATATTTGAATAAGCAAGTGGTTATAAAATATTCATTATTATCGGGGAATATTCGTTTGGTCGTGGAATATTCGTGATCGTCGGGGAATATTCGCAAATGCTGACGGCCTTTTCTTTTGTGGGCCCCATAACTGAAAAGCGATTGGATGAAGAAAGCGACAAATATAAGTTGTTTATAAATAACTGGCGTAGTTATTACCGCTAATATCTCTTGTTGGAATACCCGGTTGGTTAAAACACACTAATACTGGCGTTGTTGAGCGAAGAAGACACGGTATTGCACCAATTATTGATTCTTACGTAAGAAGGCACTACTCAATAATTATTACGGTAATTCTTATTGATTATTTTATTTTATTGATTCAATAATTGTTGCGTTGATATTTTATATCATTGTTGTTTCAATAATTGTCATTACACGATATTTTTTATTATCGAAGCAATAATTCATATTATCTGAATAATATTATTGGATAACATTATTGGCAATGTCTAGAAAGTTACATTACAGGAGAGGTTTGGTCACCTAATTGCGCTACCAAGAAGAGGAGAAATTTTATTGGAAAGCCCCTCTTCCAGAGGCGCGCGGTTGTCAATAATGTGATTCTGTAATATTATTTGTGAATAATTAATTATTGATTTATATGATGAGGAAAATATTAATTTTATGTGGATATAGATGGAGAAAATTTTAAAATGACAATTGTTGAAAATTAATATTTTATCTTTTTACGATAAAATAATTCATTTAAATATATTATTTTAATAATATATTAACTGGTGATATTTTTAAAACGAATGTGGGATATATATGAGTATACGAGGAGGAAGAGTATTTTTTGTTGCAATAAATGTTTAAAACATGTTAAACATGTCGGTGGACCCCATTTCTCGATCGAAATTTGATTATAAATGTAAAATTGTCCGTATGTGGATTTTTGGTCAATTTCGCATTTGAATTTGGAAAACTTTCTTACGTAAAGTTGTAGAGAATTGAATTTCCTATAAAAAAGTCTCGAGATTGAATTTTTCGATAAAATGGCTATTTATTATGAATTATTGAAGTTCAAGTTCAAATAATTGATTTTGGAAGTTTTATTTATTTTATTAATAAAACGTTTTTTATATGTTGTGGGCATATTTAACATGTGCATGGTGGGTGAATTCAGATTCAAGATGTGGGCGTATGAATTTTGTTTATATATAATATTATTATATTCAATTTTCGCTTTGGTGTTCTAAGCAATTTCCTATAAATAGGGTGCTTAGGTTAGAATTGAAAATCACACAATTTAAATGAAGTTTTTTCTCTCTATATTATCGGCGTATTCTTGTGAGTATTTTGAGTATACTTTGAGTATTGCTACTATATGGCAAGTTCAAGTCATAGCCTATATCCAGGTGTTTCAACTAAAGTCTTGTCTTTTGAGTTAAGGGATGTTATTTTCTTCTCAAATGATATTATTTCTTCAATATCATTATCTTTGAAATATTGGTTGAAACTTTTATCAAATTTGGAACTTTTTCATGGAGTTTACTATTCATGAGTTACTATTCACGAGTTCTATATTCATGAGTTACTATTTACGAGTTACTTATTCACGAGTACTATTCATGAAGCGTGAAGATGTTTTTGTGGAATTTCTATCTTTTGGTGTCTGAGTTACTATTCACGTATATGGCACTATTCACGAATACGACACTATTATTAGAAAAATGAAAATTTTTCTTTTAAATCTAAAATATCTATCTCGGATACTAGCTTTGATTGTATCCATGTTTTGATCATTTTGAATTTTACACCCTATGATTATTTTTGAGGTATTTTTGGGCGTGGATAAAACAAAGTACGAATCCTTAATCCTTAATCCTTGTCATTTTTTTTCTTTGGATTCGTTTCTTTAAAATATTTTTCATCATCTTGATCTTAAATGATGATATTATGGAATATCTTTGGCCCTGTAGTGCAAAGATGAATGATTTTGAAGAATATCTTTGGCCGTAGTGCAAAAGATGAGCAGTGTTTAGATGAACATGACTAATCGATGAATATCTTTGGCTCAGTAGTGCAAAGATGAAAATTTGATTCCGGATGTATGTTGATTGATGTTCTGAGGGATAAAAGATGAGACGACGAACTTTTAAATTCATACATAGAAGATAGTAGTTGCATTCTCTACTTAACTCTTCTAATGAATTATTATTTCATTGCATGAATATTGATTTAAAATTTGTTGTCTATTGTATTCTATTAGTTTTTTCCTGTTGAAGACTAATGATAATTTGTTGTATATTATCTTAGTCATAATATTCTTTCTTGGGCTAGTTGAGCTCACCCTTTTCCTTTTTGTTCCATTTTCTTCTCGGGAGGTGAGAATGTAAGCGAAAGTACTAGTCGGGTATGGAATGAAGGTTCTAGAGAGAGTTGTTTAGTAGTCCTCACCATTTTGTAAAATAATGTATCAATAATTATGATGGGGATTTATTTGCGTGTGGCTATTGTATACAGATGGCAATATCTCGTATTTAAACTCACAGTTTATATGTTGTAATAATAAAGTTGTAGTTATTTACATACCATGTATTTGGCGACTCGAGAATGGGTTGGATGGAATGGACCTATTTTGGGGCGCCACGGTTGGTATCGAGCTTAGGGATATGATCTCTGGCGGAGATCGGGGAATAGAACTAGGAGGGAGAGCGAGTAAATCCTTCGCTAGTGTGTCCTACCTAAGCTTATTTGTTAGTTGGTCAAGTATATAGGGATATTATGTGATATATTGATTTCCTTAATTAACCCTTGTTTTATGACAATATTTGAGAATGTCGATTGAGAATATTAACAAAGTGGAGTAAATGAGACCGTGGAGATTCTCAGACTCACCAACGAGGAGAGCGTGCAACAGTGGCAATGTTCCTCCGTGAACAACACCACCGAAAGAGATGATGAACGAGGTGATGTTTAGAAGCTTTTTGCATTTCATGCAAAATCGACGAGGAGACTCGTGTTCAAAATCTGAGGAGGAAATGATAGCAATTCACGGGTGGTCACAAAACAAGCAGATTCAAAGAGTTGGGACCACTGTAAGTCTGGGAAAGCCGGATCCGATCATGGCGGAAACATGGGTCAAACAAATTACCAAGATATTCGATGTCTTGGGATGCACGGAGGAACAGAAAGTTCCATTCACTACTTTTATGTTTCAGAACGTATGGGTGATTCATGGTGGGAATCATGGAAGCATACCCATCCATCAATTTGCACTCAAAGATGTCATGGGAGAGTTTCAGAAATAGTTCAATGACAAGTACTTCCTCGAAAGTATTAAATATATGAAGGAAGTGGAGTTTATTAGATCGGAGCAGAATAACATGGACGGTGTCCCCCTGCACGAGGCGAAGTTCGCGGAGTTATCGAGTTTGCACCTCATTTGGTGGAGAATGAGGAACGTATGGCGGATGTTTCGAGAGGTTTGAAACCCCAGATACGTCAAGATCTCATTTCTCATAAATTTTCTCTATTCAGATGTTGTCAATAGGGCTCGGTTGTTAGAAGCGAGATAACGAGTACGTTCAACCGAGGGACCATAACCGAGGATCATCTAGAAGATAGCGAGTTATCGAATAACGATGATAAATGGAGAAAGAAGAATACTGACAAAGGCGGTAACCACTCCGGTGGTAATCGTGGCCATGAAAATAGAAGAAGCGAGTCGGGAGGAGATTTTAAAAGAGGAGATTCAACAACGACCATGTGAAGACGTCGCCGCCAAGAGAAACCGGTTCCAAGGAGGAGAAAAACCACCTACCGTGCAAGTTACAAATGCGGGAAAAAGGGACATATCACCAAACCGCCCACAACAGTTTAAGGTATGCTATAATTGTGGAAAAGAAGGACATATCGCCGAGATTAGACGATATCGAAACCAGATCCAAATGAATGGTGACTCAAAAGGATGTCCTAGAAAAGTCAAAGTCAACGATTCTCGGAAGAGCGTTTGTCGTGACCGGTCATTAAAATGCGAGGAACCCGAACGAAGTTAGCACGGGTTAGTTAATTATAAATTCTTGCGAAGTTTATACCTTTACTAGAATCTGGGTTCTACCCATTCTTTTATCTCTCTTGCTTACGCTTAACGTTTGAACTTGACTATGGAGAAATTAGACTTTGACCTATTTATGGAGACTCGTTAGAGAGAAACTTTCATTACATCCGTTGTTTAGAAATCTTGCTTGATTCAGGGTTGGCACTATCACATTACATGTTAACCTTATTTCTATAGAGATATTTGCTTTTGATGTGATTTTAAGGTTAACTACTCATCATGCCGAAATTGATTACTTTTCGTAAGGTTGTTAGTTTTCATATTCCTAAGCAAACCGTTATTCAATTCAAGCAATCAAACCATTGTAGTCAAACATTTTCATATTAAGCCATGAAGTCATTCGTTTATTACGGATGTCAAGTTTTCTTAGTCCATGTTATGGATTTGAATAAAGACACGTCGATTTGAATAATATTCCGTTGTTATTTATTTTTCCCGACGTATTTCTGAAGAATTTCTTGGTTTACTCCCAAAGACCGATATTAAATTTTGTATCAACTTTGAACCCAGACAAAACTCATTTCGAAAATCTCATATTGAATGGCTCTATTGAACTTCGTGAGTTAAAAATTCAACTATAGAATTTGGTACTGAGCCTTTATCCGGTGACTTCCTTTGTGGAATTCACCTAAGCGAGACTCTCCGTGGGGACGCCATATTCGATGCGATAGTAAATCGATAGGTGTCATTGTGACGTCTTTATCCAAGGTTGGGATATAAGTCACGATTGAGAACAACCTAAGTCAGTAATCGAAATCGTAGCTTTCTAGGCTTAGTTGGTTATTATCGGAGATTCGTTGAAGGATATTCTCGAATCGCTATTCCATTAACGCAGCTGACTCGTAGAGATACAAAATTCGAATGGAGCAAGGAATGTGGGAAGAGCTTCGAAGAACTCAAGAGGAGACTCATTTCAAAGACATGTTACACCATGCCATCCCGGAAAAGCTTAACGTGGTAGCCGACGTGTTGAGTAGAAGATTGTATACAAGTACGAGTACGATATTGTCAAAGACTCATTTCGTATAATTTACAAATAATAGAGATGGAGATGAAAACTCTAGTTACCCACGTGATGATATACAAGTATAATCGACTTTAATCGATAAAGTTAAAGCTGTTCAAGCTACACACCGGAGCTGATGAATTTGAAGAAAGAGGTGCAAGAAGTTGTTATTTCAAAAGCGAGAGAATCGGTGAGGTGAGGAAAGCTCAAACCTTCGATTTATTAATCCATTTAAAATTCTCGATCGAATAGGAACTGTGGCATATAGACTCGTTTTACCGCCAAGTATGACGCGTGTTCATAACGTTTTTCACGTATCGATGTTACGTAAATATGTGGACGACCCGAACCACGTCATTGAGTTAGAACCGGACGAGATAGCCGAAGACTTAACGTATGAAGAGGTACCTGTCAAGATTTTGGATAGGAAGGAGCATGTCCTACGTACGAAGGTCATACCACAAGTTAAAGTTTTGTGGAGAAACCATGCTATTGAGGAAATGACCTGGGAGTTGGAAACGGAAATGAAAGCGAGGTATTCTCATCTTTTCGAAACACCAGGTACGTACGTCAATTTCGAGGACGAAATTTTATAAGGAGGGGAGGTTGTAAGACCCCAAATTATTAATAAATGAAATTTATTTTCCTCTATTTATTATTTTGAAATAGTAAGGGTCGATTTGATTAATGTGGATAGTTATGGGTAAAATACACAAATATTTTGAATAAGCAAGTGGTTATAAAATATTCATTATTATTTGGGAATATTCGTTTGGTCGTGGAATATTAAATCGTGTCGGGAATATTAAATGCACATTTACTTGATCTTTTGTGGGCCCCATAACTGAAAGCGATTGGATTAAGAAAATGACAAATATAAGTTGTTTATAAATAACGGCGTAGTTGTTACTGCAATTATCATTGTTGGAATACCTTATTGGTTAAAACACACTAATCTATCTGGCGTTGTTGAACAAGAGTATTACGGTATTGCACCAATTATTGATTTTTACGTAAGAAGGCACTACTCAATAATTATTGTTACGAGTAATTCTTTATTCAATATTTTATTTTATTGATTCAATAATTGTTGCGTTGATATTTTATATTCTTTGTTGTTGTTTCAATAATTGTCATTACATTATTTTTTTATTATCGAAGCAATAATTCATATTATCTGAATAATATTATTGGATAACATTATTGGCAATGTCTAGAAAGTTACATCAAAGGAGAGGTTTGGTCACCTAATCATGTACAAGAAGGAGAAATTCTTATTGGAAAGCCCCTCTTTCCCTGAAACCGCCGGTTGTCAATAATGTGATTCGTAATATTATTTGTGAATAATTAATTATTGATTTATATGATGAGGAAAATATTAATTTTATGTGGATATAGATGGAGAAAATTTTAAAATGACAATTGTTGAAAATTAATATTTTATCTTTTTCGATAAAATAATTCATTTAAATATATTATTTTAATAATATATTAACTTGATGATATTTTTAAAACGAATGTGGGATATATGAGTATACGAGGAGGAAGAGTATTTTTGTTGCAATAAATGTTTAAAACATGTTAAACATGTCGGTGGACCCCATTTCTTGATCGAAATTTGATTATAGCTTTGTGAAATTGTCCGTATGTGGATTTTTGATCAATTTCATTTGGAATTTGGAAAAACTTTCTTCCGCAAAGTTGTAGAGAATTGAATTTCCTATAAAAAGTCTCGAGATTCAATTTTCTAATAAAATGGCTATTTATTATGAATTATTGAAGTTCGAAGTTCAAATAATTGATTTTGGAAGTTTTATTTATTTTTATTAATAAAACGTTTTTTATATGTTGTGGGCATATTTAACATGTGCATGGTGGTGGCTGAATTCAGATTCAAGATGTGGGCGTATGAATTTTGTTTATATATAATATTATTATATTCAATTTTACGCTTTGGTGTTCTAAGCAATTTCCTATAAATAGGTGCTTAGGTTAGAATTGAAAATCACACCGTAAAGCTCAAGTTTTTCTCTCTATATTATCGAAGCGTATTCTTGTGAGTATTTTGAGTATACTTTGAGTATTGCTATACGGTGCAAGTTCAAGTCATAGCCTATATCCAGGTGTTTCAACTAAATCTTGTCTTTCGAGGTAAGGGATGTTATTTTCTTCTCAAATGATATTATTTCTTCAATATCATTATCTTTGAAATATTGGTTGAAACTTTTTATCAAATTTGGAACTTTTTCATGCTCTGGGGTTACTTATTCATGAGTTACTATTCACGAGTTACTATTCACGAGTACTATTCATGAAGCGTGAAGATGTTTTTTGTGGAATTTCTATCTTTTGGTGTCGGAGTTACTATTCACGTATATGGCACTATTCACGAATACGACACTATTCACCGAAAAATGAAAATTTTTCTTTTCGTCTAAAATATCTATTCTGGATACTAGCTTTGATTGTATCCATGTTTTGATCATTTTTGAATTTTACACCCCTATGATTATTTTTGAGGTATTTTTGGACGTGGATAAAACAAAGTACTAATCCTTAATCCTTAATCCTTGTCATTTTGTTTCTTTGGATTCGTTTCTTTAAAAATATTTTAATCATCTTGATCTTAAATGATGATATTATGGAATATCTTTGGCCTCAGAGTGAAAAAGATGAATGATTTCTGAAGAATATCTTTGGCCCGTAGTGCAAAGATGAACAGGTGTTTAGATGAACATGACCAACTGATGAATATCTTTGGCCTGTAGTGCAAAGATGAAAATTTGATTCCAGATGTATGTTGATTGATGTTACAGGGATAAAAGATAGACGACGAACTTTTAAATTCATACATAGAAGATAGTAGTTGCATTCTCTACTTAACTCTTCTAATGAATTATTATTTCCGCTGCGAATATTGATTTAAAATTTGTTGTCTATTGTATTCTATTAGTTTTTTCCTGTTGAAGACTAATAATAATTTGTTGTATATTATCTTAGTCATAATATTCTTTATCGGGCTAGTTGAGCTCACCCTTTTCCTTTTTGTTCCATTTTTCTTCTCGGGAGGTGAGAATGTAACAGTACTAGTGTGGGTATGGAATGAAGGTTCTAGAGAGAGTTGTTTAGTAGTCCTCACCATTTTTGTAAAATAATGTATCAATAATTATGATGGGGATTTATTTGCGTGTGGATATTGTCAGATGGCAATATCTCGTATTTAAACTCACAGTTTATATGTTGTAATAATAAAGTTGTAGTTATTTCTGTACCATGTATTTGACGACTCAGAATGGGTTGGATGGAATGGACCTATTTTGGGGGCGTCACATAGACTGTCCCGAAAATCATCAAAAAATACGCACGGAAGTCCTTTAGTGAAAATGTTGGCAATCTGATAACGGGACGAAACATGGAGGACACAAACTTCTCCACGAGAAACTTTCTCACGAACAAAGTGAATGTCCATTTCAATATGTTTAGTTCGTTGATGTTGAACATGATTACCTAAGAGATATATCGCACTAACATTATCACAATAGACCTATGTGGCCTTGTTGACCGGACAATGAAGCTCCAATAAAAGATTCCGGATCCAACAAGACTCAGAGACAACATTAGCAACTCCCCTGTACTCTGCTTCAGCACTAGAGCGAGACAAAGTGGGTTGTCTCTTAGAGGACCAGGAAATTAGGTTGTCGCCGATAAAAATACAGTAGCCGGAGGTGGAATGTCTTGTGTCTGGGCATCCACCCCAATCTGCATCTGTGTATGAGACAAGTGTGTTGACAGGAGATTTATAGAGATGCAAGCCAAAGTCGAGGCTACCTTGTATGTAGCGTACAATGCGCTTAAGAGCATTCATGTGCTCCTCCTTCGGGTCATGCATATGAAGGCAAACTTGTTGCACGGCGTAGGAAATTTCAGGTCTGGTGAATGTGAGATATTGACGTGCACCAGCTAAACTCAGATAATGAGAGGGATCCTCGTAGGAAGGACCCGCAATTGCCCCTAACTTTTGCTTAGTGTCAACTGGTGTGGGACATGGCTTGCATGAAGACATACCAGCTCGAGCAATAATATCCTCTGCATACTTTCTTTGAGAAAGGAAAAGATAATCTGCATGACGAGTGACTGCAATTCCCAAAAAATAGCTCTGAGAACCTAAGTCTTTCATAGCAAACTCAGAGGCAAGGAGAGACATAATAGACTTTCGAAGAGCATCTGAAAAGGTAGTAAGTATAATGTCATCAACATAGAGTAGAATATACGCAATGTTCTTGCCATGATGATAAATGAAGAGAGAATGATCACATTTGCTGTGATAAAAACCAATCGTGGCAACATAATCTGTAAACTGCTGGTACCAAGCACGAGGAACTTGCTTAAGGCCGTAAAGAGATTTCTTTAGCAAATAGACATAATCTGGATGAGTATGATCTTAGAATCCCATAGGTTGATGCATATATAATGTTTCATTGAGATGGCCATGTAAGAAAGCATTCGTGACATCCAGTTGATGAATAGGCCAAGATTTAGACAAAGAAATGCTCAATACAATTCGAATGGTAGCCGATTTAACCACTGGGCTAAAACTCTCCTCACAATAAACTCTAATCTGTTGAGACCTGCCATCACCAACAAGACGGGCTTTGTGCCGCTCAAAAGAACCATCAGATTTCATTTTATGCCGAAAAATCCACATAGAACGAGTTATATTCACATCAGGTGGACGGGGTACTAACTCCCACGTCTTATTTTTAATTAGAGCATTATACTCATCTTATATGGCTGATTTCCAATTCAGGTAATTGAGAGCACTCACTGGGTTTCGTGGTAAAGGTGAAATAGATGTGGTAGTGGTAGCACTCAATTTGAATTGGCATTTAGGCTTAAAGATTCCATGTTGGCTACGAGTGGGCTTACGTTGGGATGGTGGATTTGGTTGGGGCTGTGGTCTTGCGTGTGTGGCTGGGCTCGGTGGAAGTGGGGCAGTTGGAGAATGGGCCTGCGGGTGAGGAGAGGAAGAGGGTGGGGTTTGTTGTTGGTCATGTTGTGATGACTGGGCCGGTTGAGGAGATTGGGCTTGTGAGAGAATAGGTTGTGGGGCTTGAGGCATATGCGGAGTAGGCTGATTTTGCATGTAGTGTAGTATGAGTGGTGAAATTCTAGAATCTGAAAAATCATACGAGGTGGTTGAGGGAGTATGTAATTTGGAGAATGGGAATTGAGTCTCATCGAAAATTACATGCCTCGAAATGATTATTTTTCTGCTCGACAAGTCCTAGCATTTATAGCCCCGATGATTAGAAGGATAGGCCAAAAAGACACAAGGTGTAGAACGGGCTTGCAATTTGTTAATGGTAGGGGAAGGAAAGAGAGGGAAACAGAGACACCCAAATACCCGAAGGTAAGAGTAAGATGGATTTTTCTGATATAGAATTTGAGTGGGAGATTTGTACCCTAATACCTTATTTGGAAGAATGTTGTGGAGGTAAGTTGCCAGTTGTAAGGCATGATGCCAAAAAGAGGGAGGCATGGAAGAATGGGAAAGTAATGTACGAATGATATTATTAATGGACTTTATTTTTCGTTCTGCTTTACCATTTTGAGGTGAAGTATGAGGGCAAGAAAACTGAAATTGCATGGCATTTGATTCACATAATTTTCTAAATGGACCATTATCAAACTCTCGCCCATTGTCACATTGAAAGTTTTTGATTTCCCTTTCAAATTGTGTTCATATGAATGCTTGAGAGGAGTGAAAAATGGAGTAAACCTGTGACTTGTGTGAGATTGGAAAAGTCCATAAAAAATTACTGTAATTATCAAGAAAGAAGACATAATAACGGTGCCCACATGAACTTAAAATGGGAGATGTCCATAAATCAATGTGAACAATATCAAAAGGCATAGTAGTAAAAGATAAAGAGTCACGAAATGGCAACTTAATGTGCTTCCTAAGGGGACAAGAATGACAAAATGAGTTACAGGCCTTATTACATTTAATGAAATTGCTACTACACAGAGAGCAAAGAAAAGTATCTCCCGGATGACCTAGGCGAGAATGCCATAAACTAGGAGAAACAACAGCAAAAATAGAGGGTGTTATGGCCCGAGTTTTGGTGGTGATAGGATAGAGTTCTCCCGAGCTCTCACAACGCATTAGATGCCTCCCTGTCTGTAAATCATTCACAGAAAATCCAAACGGATCAAACACAACTGAAACCATATTATCAGTAGTGAATTTTTGAACATAAATAAGATTTTTGATGAGGTTTGGAGCATGGAGTACGTTGTTTAGGTTTAAAGGGGGATTAGGAGGGTGAAGGGAGGTACTACCATAACCATAAATTGGAATTGTGCTACCATTACCAACAATAATACCATGATTTTTGCTCAAATTAAAATACGACGTGAGAGTACCTTGATTTGCCGTCATGTGAGAGGTAGCACCGGTGTCCATGTACCAATGTTCATCCGGTTGGGAGATAGAGAGAGTGTAAATTGCGGCGTCGATGTCCGTGGGAGCATAGCCAACACTTGGAGGGGCGGCTGACATTTGATATGCTTGTTGTGGCCTTGGTCCAAGAACCCCTACTTATCTTGGTTGACGTTGTTGCCACGGTGACGTCGGGTATGGGTTGGGCGGTGTTGCCCACGATTGTGGCGTCCAGGCGGCCCAAGAAGGGTACTGCCACTGCTGGGCAGACTACTGTTGTTGTTACGGGATGCCACGTCCCCCATCGCGGCTTCCACGACCACGATTGTTGTCGCGTCTACCGCGGTTATTGCCCTTCTTGCCGCGATTGACGCTATTTCGACTGTGTAAAGAACCACCTTGCTGAGCGGTGGATCCGTGGCTGATAGTAGTATCATCTGCCAATGGTTAAGGAGCCGCAATTAGGGCAGTACTGCACTCCCGTGCTGCGCGCTTTGCCATGCTTGTTTCCTCTAAAACGAGCATTGAACGAGCCTTAAAGAAAGGGGAAGCGGATCGCTGTGTTGAATCAAAGTAGCGACTCCACCATAGGCATCGTTCAGGCCAGCGACCATCTGAAGAACCAATCTTTGGTTCAAGACCGGCGCCCAGACATTCTTGAGTTGATCGGCAAGTGTTGGGTAAAATCTAATTACGCACAGCACGCAAGTATACGTGGTCAATAAGTAATAAAGTGATAACTTGAGTATCGTTCCCACAGAGAATTATTTAATAAAAATCACCAAGTACTAACCTGTAACCAATTCAATCTTATTTAAACGAATGAATTTCAATTTATAAGTAAACTAATTCTAATTACCACTAGTTAAATTAAGATTACGAAGATTTAAGATCACAACTTCACTTATTGCTTCATTTAAGTTAACACAATTCTCATCAATTATTCTCTATCCTGAATTGTTAATCAAGAACACTAAAGCAGATAAAACAACCTCTCGATGCATAATACCCATACTCACTTAAATCCACAGATGATAGAATTAAGCAAGACACCCAATTAACTAATCCACTATATCTCTATGTGAATTACAATTAAAATGGATTTAAAGCACAAGTTCTCTATAAGATTACATATGGCGTAAAGACATATCTCTATCCTAAACACGAATTATGAATTCCATCTATGCAGAAATCACAAACACATGTTATCATGACCCGATCAAAACCTATACTTCATCTCTCGAGTTCATATAGATTATCACGGTAATTAATAGCTATAAAATTAAGCAGTTAAGGACAAATCATAATAAACAATCCAAAAATAGCTAATAAGACTAACAAAGAAGCATATCAAAGTAAACTACACAATAAGATCCATAGTAATCTCAAAATAGAGTTTAATTCATAAATGAACTAGAATCCATCATCCACAATTGATTAAGCATTAAAAAGATACAAATACAAAAAAACAAGAAAATAGAATTGAGATAAAAAATCTGCATTCTCTTGCTTCCAATTTGATTCTCTAATGATAATCAATAGCTTCAATCTTCAATTCTAATCTAATCTAGGGTTCCGAATCTAAGAAAGAAAGTAAAGAATAAGTTAATAGAAATCTATCCCAAGAGGGATTTAATGGAATCTTAGAACAAGCCTATATATCCTCTTTTATGCTTCTCATCATGTATTTATAGTTCTAATGGATACCCTAGCAAGTTAGGTAACTAACAATCCTATTCTAGCTCAAATTGGACATCAAATCACCCAAATCAGCTGTGTCCCCGCCGAACAGCGCACCCCGCGCTCTTCCTATGCTATTTTGGGTGCGGCCTCATTCATTTGAAAGAGTAGTTTCGGAGGCCGTCAAGGCTTCCTAGCACACATCCAGCGGTACTCTATTTTCTGCTGCGACGTCCTTTGGTAAAACAGGAATAACTTTTGATCCGCTAGGAGTTACGGGGACCGCAACCTATCAAATCAAAGATATTGACGAGATCTACAACTTTCATTCTTTGAGAATTGACAGATTCGGATTGGATCAAGGCGGAAATAGGGATTAAAGTAGATGCTATGTAAATGGCAAACATGACAACTCTTAGCTTTGATCTTCGTTGATAAAAAGGCCATAACTGTCACATCTGAACTTCGATTGGGATGATTTAAGATGTTCCAGAAAGCTAAGAAGTAGATCTACAATAAAATATAAGTTCCAATCCAAGAACATGCATCCAACGTAGTGTTAAAAGTCCTTCAATATTCCCTTCTTGCATTTTCTTGCGTAATTTAGTCCAAAAGATGTCCGAATTGTTTTCCTTTGCTTCTTTATGCCAATGTCATGTCATAGCCTACAAAATAACATAAAATATATGAAAAGTAACTAAGAAACATGAATATAAGCAACGGTGCAAAAAACTTATTGGGTAAATTCTAATTACGCACAGCACGCAAGTATACGTGGTCAACAAGTAATAAAGTGATAACTTGAGTATCGTTCCCACAGAGAATTATTTAATAAAAAGCACCAAGTACTAACCCGTAACCAACTCAATCTTATTTAAACGAATGAATTTCAATTTATAAGTAAACTAATTCTAATTACCACTAGTTAAATTAAGATTACGGAGATTTAAGATCACAACTTCACTTATTGCTTCATTTAAGTTAACACAATTCTCATCAATTATTCTATATCCTGAATTGTTAATCAAGAACACTAAAGTAGATAAAATCACCTCTCGATGCATAATACCCATACTCACTTAAATCCACAGATGATAGAATTAAGCAAGACACCCTAATTAACTAATCCACTATATCTCTATGTGAATTACAATTAAAAAGGATTTAAAGCACAAGTTCTCTATAAGATTACATATGGCGTAAAGGCATACCTCTATCCTAAACACATATTATGAATTCCATCTATCCAGAAATCACAAACACAAGCTATCATGGTCAGATCTAAACCTATACTTCATCTCTCGAGTTCATATAGATTATCACGATAATTAATAACTAGGAAATTAAGCAGTTAAGGACAAATCATAATAAACAATCCAAATATAGCTAATAAGACTAACAAAGAAGCATATCAAAGTAAACTACACAATAAGATCCATAGTAATCTCAAAATAGAGTTTAATTCATAAATGAACTAGAATCCATCATCCACAATTGATTAAGCATTAAAAAGATACAAATAGATAAGAAAAGAAATTAGAATTGAGATAAACAAGTCTTCATTCTCTTGCTTCCAATCTGATTCTCCAATGATAATCAATAGCTTCAATCTTCAATTCTATTCTAATCTAGGGTTCCAAATCTAAGAAAGAAAGTAAAGAATAAGTTAATAGAAATCTATCCCAAGAGGGATTTAATGGAATCTTAGAAGTAGCCTATATATCCTCTTTTATGCCTCTCATCATGTATTTATAGTTCTAATGGATACTCTAGCAAGTTAGGCAACTAACAATCCTATTCTAGCTCAAATTGGACATCAAATAACCCAAATCAGCTGTGTCCCTGTCGAACAGCGCACCCCGCGCTCTTCCTAGGCTATTTTGGGCGCGGCCCCCGCTACTGTAGCAGAGTTTCTGGAGGCCCGACGCGCTCCTAGCACGGTCCGCGCTACTCTGTTTTCTGCTACGACGTTCTTTGGTAAAACAGACATAACTTTTGATCCACTAGGAGTTAGGAGGCCCGACACCTATCAAATCAAAGATATTGACGAGATCTAAAACTTTTATTCTTTGAGAATTGACAGATTCGGATTGGATCAAGGAGAAAATCGGGATTAAAGTAGATGATATGTAAATGGCAAACATGACAACTCTTAGCTTTGATCTTTGTTGATAAAAAAGCTATAACTCTCACATCTGAACTCCGATTGGGATAATTCAAGATGTTCTGGAAACCTAAGAAGTAGATCTACAATAAAATACAAGTTTTAAGCCAAGAAAATGCAACCAACTTGGTGTTAAAAGTCCTTCAATATTTCCTTCTTGCATTTACTTGTGTATTTTAGTCCAAAAGATGTCCGAGTTGCTTTCCCTTGCTTCTTCATGCCAATGTCATGTCATAGCCTACAAAATAACATAAAATGTATGAAAAGTAACTAAGAAACATGAATATAAGCAACGACACAAAAAATTTGTTGGTTAAAATCTAATTACGCACAGCACGCAAGTATACGTGGTCAACAAGTAATAAAGTGATAACTTGAGTATCGTTCCCACAGAGAATTATTTAATAAAAATCACCAAGTACTAACCCGTAACCAATTCAATCTTATTTAAACGAATGAATTTTAATTTATAAGTAAACTAATTCTAATTACCACTAGTTAAATTAAGATTACGAAGATTTAAGATCACAACTTCACTTATTGCTTCATTTAAGTTAACACAATTCTCATCAATTATTCTCTATCCTGAATTGTTAATCAAGAACACCAAAGCAGATAAAAGCACCTCTCGATGCATAATACCCATACTCACTTAAATCCACAGATGATAGAATTAAGCAAGACACCCAATTAACTAATCCACTATATCTCTATGTGAATTACAATTAAAAAGGATTTAAAGCACAAGTTCTCTATAAGATTACATATGGCGTAAAGACATATCTCTATCCTAAACACGAATTATGAATTCCATCTATACAGAAATCACAAACACATGCTATCATGATCAGATCAAAACCTATACTTCATCTCTCGAGTTCATATAGATTATCACGGTAATTAATAGCTATGAAATTAAGCAGTTAAGGACAAATCATAATAAACAATCCAAAAATAGCTAATAAGACTAACAAAGAAGCATATCAAAGTAAACTACACAATAAGATCCATAGTAATCTCAAAATAGAGTTTAATTCATAAATGAACTAGAATCCATCATCTACAATTGATTAAGCATTAAAAAGATACAAATACATAAAAAAAGAAAATAGAATTGAGATAAAAAATCTGCATTCTCTTGCTTCCAATCTGATTTTCCAATGATAATCAATAGCTTCAATCTTCAATTCTAATCTAATCTAGGGTTCCAAATCTAAGAAAGAAAGTAAAGAATAAGTTAATAGAAATCTATCCCAAGAGGGATTTAATGGAATCTTAGAACAAGTCTATATATCCTCTTTTATGCCTCTCATCATGTATTTATAGTTCTAATGGATACCCTAGCAAGTTAGGTAACTAACAATCCTATTCTAGCTCAAATTGGACATCAAATCACCCAAATCAGCTGTGTGCACGCCGAACAGCGTGCCCCGAGCTCTTCCTAGGCTATTTTGGGCGCGGCTCGCACTACTATAGGAGAGTTTTTAGTGGCCCAGCGCGCTCCTAGCACAGTACGCGCTGCACAATTTTCTGCTGCGACGTCCTTTGGTAAAACAGGCTTAACTTTTGATCCTCTAGGAGTTACGGGACCGCAACCTATCATGTCAGACCCCAGATTTTATCAATAAAAATTCAAATTTTGTCGAAATAATTTTTTAATATTATGGTGTGAATTTGAGATAATATTATAGTTGTGGGTAGTATTTATAAATTTTGCAAAGTATGCAAGTGGTTATATTATATTCGATTGGTCTGGGGAATATTCGGTTTAGCGGGGAATATTCATACAACTACTCAATCATTGGTGGACCCATAATGTAATTATTGTCGGATTGAGAAAGCGACAAAATATTTTATTGAAATAACGACGGAAGTTTTACCGTGGTTCTTGTTGAACTACTCGGTAGTAAAAAATGCGATGAAAGAACGTGTGGTTACATAAGAAGCATACCGGTATTGATTATTGATGCTTATGTGAGAAGTCACTCGGTTTGATTCCATTATTGCCGATTAATAATATGAATTATTATAGCGATAATGACGTTTTGTTTTATTCAGTATTATTAACGTAATAAAAGCGAAACATCTTTTATATAAAATAGAATACTTTATTAAAGTTATTCTATAAATAGAATATATTATATTTTATTATGCATAGTGTTGCATAGTGTTTTGCATAGTGTTTTGCATAGTATTGCATAGTGTTTGCATAGTAAAATGTTTTTATATAAATAGAATATATTATATTTTATTTAAAAGATTTTCTTTAAATATGGACCGTCCGATTAAAGTAAATCAAACTGGACCGTTCATGGATTAGTTACTATGCATTCCATTTTCCTATAAATAGAAGCTCATTCCTTCATTATTTTCTTATTTAATTCATTGAAACTCTAGAGAGAGAAATTATAAAGAGAAGCTATAGAGAGAAAGTTATAGAAAGAAGAAGAGTATTCGCTACTTCACTACTTCTATATTAGGTTCTTTTACGGTGAAGGGTGTTATTCTTTCTTCTTGAAGAGAACTTCATTATTCCATTCATTATTATTCATTGGAATAACTGTAAAAGTGGCATACCCTATACATAACTCAGACACGCGGCATACCCTATACTTGGTGAAATCCTTATGTTATTCCATTGCTTATTATTACATTGGAATAACTGTGATACTGTGATTTACCCTATACTTGGTGACATTCTTCTATTATTACATTGGAACATCTCATGCATGTGTTTTACACCGGACCTGGTTCCGCTTTTTATTATTCTGTTGGAACATCCGCTCATGTGTTTTACAGGACTGGTTAAAATCTTTATCATTCATTGGAATATCCTATCTGTGTGTTTTACAGGATCCGGTTCCATCTTTATTATTCTGTTGGAACATCCGCTCGGTGTGAATTTCACCGACTGGTTCCGTTATTATTATTCTGTTGGAATAACCGTCTATCAAGCACCGCATGCATGGTGATTTCTTTTGTTATTCCATTCTTTATTATACCCGGTTGGTTAAAACTTTGACTTCTATACTCCATGAAATTAGTAGAATATCCTTGATATTTGCGTTTCATCCAAAGATCTTTCATGGAAATATTCTTCCGATCATTATTGAATTTTACTCTACTTACTTGAAGATCATGTTGACAATTTGGACGTTAATAATTCATGGATTAAATAATTCTTGAACTTGTTTTATTGAATTATTATGTCATTGTCATCATCCTCATGTTATATTATGTTATCTTTGGCTTACGTGCATAGATGAACTTAGTATGATTATGACCAGGATCATTCGGTATAATCATGACTTGATATAAATGATGTGACAAAAGTCCACAGTGGCCTGTAATGCAGTGATGGACAGTTTTTGGTATGATTATGACCAGGGGTGATTCGGTATAGTCATGACCATTGATAATTTGATGAAAATCCTTGACCGTGGTACAGGGATGATTAGATGTGGTGGTTTATTTAGCTGAGTCTCAGCGATAAAAATTGATGAAAACCTTTTAAAACCTAAAAGATAGTAGACTTTATTCTCTACTTGACTCTTTTAATGGATTGCTTATTCACTGCAGATTAAACCTGGTTGTCTATTGTATTTTATCGGTTTTAACATTGTTGAAGGCTAATGATAATTTATTCGCATTATCTTAGTCATAATATTTCATCGGGCTAGTTGAGCTCTCACCTTTTCTTTCACCGTTCTCTTTAGGAATTGAGAACATAATCGGGACGAGTCTGGGAACGTAAGTAATGGTCCAGAGGATAGCATTAGTAGTCCTCACTATTCTGTGAAATAGTGTGATAATAATTATAATAAGGACTCCTTTTGAGTTTGTATAATATCTAGTAGACAATATTTGTATTCAAACTCACAGTTTATGTCGTATTGTACCACGGCGTTAGGTTAGTAAGTTGTATTTGAATTTATGTACCATGTAAGTGGCGACCCAAGATGGGTGACGTATACCTAATTTTGGGGGCGTCACAGTTGGTATCAGAGCTTAGGGATATGATCCCTGGCTAAGATGCGAGATAAGAACTAGGAGGGGAGAGACGGGGAATTTCCTTCGCTAGTATGACCTACCTAAGTTTATTTGTTATTTAATTGGTCGGTCAGAGTATAGGGATAATATTTGATATATTAATTAACCCTTTTGCTTCACAGTTCCTTTCAGGTAATAAGAGTGTAGCTAGGTCGAGCGGGGTAATAAAGATTGGAATAGAGCGGTGGTCATCATTTAGTAGTTATATTTGGTGAATCAACTAGGGTGAGGCGAACCCAACGTTGGAAGAGTGTTTTGCCACTATCATACAAGATGTCTAATGACATACAACCTCGTGTCATCATAAGATGTGGTTGTGCTCATCCACTTCTTTGAGTATATTTACTGAGCACTACCTATATGATCTTGGTGTTTGTTTGAAGTATAATTCTCAATTTGAGACAGTGGAGATAATGATAAATCAAGAGAAGACTCACCATTGAGAAGAATATGATAGTAATCTTCTCATTTTTCTTTGGGGTCTATTGGGTAAACCAAGAATAATTCTATGGCCATATGATATCTATCATAACCTAGAAGCATGGCCTCCCATGTACGAAGGTTTCCTTGAGCACTTCCCAAAGATTCTAATTTCTAAAACAGTTTTTGACTATACATTTATGTAAGGTGTCATTGTGACGTGCTTATCCAAAGTTGGGATGAAAGTCACGGTTGGTATCAATGTGACGTACTATCCAAGTCTTGGATGAGAGTAATGATTTTGAATGATATTTCTATCATTAATAAATTTCTGGCGTATTCTTGAAGACTTCTTAGCCTACCCTAGAGCGTGAAATCGAATTTTGTATTGACCCCAGTACAAAACCCATTTCTTAAACCCTCAAATATTTCTTCAACTAAAATGAACAGTTTACGTGGTTTATGATGAAAGTCATAATAAAAGCATTGGACTAATTAAAATCATGGGTATATGAAGTATTAGTAAGTGTTATGATGAGTTATGTTGGTTATTATGTGAAAACATGAAAGTTTCTTAGAAATCACAAAGAGTTGAAAATCAGATTTTGGTGAAAAACGTAACATGAAATTCAATTGACCATATCTCCTATTATATTTTAAATTTTTGAATGTGGTCAAGTCCTAGAGTTAGATCTATGAGTTACCTAACTAATCCAAGTGGAATTACTGGAAAAGGTGTTGTAGATTTTTGTGTGGACTGATTTTAGCAAAGGAGGCCAAAGCTGTAAATTTCAAAAATGCTACTGCCCAGAAACTTTAAGGGACTGTTTCAGCCACTTAAATTATGAGAAAAATTCTGGGTTTTTGGGACATGAAGGTATATGGTATAAAGTACCTCCTGTCCAAAAATGAGCTCATTCTGACTTAAAATGAGCAAGTTATGACTCTTTCAATATTTAGGTTTTTCCGACGAAAAACGCTATAACCGGAGTTCTATAACTCCGATGACCATGAAATTTAAACTAGAAGCTCACGTTAACATGTGTAAGGTCCTGCCAAGATTTGGGAATTTTTGGAGTTAAACTTGAGGTAGCTAATTTCTTAAGGAATTAAGTGGAAATTGATTTTTGAAAAATAGTAAATGAATTTTAAAAATTCCGAGAAAAATATATTTTCATTATGGGACTATATTATGCTAAATCCCAGAAAAGAAATATTTTTGGGACTGATTTGGTATTTTTCATGAAAATAGTTTAATTACTGAACATATGAGTTAAATATGTTATGTGAAGTAACAAAGTTGAAAATAGGATTTTATGGCTAGAGAATCCTATATAGAGTATATGCATATTTTTTTTGATGAGGATTTGATAATTGGTGATGATATCTTATGAGTATGGCATTTTGAATGATTAAATGCATTATATGGTAAAGCGTAAACAATTGAGATAAATTGTTTATAAATTTAAGAAGTGATTAAAATATTGTTATAATATTAATGTTATTAGATTATGAGATTATTAAGTGATTGATAACATGGGGATATTCTTGAATCCTGGATAAATTATATTATAAATGTTTAATATTTATCCTTTATCTCATTTGATTGATTCTTTATATCATTATCTTCATGTTTATATTATGTTGAAAGTCATCGTGGCTCAGAAAGTGCATAGATGGACTTGGTATGATTATGACTGAGGATTGTTCGGTATAATCATAATCAGTAAATGAATACACAATTATCTTTGGCCGCATCTTGCATGGATAATTTGTGGTCGTGATACTAATGAATACACAATTATCTTTGGCCGTAGTGCATGGATAATTTGTGGTCGTGATACTAATGAATACACAATTATCTTTGGCCGTAGTGCATGGATAATTTGTGGTCGTGATATTAATGAATACACAATTATCTTTGGTAGTAGTGCATGGATAATTTGTGGTTGTGATATTAATGAATACACAATTATCTTTGGACGTAGTGCATGGATAATTTGTGGTCGTGATACTAATGAATACACAATTATCTTTCGTAGTAGTGCATGGATAATTTGTGGTCGTGATACTAATGAATACACGATTATCTTTGGCCATAGTGCATGGATAATTTGTGGTCGTGATACTAATGAATACACGATTATTATCTTTGGTAGTAGTGCATGGATAATTTGTGGTCGTGATACTAATGAATACACAATTATCTTTGGTAGCGATTGCTTGGATAATTTGTGGTCGTGATACTAATGAATACACAATTATCTTTGGCCGTAGTGCATGGATAATTTGTGGTCGTGATACTAATGAATATCCTTGGCCCCAGAAGTGCGTGGATGATTCGATGATATGGATTAATTATTGGTGAGTCTCAAAGAATGAAATATTAATTCATGGATGTGGTAAAAGTCATCTTTGGTCAGTAGTGCATTGATAGACTTGGTATGATTATGACCATGGATTATTTGGTATAATCATGACCAGATTGAAAACACGAATATCCTTAGCCGATTGGTGCATGGATAATTCGTGGTCGTGATACTATTAAGTGCGTCTCGGCATTATTGGTTTTCTGATTGTATATCTTTGCTTTGTAGTGCAAAAGATGAATTGTTAATGAATATCTTTCGTAGGATTGCAAAAATGAATTTAATGTTTTCAACGATAAAGGTATTCAAGGTATCCTCACCTCTTTATCATATCAGTGTATCGTACCCTAATTTCGAGGGCGTAAATTCCATAAGGGGAGATTATCGGACTTGATTTTATCAATAAAAATTTAAATTTTGTCGAAATAATTTTTAATATTATGGTGTGAATTTGAGATAATATTATAGTTGTGGGTAGTATTTATAAATTTTGCAAAGTATGCAAGTGGTTATATTATATTCAATTGGTGGGGAATATTCGGTTTAGCGAGAGAATATTCGTACAACGGCTCAATCATTGGTGGACCCCACAACAGAATTATTGTCGGATTGAGAAAAAGACAAAAATATTTTATTGAAATAACGACGGAAGTTTTACCGTGGTTACTGTTGAACTACTCGGTAGTAAAAATACGATGAATACGTGTGGTTACATAGTAGCACACAGTATTGATTATTGATGCTTATGTGAGAAGTCACTCGGTTTGATTCCATTATTGTCGATTAATAATATGAATTATTATAGCGATAATGACGTTTTGTTTTATTCAGTATTATTAACGTAATAAAAGCGAAACATCTTTTATATAAAATAGAATACTTTATTAAAGTTATTCTATAAATAGAATATATTATATTTTATTATGCATAGTGTTGCATAGTGTTTTGCATAGTATTGCATAGTGTTTGCATAGTAAAATGTTTTTATATAAATAGAATATATTATATTTTATTTAAAAGATTTTTCTTTAAATATGGACCGTCGATTAAAGTAAATCAATACTGGATAGTTCATGGATTAATTCTTATGCATTCCATTTTCCTATAAATAGAACTCATTCCTTCATTATTTTCTTACGAATTCATTGAAACTCTAGAGAGAGAAATTATAGAGAGAAGCTATAGAGAGAAAGTTATAGAAAGAAGAAGAGTATTCTGCTACTTCACTACTTCTATATTCAGTTCTTTTACGGTAAGGGTGTTATTCTTTCTTCTTGAAGAGAACTTCTATTATTCCATTCATTATTATTCATTGGAATAACTTTGTAAAAGTGGCATACCCTATACATAACTGTGATCTGTGGCATACCCTATACTTGGTGAAATCCTTATGTTATTCCATTGCTTATTATTTACATTGGAATAACTTTGTATCTGTGATTTACCCTATACTTGGTGACATTCTTCTATTATTACATTGGAACATCATATTCGTGTGTTTTACACGGGACTGGTTCCGCTTTTTATTATTCTGTTGGAACATCACATGCGTGTGTTTTACACCGGACTGGTTAAAATCTTTATCATTCTGTTGGAATATCCTATTCGTGTGTTTTACCCGGATCCGGGTTCCATCTTTATTATTACATTGGAACATCCACGTCGGTGTGAATTTCACGACACGGTTCCGTTATTATTATTACGTTGAATAACTTTGTCATCATGCGCGGCACCGCATGCATGGTGATTTCTTTTGTTATTCCATTCTTTATTATACCCGGTTGGTTAAAACTTTGACTTCTATACTCCATGAAATTAGTAGAATATCCTTGATATTTGCGTTTCATCCGAGATCTTTTCATGGAAATATTCTTCCGATCATTATTGAATTTTACTCTCTCTAAACAAAGATCATGTTGACAATTTGGACGTTAATAATTCATGGATTAAATAATTCTTGAACTTGTTTTATTGAATTACTATGTCATTGTCATCATCCTCATGTTATATTATGTTATCTTTGGCTTACGTGCATAGATGAACTTAGTATGATTATGACCGGGATCATTCTAAGATAATCATGACTTGATATAAATGATGTGACAAAAGTCCTCGGTGGCTGTAATAATGCGTTGATGGATAGTTTTTGGTATGATTATGACCATGAGTGATTTAAGTATAGTCATGACCATTGATAATTTGATGAAAATCCTTGACCGTGGGTACGGGGATGATTAGATGTGGTGGTTTATTTATTGTCGAGTCTCAAATGATAAAAATTGATGAAAACCTTTTAAAACCTAAAAGATAGTAGACTTTATTCTCTACTTGACTCTTTTAATGGATTGCTTATTCAGCTACCGCAGATTAAACCTGGTTGTCTATTGTATTTTATCGCTTAACATTGAAGGCTAATGATAATTTATTACGCATTATCTTAGTCATAATATTTCTTCTTGGGCTAGTTGAGCTCACCTTTTTTCTTTTCTTCGTTCTCTTGAGGAATTGAGAACATAATTTGGGACGAAGTCTGGGAACGTAAGTAATGGTCCGGAGGATAGCATTAGTAGTCCTCACTATTTTGTGAAATAGTGTGATAATAATTGTAATAAGGACTCCTTTTGAGTTTGTATAATATCTAGTAGACAATATTTGTATTCAAACTCACAGTTTATGTCGTATTGTACACGACAGTTAGGTTAGTAAGTTGTATTTGAATTTATGTACCATGTAAGTGGCGACCCAAGATGGGTGACGTATACCTAATTTTGGGGGCGTCACATATCAAATCAAAGATATTGACGAGATCTACAAATTTCATTCTTTGAGAATTGACAAATTCGGATTGGATCAAGGCAGAAGTCGGGATTAAAGTAGATGCTATGTAAATGGCAAACATGACAACTCTTAGCTTTGATCTTCGTTGATAAAAAGGACATAACTGTCACATCCGAACTCCGATTGGGATGATTCAAGATGTTCCAGAAAGCTAAGAAGTAGATCTACAATAAAATATAAGTTCCAATCCAAGAACATGCATCCAACATAGTGTTAAAACTCCTTCAATATTCCCTTCTTGCATTTCCTTGCGTATTTTAGTCCAAAAGATGTTTGAATTACTTTCCCTTGCTTCTTCATTCCAATGTCATGTCATAGCCTACAAAATAACATAAGATGTATGAAAAGTAACTAAGCAACATGAATATAAGCAACGGCGCAAAAAACTTATTGGGTAAAATCTAATTACGCACAGCACGCAAGTATACGTGGTCAACAAGTAATAAAGTGATAAGTTGAGTATCGTTCCCACAGAGAATTATTTAATAAAAAGCACCAAGTACTAGCCCGTAACCAACTCAATCTTATTTAAACGAATGAATTTCAATTTATAAGTAAACTAATTCTAATTACCACTAGTTAAATTAAGATTACGGAGATTTAAGATCACAACTTCACTTATTGCTTCATTTAAGTTAACACAATTCTCATCAATTATTCTCTATCCTGAATTGTTAATCAAGAACACCAAAGCAGATAAAATCACCTCTCGGGATTTAAAGCACAAGTTCTGTATAAGATTACATATGGCGTAAAGGCATATCTCTATCCTAAACACGAATTATGAATTCCATCTATACAGAAATCACAAACACATGCTATCATGATCAGATCAAAACCTATACTTCATCTCTCGAGTTCATATAGATTATCACGGTAATTAATAGCTATGAAATTAAGCAGTTAAGGACAAATCATAATAAACAATCCAAAAATAGCTAATAAGACTAACAAAGAAGCATATCAAAGTAAACTACACAATAAGATCCATAGTAATCTCAAAATAGAGTTTAATTCATAAATGAACTAGAATCCATCATCCACAATTGATTAAGCATTAAAAAGATACAAATAGATAAGAAAAGAAATTAGAATTGAGATAAACAATTCTTCATAATCTTGCTTCCAATCTGATTCTCCAATGATAATAAATAGCTTCAATCTTCAATTCTATTCTAATCTAGGGTTCCGAATCTAAGAAAGAAAGTAAAGAATAAGTTAATAGAAATCTATCCCAAGAGGGATTTAATGGAATCTTAGAACAAGTCTATATATCCTCTTTTATGCCTCTCATCATGTATTTATAGTTCTAATGGATACTCTAGCAAGTTAGGCAAAAAACAATCCTATTCTAGCTCAAATTGGACATCAAATAACCCAAATCACTGTTTGTCCTCACTTCAACAAGCAAGACCTGCCAGCGCTCTTCCTAAGCTATTTTGGGTGCGGCCCCGCCACATTATGAAAGCAGAGTTTCGAGGTTCGACGCGCTCCTAGCACGATCCGCTACTACATTTTTCTCACTGCATGACGTTCTTTGGTAAAACAGGCATAACTTTTGATCCACTAGGAGTTAGGAGGCCCGACAACTATCAAATCAAAGATATTGACAAGATCTAAAACTTTTATTCTTTGAGAATTGACATATTCGGATTGGATCAAGGAGAAAATCGGGATTAAAGTAGATGCTATGTAAATGGCAAACATGACAACTCTTAGCTTTGATCTTTGTTGATAAAAAAGCTATAACTCTCACATCTGAACTCCGATTGGGATAATTCAAGATGTTCTGGAAAGCTAAGAAGTAGATCTACAATAAAATACAAGTTCTAAGCCAAGAAAATGCATCCAACTTGGTGTTAAAAGTGTTTCAATATTTCCTTCTTGCATTTACTAGTGTATTTTAGTCCAAAAGATGTCCGAGTTGCTTTCCCTTGCTTCTTCATGCCAATGTCATGTCATAGCCTACAAAATAACATAAAATGTATGAAAAGTAACTAAGAAACATGAATATAAGCAACGACACAAAAAATTTGTTGGGTAAAATCTAATTACGCACAACACGCAAGTATACGTGGTCAACAAGTAATAAAGTGATAAGTTGAGTATCGTTCCCACATAGAATTATTTAATAAAAAGCACCAAGTATTAGCCCGTAACCAACTCAATCTTATTTAAACGAATGAATTTCAATTTATAAGTAAACTAATTCTAATTACCACTAGTTAAATTAAGATTACGGAGATTTAAGATCACAACTTCACTTATTGCTTCATTTAAGTTAACACACTTCTCATCAATTATTCTATATCCTGAATTGTTAATTAAGAACACTAAAGTAGATAAAATAACCTCTCGATGCATAATACCCATACTCACTTAAATCCAAAGATGATAGAATTAAGCAAGACACCCTAATTAACTAATCCACTATATCTCTATGTGAATTATAATTAAAAAGGATTTAAAGCACAAGTTCTGTATAAGATTACATATGGCGTAAAGGCATATCTCTATCCTAAACATGAATTATGAATTCCATCTATGCAGAAATCACAAACACAAGCTATCATGGTCAGATCTAAACCTATACTTCATCTCTCGAGTTCATATAGATTATCACGATAATTAATAACTAGTAATTTAAGCAGTTAAGGACAAATCATAATAAACAATCCAAATATAGCTAATAAGACTAACAAAGAAGCATATCAAAGTAAACTACACAATAAGATCCATAGTAATCTCAAAATAGAGTTTAATTCATAAATGAACTAGAATCCATCATCCACAATTGATTAAGCATTAAAAAGATACAAATAGATAAGAAAAGAAATTAGAATTGAGATAAACAAGTCTTTATTCTCTTGCTTCCAATCTGATTCTCCAATGATAATCAATAGCTTCAATCTTCAATTCTATTCTAATCTAGGGTTCCGAATCTAAGAAAGAAAGTAAAGAATAAGTTAATAGAAATCTATCCCAAGAGGGATTTAATGGAATCTTAGAAGTAGCCTATATATCCTCTTTTATGCCTCTCATCATGTATTTATAGTTCTAATGGATACTCTAGCAAGTTAGGCAAAAAACAATCCTATTCTAGCTCAAATTGGACATCAAATAACCCAAATCAGCTGTGTCCCCGCCGAACAGCGCACCCCGCGCTCTTCCTAGGCTATTTTGGGCGCGGAACCCGCTACTGTAGCAGAGTTTCTGAAGGCCTGACGTGCTCCTAGCACGGTCCGCGCTACTCTATTTTCTGCTGCAACGTTCTTTGGTAAAACAGGCATAACTTTTGATCCACTAGGAGTTAGGAGGCCCG
Source organism: Panax quinquefolius (assembly GCA_020205615.1). Lineage (NCBI taxonomy): Eukaryota > Viridiplantae > Streptophyta > Magnoliopsida > Apiales > Araliaceae > Panax > Panax quinquefolius. The sequence continues at coordinate 96,337,510 of CM035154.1, forward strand.
ACAACTATCAAATCAAAGATATTGACGAGATCTAAAACTTTCATTCTTTGAGAATTGACATATTCGGATTGGATCAAGGAGAAAATCGGGATTAAAGTAGATGTTATGTAAATGGCAAACATGACAACTCTTAGCTTTGATCTTTGTTGATAAAAAAGCTATAACTCTCACATCTGAACTCCGATTGGGATAATTCAAGATGTTCTGGAAAGCTAAGAAGTAGATCTACAATAAAATACAAGTTCTAAGCCATGAAAATGCAACCAACTTGGTGTTAAAAGTCCTTCAATATTTCCTTCTTGCATTTACTTGTGTATTTTAGTCCAAAAGATGTCCGAGTTGCTTTCCCTTGCTTCTTCATGCCAATGTCATGTCATAGCCTACAAAATAACATAAAATGTAAGAAAAGTAACTAAGAAACATGAATATAAGCAACGACACAAAAAATTTGTTGGGTAAAATCTAATTACACACAAAGCACGAAAGTATACGTGGTCAACAAGTAATAAAGTGATAACTTCGAGTATCGTTCCCACGTAGAATTATTTAATAAAATCACCAAGTACTAACCCGTAACCAATTCAATCTTATTTAAATGAATGAATTTCAATTTATAAGTAAACTAATTCTAATTACCACTAGTTAAATTAAGATTACGAAGATTTAAGATCACAACTTCACTTATTGCTTCATTTAAGTTAACACAATTCTCATCAATTATTCTCTATCCTGAATTGTTAATCAAGAACACCAAAGCAGATAAAAGCACCTCTCGATGCATAATACCCATACTCACTTAAATCCACAGATGATAGAATTAAGCAAGACACCCAATTAACTAATCCACTATATCTCTATGTGAATTACAATTAAAATGGATTTAAAGCACAAGTTCTCTATAAGGTTACATATGGCGTAAAGACATATCTCTATCCTAAACACGAATTATGAATTCCATCTATGCAGAAATCACAAACACATGCTATCATGATCAGATCAAAACCTATACTTCATCTCTCGAGTTCATATAGATTATCACGATAATTAATAGCTATGAAATTAAGTAGTTAAGGACAAATCATAATAAACAATCCAAAAATAGCTAATAAGACTAACAAAGAAGCATATCAAAGTAAACTACACAATAAGATCCATAGTAATCTCAAAATAGAGTTTAATTCATAAATGAACTAGAATCCATCATCCACAATTGATTAAGCATTAAAAAGATACAAATACATAAAAAAAGAAAATAGAATTGAGATAAAAAATCTGCATTCTCTTGCTTCCAATCTGATTCTCCAATGATAATCAATAGCTTCAATCTTCAATTCTAATCTAATCTAGGGTTCCGAATCTAAGAAAGAAAGTAAAGAATAAGTTAATAGAAATCTATCCCAAGAGGGATTTAATGGAATCTTAGAACAAGTCTATATATCCTCTTTTATGCCTCTCATCATGTATTTATAGTTCTAATGGATACCCTAGCAAGTTAGGTAACTAACAATCCTATTCTAGCTCAAATTGGACATCAAATCACCCAAATCAGCTGTGTCCCCGCCGAACAGCGCGCCCCGAGCTCTTCCTAGGATATTTTGTGCGCGGCTCGCACTACTATAGCAGAGTTCCTAGCACAGTCCGCGCTACACTATTTTCTGCTGCGACGTCCTTTGGTAAAACAGGCTTAACTTTTGATCCTCTAGGAGTTACCCGCAACTTATCAAATCAAAGATATTGACGAGATCTACAACTTTCATTCTTTGAGAATTGACAGATTCGGATTGGATCAAGGCAGAAGTCGGGATTAAAGTAGATGCTATGTAAATGGCAAACATGACAACTCTTAGCTTTGATCTTCGTTGATAAAAAGGACATAACTGTCACATCCGAACTCCGATTGGGATGATTCAAGATGTTCCAGAAAGCTAAGAAGTAGATCTACAATAAAATATAAGTTCCAATCCAAGAACATGCATCCAATATAGTGTTAAAACTCCTTCAATATTCCCTTCTTGCATTTGCTTGCGTATTTTAGTCCAAAAGATGTTTGAATTGCTTTCCCTTGCTTCTTCATGCCAATGTCATGTCATAGCCTACAAAATAACATAAGATGTATGAAAAGTAACTAAGCAACATGAATATAAGCAACGGCGCAAAAAACCTATTGGGTAAAATCTAATTACGCACAGCACGCAAGTATACGTCGTCAACAAGTAATAAAGTGATAAGTTGAGTATCGTTCCCACAGAGAATTATTTAATAAAAAGCACCAAGTATTAGCCCGTAACCAACTCAATCTTATTTAAACGAATGAATTTCAATTTATAAGTAAACTAATTCTAATTACCACTAGTTAAATTAAGATTACGGAGATTTAAGATCACAACTTCACTTATTGCTTCATTTAAGTTAACACACTTCTCATCAATTATTCTATATCCTGAATTGTTAATCAAGAACACTAAAGTAGATAAAATCACCTCTCGATGCATAATACCCATACTCACTTAAATCCACAGATGATAGAATTAAGCAAGACACCCTAATTAACTAATCCACTATATCTCTATGTGAATTATAATTAAAAAGGATTTAAAGCACAAGTTCAGATAAGATTACATATGGCGAAAGGCATATCTCTATCCTAAACACGAATTATGAATTCCATCTATGCAGAAATCACAAACACAAGCTATCATGGTCAGATCTAAACCTATACTTCATCTCTCGAGTTCATATAGATTATCACGATAATTAATAACTAGGAAATTAAGCAGTTAAGGACAAATCATAATAAACAATCCAAATATAGCTAATAAGACTAACAAAGAAGCATATCAAAGTAAACTACACAATAAGATCCATAGTAATCTCAAAATAGAGTTTAATTCATAAATGAACTAGAATCCATCATCCACAATTGATTAAGCATTAAAAAGATACAAATAGATAAGAAAAGAAATTAGAATTGAGATAAACAAGTCTTCATTCTCTTGCTTCCAATCTGATTCTCCAATGATAATCAATAGCTTCAATCTTCAATTCTATTCTAATCTAGGGTTCCGAATCTAAGAAAGAAAGTAAAGAATAAGTTAATAGAAATCTATCCCAAGAGGAATTTAATGGAATCTTAGAAGTAGCCTATATATCCTCTTTTATGCCTCTCATCATGTATTTATAGTTCTAATGGATACTCTAGCAAGTTAAAGTGCAAAAACAATCCTATTCTAGCTCAAATTGGACATCAAATAACCCAAATCACTGTGTTGTGTTCAACAAAAGACCCGCGCTCTTCCTAGGCTATTTTGGGCGCGCCCCGCCATCAGAAAGGTAGTTTACGGAGGCTCGACGCGCTCCTAGCACGGTCCGCGCTACTCTATTTTCTGCTGCGACGTTCTTTGGTAAAACATGCATAACTTTTGATCCACTAGGAGTTAGGAGGCCCGACAACTATCAAATCAAAGATATTGACGAGATCTAAAACTTTCATTCTTTGAGAATTGACAGAATCGGATTGGATCAAGGAGAAAATCGGGATTAAAGTAGATGCTATGTAAATGGCAAACATGACAACTCTTAGCTTTGATCTTCTTTGATAAAAAAGCAATAACTCTCCCATCTGAACTCCGATTGGGATGATTCAAGATGTTCTGGAAAGCTAAGAAGTAGATCTACAATAAAATACAAGTTCTAAGCCAAGAAAATGCATCCAACTTGGTGTTAAAAGTCCTTCAATATTTCCTTCTTGCATTTACTTGTGTATTTTAGTCCAAAAGATGTCCGAGTTGCTTTCCCTTGCTTCTTCATGCCAATGTCATGTCATAGCCTACAAAATAACATAAAATGTATGAAAAGTAACTAAGAAACATGAATATAAGCAACGACACAAAAAATTTGTTGGGTAAAATCTAATTACGCACAACACGCAAGTATACGTGGTCTACAAGTAATAAAGTGATAAGTTGAGTATCGTTCCCACAGAGAATTATTTAATAAAAAGCACCAAGTACTAACCCGTAACCAACTCAATCTTATTTAAACGAATGACTTTCAATTTATAAGTAAACTAATTCTAATTACCACTAGTTAAATTAAGATTACGGAGATTTATGATCACAACTTCACTTATTGCTTCATTTAAGTTAACACACTTCTCATCAATTATTCTATATCCTGAATTGTTAATCAAGAACACTAAAGTAGATAAAATCACCTCTCGATGCATAATACCCATACTCACTTAAATCCACATATGATAGAATTAAGCAAGACACCCAATTAACTAATCCACTATATCTGTACGTGAATTACAATTAAAAAGGATTTAAAGCACAAGTACTCTATAAGATTACATATGGCGTAAAGACATATCTCTATCCTAAACACGAATTATGAATTCCATCTATGCAGAAATCACAAACACATGCTATCATGATCAGATCAAAACATATACTTCATCTCTCGAGTTCATATAGATTATCACGGTAATTAATAGCTATGAAATTAAGCAGTTAAGGACAAATCATAATAAACAATCCAAAAATAGCTAATAAGACTAACAAAGAAGCATATCAAAGTAAACTACACAATAAGATCCATAATAATATCAAAATAGAGTTTAATTCATAAATGAACTAGAATTCATCATCCACAATTGATTAAGCATTAAAAAGATACCAATACATAAAAAAAGAAAATTAAATTGAGATAAAAAATCTGCATTCTCTTGCTTCCAATCTGATTCTCCAATGATAATCAATAGCTTCAATCTTCAATTCTAATCTAATCTAGGGTTCCAAATCTAAGAAAGAAAGTAAAGAATAAGTTAATAGAAATCTATACCAAGAGGGATTTAATGGAATCTTAGAAGTAGCCTATATATCCTCTTTTATGCCTCTCATCATGTATTTATAGTTCTAATGGATACCCTAGCAAGTTAGGTAACTAACAATCCTATTCTAGCTCAAATTGGACATCAAATCACCCAAATCAGCTATGTCCCCGCCGAACAGCGCACCCCGCGCTCTTCCTAGGCTATTTTGGGCGCGGCCCCCGCTACTGTAGCAGAGTTTCTGGATTCCCGACGCGCTCCTAGCACAGTCCGCGCTACTCTATTTTCTGCTGCGACGTCCTTTGGTAAAATAGGAATAACTTTTGATCCGCTAGAAGTTACGGGGACCACAACCTATCAAATCAAAGATATTGACGAGATCTACAACTTTCATTCTTTGAGAATTGACAGATTCGGAATGGATCAAGGCGGAAATCGGGATTAAAGCAGATGCTATGTAAATGGCAAACATGACAACTCTTAGCTTTGATCTTCGTTGATAAAAAGGCCATAACTGTCACATCCGAACTCCGATTGGGATGATTCAAGATGTTCCAGAAAGCTGAGAAGTAGATCTACAATAAAATATAAGTTCCAATCCAAGAACATGCATCCAACTTAGTGTTAAAAGTCCTTCAATATTTCCTTCTTGCATTTTCTTGCATATTTTAATCCAAAAGATGTCCGAATTGCTTTCCCTTGCTTCTTCATGCTAATGTCATGTCATAGCCTACAAAATAACATAAAATGTATGAAAAGTAACTAAGCAACATGAATATAAGCAACGGCGCAAAAAACTTATTGGGTAAAATCTAATTACTTAACAAAGACGCAAGTATACGTAATCAACAAGTAATAAAGTGATAAGTTGAGTATCGTCCCTACGAGAATTATTTAATAAAAAGCACCAAGTACTAACCCGTAACCAACTCAATCTTATTTAAACGAATGAATTTCAATTTATAAGTAAACTAATTCTAATTACCACTAGTTAAATTAAGATTACGGAGATTTAAGATCACAACTTCACTTATTGTTTCATTTAAGTTAACACACTTCTCATCAATTATTCTATATCTTGAATTGTTAATCAAGAACACTAAAGTAGATAAAATCACCTCTCGATGCATAATACCCATACTCACTTAAATCCACAGATGATAGAATTAAGCAAGACACCCTAATTAATTAATCCACTATATCTCTATGTGAATTACAATTAAAAAGGATTTAAAGCACAAGTTCTCTATAAGATTACATATGGCGTAAAGACATATCTCTATCCTAAACACGAATTATGAATTCCATCTATGCAGAAATCACAAACACATGCTATCATGATCAGATCAAAACCTATACTTCATCTCTCGAGTTCATATAGATTATCACGGTAATTAATAGCTATGAAATTAAGCAGTTAAGGACAAATCATAATAAACAATCCAAAAATAGCTAATAAGACTAACAAAGAAGCATATCAAAGTAAACTACACAATAAGATCCATAATAATATCAAAATAGAGTTTAATTCATAAATGAACTAGAATTCATCATCCACAATTGATTAAGCATTAAAAAGATACCAATACATAAAAAAAGAAAATTAAATTGAGATAAAAAATCTGCATTCTCTTGCTTCCAATCTGATTCTCCAATGATAATCAATAGCTTCAATCTTCAATTCTAATCTAATCTAGGGTTCCAAATCTAAGAAAGAAAGTAAAGAATAAGTTAATAGAAATCTATCCCAAGAGGGATTTAATGGAATCTTAGAAGTAGCCTATATATCCTCTTTTATGCCTCTCATCATGTATTTATAGTTCTAATGGATACTCTAGCAAGTTAGGCAACTAACAATCCTATTCTAATTGAATTAAACATCAAATAACCCAAATCAATTGTGTCCTCTGTTTAACAAACAAGCGCACCCGCGCTTCTTCCTAGGCTATTTTAAAAGTGCGGCCCTGCCATCAGAAGCAGAGTTTCGAGGCCCGACGCGCTCCTAGCAGTGCGGTCGCTACTACATTTTGCTTTTCTTCACGACGTTCTTTGGTAAAACAGGCATAACTTTTGATCCACTAGGAGTTAGGAGGCCCGACACCTATCAAATCAAAGATATTAACGAGATCTAAAACTTTTATTCTTTGAGAATTGACAGATTCGGATTGGATCAAGGAGAAAATCGGGATTAAAGTAGCTGCTATGTAAATGGCAAACATGACAACTCTTAGCTTTGATCTTCGTTGATAAAAAAGCTATAACTCTCACATCCGAACTCCGATTGGGATAATTCAAGATGTTCTAGAAAGCTAAGAAGTAGATCTACAATAAAATACAAGTTCTAAGCCAAGAAAATGCATCCAACTTAGTATTAAAAGTCCTTCAATATTTCCTTCTTGCATTTACTTGTGTATTTTAGTCCAAAAGATGTCCGAGTTGCTTTCCCTTGCTTCTTCATGCCAATGTCATGTCATAGCCTACAAAATAACATAAAATGTATGAAAAGTAACTAAGAAACATGAATATAAGCAACGACGCAAAAAATTTGTTGGGTAAAATCTAATTACGCACAGCACGCAGGTATACGTGGTCAACAAGTAATAAAGTGATAACTTGAGTATCGTTCCCACAGAGAATTATTTCATAAAAAGCACCAAATACTAGTACGTAACCAACTCAATCTTATTTAAACGAATGAATTTCAATTTATAAGTAAACTAATTCTAATTACCACTAGTTAACTTAAGATTACGGAGATTTAAGTAAACGAATGATTGAGTTGGTTACATATCTCTATCCTAAAAACGAATTATGAATTCCATCTATGCAGAAATCACAAACACATGCTATCATGATCAGATCAAAACCTATACTTCATCTCTCGAGTTCATATAGATTATCACGGTAATTAATAGCTATGAAATTAAGCAGTTAAGGACAAATCATAATAAACAATCCAAAAATAGCTAATAAGACTAACAAAGAAGCATATCAAAGTAAACTACACAATAAGATCCATAGTAATCTCAAAATAGAGTTTAATTCATAAATGAATTAGAATTCATCATCCACAATTGATTAAGCATTAAAAAGATACCAATACATAAAAAAAGAAAATTAAATTGAGATAAAAAATCTGCATTCTCTTGCTTCCAATCTGATTCTCCAATGATAATCAATAGCTTCAATCTTCAATTCTAATCTAATCTAGGGTTCCAAATCTAAGAAAGAAATTAAAGAATAAGTTAATAGAAATCTATCCCAAGAGGGATTTAATGGAATCTTAGAAGTAGCCTATATATCCTCTTTTATGCCTCTCATCATGTATTTATAGTTCTAATGGATACCCTAGCAAGTTAGGTAACTAACAATCCTATTCTAGCTCAAATTGGACATCAAATCACTCAAATCAGATGTGTCCCCGCCGAACAGCGTACCCCGCGCTCTTCCTAGGCTATTTTGGCGCGCCCCGCCATCAGAAAGGTGAGTTTCGGATGCTCGACGCTCTCCTAGCACGATCGCGCTACTACATTTTTTCTCAACTGCGACGTCCTTTGGTAAAATAGGAATAACTTTTGATCCGCTAGGAGTTACGGGGACCACAACCTATCAAATCAAAGATATTGACGAGATCTACAACTTTCATTCTTTGAGTATTGACAGATACGGATTGTATCAAGGCGGAAATCGGGATTAAAGTAGATGCTATGTGAATGACAAACATGACAACTCTTAGCTTTGATCTTCGTTGATAAAAAGGCCATAACTGTCACATCCGAACTCCGATTGGGATGATTCAAGATGTTCCAGAAAGCTAAGAAGTAGATCTACAATAAAATATAAGTTCCAATCCAAGAACATGCATCCAACGTAGTGTTAAAAGTACTTCAATATTCCCTTCTTGCATTTTCTTGCGTATTTTAGTCCAAAAGATGTCCGAATTGCTTTCCCTTGCTTCTTCATGCCAATGTCATGTCATAGCCTACAAAATAACATAAAATGTATGAAAAGTAACTAAGCAACATGAATATAAGCAACGACGCAAAAAACTTATTGGGTAAAATCTAATTACGAACAGCACGCAAGTATACGTGGTCAACAAGTAATAAAGTGATAAGTTGAGTATCGTTCCCACAGAGAATTATTTAATAAAAAACACCAAGTACTAGCCCGTAACCAACTCAATCTTATTTAAACGAATGAATTTCAATTTATAAGTAAACTAATTCTAATTACCACTAGTTAAATTAAGATTACGGAGATTTAAGATCACAACTTCACTTATTGCTTCATTTAAGTTAACACACTTCTCATCAATTATTCTATATCCTGAATTGTTAATCAAGAACACTAAAGTAGATAAAATCACCTCTCGATGCATAATACCTATACTCAATTAAATCCACAGATGATAGAATTAAGCAAGACACCCTAATTAACTAATCCACTATATCTCTATATGAATTATAATTAAAAAGGATTTAAAGCACAAGTTCTCTGTAAGATTACATATGGCATAAAGGCATATCTCTATCCTAAACACGAATTATGAATTCCATCTATGCAGAAATCACAAACACAAGCTATCATGGTCAGATCAAAACCTATACTTCATCTCTCGAGTTCATATAGATTATCACGATAATTAATAACTAGGAAATTAAGCAGCTAAGGAAAAATCATAATAAACAATCCAAATATAGCTAATAAGACTAACAAAGAAGCATATCAAAGTAAACTACACAATAAGATCCATAGTAATCTCAAAATAGAGTTTAATTCATAAATGAACTAGAATTCATCATCCACAATTGATTAAGCATTAAAAAGATACAAATACATAAAAAAAGAAAATAGAATTGTGATAAAAAATTCTGCATTCTCTTGCTTCCAATCTGATTCTCCAATGATAATCAATAGCTTCAATCTTCAATTATAATCTAATCTAGGGTTCCGAATCTAAGAAAGAAAGTAAAGAATAAGTTAATAGAAATCTATCCCAAGAGGGATTTAATGGAATCTTAGAAGTAGCCTATATATCCTCTTTTATGCCTCTCGTCATGTATTTATAGTTCTAATGGATACCCTAGCAAGTTAGGTAACTAACAATCCTATTCTAGCTCAAATTGGACATCAAATCAACCAAATTAGCTGTGTCCCCGCCGAACAGCGCACCCCGAGCTCTTCCTAGGTTATTTTGGGCGCGGCCCCGCCATCTTTAAAGAGAATTTCGAGGTCTGACGGCGCGCCCTAGCACAATCCATGCTACTCTGTTTTTCTAACTGCGACGTTCTTTGGTAAAACAGGAATAACTTTTGATCCGCTAGAAGTTACGGGGACCACAACCTATCAAATCAAAGATATTGACGAGATCTACAACTTTCATTCTTTGAGAATTGACAGATTCGGATTGGATCAAGGCAGAAATCGGGATTAAAGTAGATGCTATGTAAATGGCAAACATGACAACTCTTATCTTTGATCTTCGTTGATAAAAAGGCAATAACTGTCACATCCGAACTCCGATTGGGATGATTCAAGATGTTCCAGAAAGCTAAGAAGTAGATCTACAATAAAATATTTGTTCCAATCCAAGAACATGCATCCAACTTAATGTTAAAAGTCCTTCAATATTCCTTTCTTGCATTTGCTTGCGTATTTTAGTCCAAAAGATGTCCGAATTGCTTTCCCTTGCTTCTTCATGCCAATGTCATGTCATAGCCTACAAAATAACATAAAATGTATGAAAAGTAACTAAGAAACATGAATATAAGCAACGGCGCAAAAAACTTATTGGGTAAAATCTAATTACGCACAGCACGCAAGTATACGTGGTCAACAAGTAATAAAGTGATAAGTTGAGTATCGTTCCCACAGAGAATTATTTAATAAAAAGCACCAAGTACTAACCTGTAACCAACTCAATTTTATTTAAACGAATGAATTTCAATTTATAAGTAAACTAATTCTAATTACCACTAGTTAAATTAAGATTACGGATATTTAAGAGCACAACTTCATTTATTGCTTCATTTAAGTTAACACACTTCTCATCAATTATTCTATATCCTGAATTGTTAATCAAGAACACTAAAGTAGATAAAATCACCTCTCGATGCATAATACTAATACTCACTTAAATCCACAGATGATAGAATTAAGCAAGACACCCTAATTAACTAATCCACTATATCTCTATGTGAATTACAATTAAAAAGGATTTAAAGTAGAAGTTCTCTATAAGATTACATATGGCGTAAAGGCATATCTCTATCCTAAACACGAATTAAGAATTCCATCTATGCAGAAATCACAAACACAAGCTATCATGGTCAGATCTAAACCTATACTTCATCTCTCGAGTTCATATAGATTATCACGATAATTAATAACTAGGAAATTTAGCAGTTAAGGACAAATCATAATAAACAATCCAAATATAGCTAATAAGACTAACAAAGAAGCATATCAAAGTAAACTACACAATAAGATCCATAGTAATCTCAAAATAGAGTTTAATTCATAAATGAACTAGAATCCATCATCCACAATTGATTAAGCATTAAAAAGATACAAATAGATAAGAAAAGAAATTAGAATTGAGATAAACAAGTCTTCATTCTCTTGCTTCCAATCTGATTCTCCAATGATAATCAATAGCTTCAATCTTCAATTCTATTCTAATCTAAGGTTCCGAATCTAAGAAAGAAAGTAAAGAATAAGTTAATAGAAATCTATCCCAAGAGGGATTTAATGGAATCTTAGAAGTAGCCTATATATCCTCTTTTATGCCTCTCATCATGTATTTATAGTTCTAATGGATACTCTAGCAAGTTAGGCAACTAACAATCCTATTCTAGCTCAAATTGGACATCAAATAACCCAAATCAAATGTGTCCCTGCCGAACAGCGCACCCCGCGCTCTTCCTAGGCTATTTTGGGCGTGGTCCCCCGCTACTATAGTAGAGTTTCTGGAGGCCCGACGTGCTCCTAGCACGGTCCGCGCTATTCTGTTTTCTGCTGCGACGTCCTTTGGTAAAATAGGCATAACTTTTGATCCGCTAGGAGTTACGAGGCTCGACACCTATCAAATCAAAGATATTGACGAGATCTAAAACTGTCATTCTTTGAGAATTGACAGATTCGGATTGGATCAAGGAGAAAATCGAGATTAAAGTTGATGTTATGTAAATGGCAAACATGACAACTCTTAGCTTTGATCTTCGTTGATAAAAAAAGCCATAACTCTCACATCTGAACTCCGATTGGGATGATTCAAGATGTTCTGGAAAGCTAAGAAGTAGATCTACAATAAAATACAAGTTCTAAGCCAAGAAAATGCATCCAACTTGGTGTTAAAAGTCCTTCAATATTTCCTTCTTGCATTTACTTGCTTATTTTAGTCCAAAAGATGTCCTAGTTGCTTTCCCTTGCTTCTTCATGCCAATGTCATGTCATAGCTTACAAAATAACATAAAATGTATGAAAAGTAACTAAGAAACATGAATATAAGCAACGGCGCAAAAAACGTATTGGGTAAAATCTAATTACGCACATCACGCAAGTATACGTGGTCAACAAGTAATAAAGTGATAAGTTGAGTATCGTTCCCACAGAGATTTATTTAATAAAAATGACCAAGTACTAGCCCGTAACCAACTCAATATTATTTAAACGAATGAATTTCAATTTATAAGTAAACTAATTCTAATTACCACTAGTTAAATTAAGATTACGGAGATTTAAGATCACAACTTCACTTATTGCTTCATTTAAGTTAACACACTTCTCATCAATTATTCTATATCCTGAATTGTTAATCAAGAACACTAAAGTAGATAAAATCACCTCTCGATGCATAATACCCATACTCACTTAAATCAACAGATGATAGAATTAAGCAAGACACCCTAATTAACTAATCCACTATATTTCTATGAGAATTACAATTAAAAAGGATTTAAAGCACAAGTTCTCTATAAGATTACATTTGGCTTAAAGGCATATCTCTATCCTAAACACGAATTATGAATTCCATCTATGCAGAAATCACAAACACAAGCTATCATGATCAGATCTAAACCTATACTTCATCTCTCGAGTTCATATAGATTATCACGGTAATTAATAACTAGGAAATTAAGCAGTTAAGGACAAATAATAATAAGCAATCAAAATATAGCTAATAAGACTAACAAAGAAGCATATCAAAGTAAACTACACAATAAGATCCATAGTAATCTCAAAATAGAGTTTAATTCATAAATGAACTAGATTCCATCATCCACAATTAATTAAGCATTAAAAAGATACAAATAGATAAGAAAAGAAAATAGAATTGAGATAAACAAGTCTTCATTCTCTTGCTTCCAATCTGATTCTCCAATGATAATCAGTAGCTTCAATCTTCAATTCTATTCTAATCTAGGGTTCCGAATCTAAGAAAGAAAGTAAAGAATAAGTTAATAGAAATCTATCCAAAGAGGGATTTAATGGAATCTTAGAAGTAGCCTATATATCCTCTTTTAAGCCTCTCATCATGTATTTATAGTTCTAATGGATACTCTAGCAAGTTAGGCAACTAACAATCCTATTCTAGCTCAAATTGGATATCAAATAACCCAAATCAGCTGTGTCCCCGCCGAACAGCACACCCCGCTCTCTTCCTAGGCTATTTTGGGCGCGCCCCGCCATCAGAAAGTGAGAGTTTCGTGGTGGACGACGCGCTCCTAGCACTGGATCCTTACTACTTTTTTCTAACTGCGACGTCCTTTGGTAAAATAGGCATAACTTTTGATCCGCTAGGAGTTAGGAGGCCCGACACCTATCAAATCAAAGATATTGACGAGATCTAAAACTTTCATTCTTTGAGAATCGACAGATTCGGATTGGATCAAGGAGAAAATTGGGATTAAAGTAGATGCTATGTAAATGGCAAACATGACAACTCTTAGCTTTGATCTTCTTTGATAAAAAAGCTATAACTCTCACATCTGAACTCCGATTGGATGATTCAAGATGTTCTGGAAAGCTAAGAAGTAGATCTAAAATTAAATACAAGTTCTAAGCCAAGAAAATGCATCCAACTTGGTGTTAAAAGTCCTTCAATATTTCCTTCTTGCATTTACTTGTGTATTTTAGTCCAAAAGATGTCCGAGTTGTTTTCCCTTGCTTCTTCATGCCAATGTCATGTCATAGCCTACAAAATAACATAAAATATATGAAAAGTAACTAAGAAACATGAATATAAGAAATGACGCAAAAAACTTGTTGGGTAAAATCTAATTACGCACAGCACGCAAGTATACGTGGTCAACAAGTAATAAAGTGATAAGTTGAGTATCGTTCCCACAGAGAATTATTTAATAAAAAGCACCAAGTACTAACCCGTAACCAACTCAATCTTATTTAAACGAATGACTTTTAATTTATAAGTAAACTAATTCTAATTACCACTAGTTAAATTAAGATTACGGAGATTTAAGATCACAACTTCACTTATTGCTTCATTTAAGTTAACACACTTCTCATCAATTATTCTATATCCTGAATTGTTAATCAAGAACACTAAAGTAGATAAAATCACCTCTCGATGCATAATACCCATACTCACTTAAATCCACAGATGATAGAATTAAGCAAGACACCCAATTAACTAATCCACTATATCTCTATGTGAATTACAATTAAAAAGGATTTAAAGCACAAGTTCTCTATAAGATTACATATGGCGTAAAGACATATCTCTATCCTAAACACGAATTATGAATTCCGTCTATGCAGAAATCACAAACACATGCTATCATGATCAGATCAAAACCTATACTTCATCTCTCGAGTTCATATAGATTATCACGGTAATTAATAGCTATGAAATTAAACAGTTAAGGACAAATCATAAAAAACAATCCAAAAATAACTAATAAGACTAACAAAGAAGCATATCAAAGTAAACTACACAATAAGATCCATAGTAATCTCAAAATAGAGTTTAGTTCATAAATGAACTAGAATCCATCATCCACAATTAATTAAGCATTAAAAAGATACAAATAGATAAGAAAAGAAAATAGAATTGAGATAAACAAGTCTTAATTCTCTTGCTTCCAATCTGATTCTCCAATGATAATCAGTAGCTTCAATCTTCAATTCTATTCTAATCTAGGGTTCCGAATCTAAGAAAGAAAGTAAAGAATAAGTTAATAGAAATCTATCCAAAGAGGGATTTAATGGAATCTTAGAAGTAGCCTATATATCCTCTTTTATGCCTCTCATCGTGTATTTATAGTTCTAATGGATACTCTAGCAAGTTAGGCAACTAACAATCCTATTCTAGCTCAAATTGGACATCAAATAACCCAAATTAGCTGTGTCCCCGCCGAACAGCGCACCCCGCACACTTCCTAGGCTATTTTGGGCGCGGCCCCCGCTACTGTAGTAGAGTTTCTGGAGGCCCGACGCGCTCCTAGCTCGGTCCGCGCTACTCTGTTTTCTACTGCGACGTCCTTCGGTAAACTAGGCATACCTTTTGATCCGCTAGGAGTTAGGAGGCCCGACACCTATCAAATCAAAGATATTGACGAGATCTACAACTTTTATTCTTTGAGAATTGACAGATTCGGATTGGATCAAGGCGGAAATCGGTATTAAAGTTGATGCTATGTAAATGGCAAACATGACAACTCTTAGCTTTGATCTTTGTTGATAAAAAAGCCATAACTCTCACATCCGAACTCCGATTGGGATGATTCAAGATGTTCCGGAAAGCTAAGAAGTAGATATACAATAAAATACAAGTTCCAAGCCAATAACATGTATCCAACTTGGTGTTAAAAGTTCTTCAATATTCCCTTCTTGCATTTGCTTGCGTATTTTAGTCCAAAAGATGTCTGAATTGCTTTCCCTTGCTTCTTCATGCCAATGTCATGTCATAGCCTACAAAATAATATAAAACGTATGAAAAGTAACTAAGAAACATGAATATAAGCAACGGTGCAAAAAACTTATTGGGTAAAATCTAATTACGCACAGCACGCAAGTATACGTGGTCAACAAGTAATAAAGTGATAAGTTGAGTATCGTTCCCACGGAGAATTATTTAATAAAAATCACCAAGTACTAACCCGTAACCAACTCAATCTTATTTAAATGAATGAATTTCAATTTATAAGTAAATTAATTCTAATTACCACTAGTTAAATTAAGATTACGGAGATTTAAGATCACAACTTCACTTATTGCTTCATTTAAGTTAACACACTTCTTATCAATTATTCTCTATCCTGATTTGTCAATCAAGAACACTAAAGCAGATAAAACCACCTCTCGATGCATAATACCCATACTCACTTAAATCCACAGATGATAGAATTAAGCAAGACACCCTAATTAACTAATCCACTATATCTCTATGTGAATTACAATTAAAAAGGATTTAAAGCACAAGGTCACTATAAGATTACATATGGCGTAAAGGCATATCTCTATCCTAAACATGAATTATGAATTCCATCTATGCAGGAATCACAAACACATGCTATCATGATTAAATCTAAACCTATACTTCATCTCTCGAGTTCATATAGATTATCACGGTAATTAATAGCTAGGAAATTAAGCAGTTAAGGACAAATTATAATAAACAATCCAAATATAGTTAATAAGACTAACAAAGAAGCATATCAAAGTAAACTACACAATAAGATCCATAGTAATCTCAAAATAGAGTTTAATTCATAAATGAACTAGAATCTATCATCCACAATTGATTGAGCATTAAAAAGATACAAATAGATAAGAAAAGAAATTAAAATTGAGATAAACAAATCTGCATTCTCTTGCTTCCAATCTGATTCTCCAATGATAATCAATAGCTTCAATCTTCAATTATAATCTAATCTAGGGTTCCGAATCTAAGAAAGAAAGTAAAGAATAAGTTAATAGAAATCTATCCCAAGAGGGATTTAATGGAATCTTAGAAGTAGCCTATATATCCTCTTTTATGCCTCTCATCATGTATTTATAGTTCTAATGGATACCCTAGCAAGTTAAGCAACTAACAATCCTATTCTAGCTCAAATTGGACATCAAATCACCCAAATCATTTGTGTCCTCACCGAATGCAGTGCCCGTGCTCTTCCTAGGTTATTTTGGGCCGCCATGGCCATCAGAAATGAGAGTTTACGGTGGCCCGGCGAGCTCCTAGCACGGTCCGCGCTACTCTGTTTTCTGTTGCGATGTCCTTCGGTAAAACCGGCATAACTTTTGATCCGGTAGGAGTTACGGGGCCCGCCACCTATCAAATCAAAGATATTGACGAGATCTACAACTTTCATACTTTGAGAATTGACAGAATCGGATTGGATAAAGGCGGAAATCGGGATTAAAGAAGATACTTTGTAAATGGCAAACACGACAACTCTTAACTTTGATCTTCGTTGATAAAAAGGCCATAACTGTCACATCCGAACTCCGATTGGGATGATTCAAGATGTTCTAGAAAGCTAAGAAGTAGATCTACAATTAAATACAAGTTCCAAGCCAATAACATGCATCCCACTTGGTGTTAAAAGTCCTTCAATATTTCCTTCTTCTATTTGCTTGCGTATTTTAGTCCAAAAGATGTCCGAATTGCTTTCCTTGCTTCTTCATGCCAATGTCATGTCATAGCCTACAAAATAACATAAGATGTATGAAATGTAACTAAAAAAACATGAATATAAGCAACGACACAAAAAACTTGTTGGGTAAAATCTAATAACGCACAGAACGCAAGTTTACGTGGTCAACAAGTAATAAAGTGATAAGTTGAGTATCGTTCCCACGGAGAATTATTTAATAAAAAGCACCAAGTACTAAACCCTAACTAACTCAATCTTATTTAAACGAATGAATTTCAATTTATAAGTAAATTAATTCTAATTGGCACTAGTTAAATTAAGATTACGGGGATTTAAGATCATAACTTCACTTATTGCTTCATTTAAGTTAACACACTTCTCATCAATTATTCTCTATCTTGAATTGTTAATCAAGAACACTAAAGCAAATAAAATCACCTCTCGATGCATAATACCCATACTCACTTAAATCCACAGATGATAGAATTAAGCAAGACACCCTAATTAACTAATCCACTATATCTCTATGTTAATTACAATTAAAAAGAATTTAAAGCACAAGTTCTCTATAAGATTACATATGGCGTAAAGGCATATCTCTATCCTAAACACGAATTATGAATTCCATCTATGCAGAAATCACAAACACAAGCTATCATGATCAAATCTAAACCTATACTTCATCTCTCGAGTTCATATAGATTATCACGGTAATTAATATCTAGGCAATTAAGTAGTTAAGGACAAATCATAATAAACAATCCAAATATAGCTAATAAGACTAACAAAGAAGAATATCAAAGTAAACTACACAATAAGATCCATAGTAATCTCAAATCTTAAATTGTTATCACTAATATAGTGCGTGTGTGCTCCACAACAATGTTAATGGATATAAAATCAAATTTAACACATAATAAGTCTCTTCGAAGGCATCATACAGTGTAAACTCAAGAAATCCAAAAACAAGCTAGATCCAACTAAAATTAAACAATTACCAATATGAAGGGTCAACATGGGATACTTATGCTTCATTTTTCATTTACGGGGGCTTTTTGCTCTTCTTTCCCGTTTTATTCATTTTTTTTCTTTTGGTTTATATACACATAGCTATGCAATGTCTTATTCCCTTAGGCTTTTCAATTCTACCTTAACGAGCTTTCGACCAACGACTCCCAGACCATTAAGACCTTAGGGCGCTAGGTGTAACAAAGGCCATAAAACTAGACAAGCATGCCACGGTGTTTATTCATACTTTCTTTTTTCTTTTCTTTTTTTCTCTTTTTTTTATAGCTTATATACTCCAAATATTCCCTCAAACTTAGGTTTTTGTCTAACTTTAGTCATCACTACTTATTCTTGTCATTCTTTCTTTCAAACTAGCATTATCCTTTAGAGTCTCATTATGTATTAATTTAAACTCAATCAATCAACAAGTTGTTTTTACTGTGCTATCCTTACTATACCAGTTTCAAATAGAAAAAGATTTAATTCATAACAAGAAATCACATCAAAGCTCTAATAATTAGTATTATACTTGTCTACCCAATTCCATTCTCATCATTGGCCAAAACAAACTATAAATATCAAATAGCTGGACTCATGCAAGATGTACTAAATGTTATATAAACATAGTAAAATATTTTATTTATTTATTTTATTTTATTTTTTTCAAGAAACTGAATGAAAAAAACTAAATGTAACTATATGAACTACAATGTAAATAACTAACTATATGTAATACGACACTAAAATGCCCCCCAAACTTAAAACAGACATTGTCCTCAATGGCTAAGATAGGAAAAATTAAAAGAGGACTTCCCTGAAAAGACAACATGTTCCTCCTTGTCTGCTAAGTCTGAAGAATAGGCTAGACACATTGGAATACAGCGGGAACCACACTTGAGTTGGAGTTAACTAACATTGCAATTAAACCACTTTTAACGCACAGGATTTCGAGCGACGGCGTGGCGTGTGCAAATATGTATGCCTGAGATGGTGAGCCCCGCACTTATGGGGGTCGATGAGTTTCGGAGTAGTAGCGTGCCCATGCTGACCGTGTCTACGTTAGTAGTGGTGCGCCCACGCTATAGGGCCAGTAGCTTGATGACTCTCTTTTTCTTGCCTTACCTGCAAGCATACGATTATGTAGTCATTATTCATTGAAAACTAAATATTTGAGCTAGACTATAAACTAAAATATAAAGAATAAATAAGGAAGAAAAGGTTTAGAGCTTGGATTGCCTCCCAAGTAGCGCTAGTTTTAACGTCGTAAGCCCGTCTTTATCTGGTCAGCACTATCCAATTCCTCTTCGATAATTGAGGAACCCTCCATCCATCGGAAACAATGTAACTTTTGGTAGGTTCCCTTTTGTGATGGCTATCGAATTAAAGTCCCCTAGCATGCTTTGTTTAAATAAGTGCCCAATTGAGAATGTTGAATAACTAGGTGCTTTGTCATCCATTGAGTCCATGATTAGATTGGGGCTTCGAGGCTTGTCAAGCACAACGGACTCTTCTTCTATCTTCTCCTCCTCATCCGACCATGGATTCACATTTGTACTAACTCTCATGTGATAAAGAGCCTTGCCGACGACATGGCTACTAAGTGGGCATGATTTTGCAAATCTAACTAACTCTTTGATCTTTGGTGGAGACCCATTTAGATCTTCGTCGACCTCTATTTCATTATCCCCACTTGTCTCCACACTTCCGATATCTTGTGGCTCATCTAGTCGCAGATTTGGTTCGGGTTCTCCATCAATTTCGTCATCCATGTCATAAAGCCAAGTGTTTGGAGGAAGGTTGCTTACGGCTTTGGTCATTTGATTTATCTTATTCTGAAGATTCTGAATTGACTTCTCTTGATTAATCATTCTCTCCTCATTTGATGCTATGAACTTGGACAACAATTCCTCCAATCTCGAATTATCTGTCTCAGTTTTGGAATCCATTTATTGAGGACCATGAGTTGAAGTGGTGATGAGTTGTTCCATCTGGTGCTGAAAATTGTGGCTCGACATTTCTTGACTCATTATCCTCTCCTCTTGGTTTGCTATGACCTTTGACAGTAATTCCTCCAACTTTGACTTTTCTTCTTTTAATGGAGGTTGATATGAGAATTCCAGCGTGTATGTTGGATTTGGAGTAGAGTATTGATCTTGATAATTATAGCTCCATAAAGAATCCGGGTGATACCCCCAAACTTGATGATAACTCGGATAAGAATAGTTGTTGAGGTAGTTACCACCATACTGTACCGGCCCAAGACTGATGGTGCATTGATTACTCGGGTGATTGCCAGCATAATAATTGCACGTAACTGCTATCCTTCGATTACGTTGGGCTGCAACAATGTCCAACCTCCTCAAAAGTGTCTCAAGTTGTGCTAA
Source organism: Panax quinquefolius (assembly GCA_020205615.1). NCBI lineage: Eukaryota > Viridiplantae > Streptophyta > Magnoliopsida > Apiales > Araliaceae > Panax > Panax quinquefolius. The sequence goes on from CM035154.1 coordinate 96,358,353, forward strand.
TAATGTAGAAAATACATCGAGTCCATCAATCCTCGCTCCCCTTGGTTGAGTCATACTCGAATATAGCCTTTGATAATTGAATCCAACCATGGTACTTGAAAAGAAAGAAAAATAGGAAGAAAATTAAATAAAAAGAAAAAAAATATTTAAATTAAGACTAATTTGATTGAAGCTAATATTGGCAAAAATATATTAACTAATTCCCCGGTAACAGCGCCAAAAACTTGTTGGGTAAAATCTAATTATGGACAATGCGCAAGTATACGTGGTCAACAAGTAATAAAGTGATAAGTTGAGTATCGTTCCCAAAGAGAATTATTTAATAAAAATCAACAAGTACTAACCCGTAACTAACTCAATCTTATTTAAACGAATGAATTTCAATTTATAAGTAAACTAATTCTAATTACCACTAGTTAAATTAAGATTACGGAGATATAAGATCACAACTTCACTTATTACTTCATTTAAGTTAACACACTTCTCATCAATTATTCTCTATCCTCAATTGCCCCAAATAGGTATACATCACCCATCTTGAGTCGCCAGATACATGGTACATAAATTCAAATACAACTTAATTATACAACAAATCATATAAAATACGACAAAACATAGTCGAGAGAGTTTAAACAAGAATATTGTCATTCAGACAATATCCACACTCAATGGAGTCCTCATTACAATTATTATCACATTATTCCGTAGAATAGTGAGGACTACTAAAGCCATTTATCCCTGGACCATCACTCCATTCCTCGACTCGTCCCGACTATATTCTCATTTCGAAGAGAACAATGAAAGAAAGGGTGAGCTCAACTAGCCCAATAAGAAATATTATGACTAAGATAATGCGAATAAATTATCCTTAGCCTTCAACAGAGATAACAACCGATAGAATACAATAGACAACAAGTTTTAGATCAACAAGCTGCGGTGATGAATAAGCAATCCATTAGAAGAGTCAAGTAGAGCATAAAATCTACTATCTTCTATGATTTAAAAGTTTTTCATCAACTTTATCATTTGAGACTCAACTTAATAAATAAAATCGAATCATCCACGCACCACGACCAAGGATATTCATGTAATCATCAATGGTCATGATTATACCGAATAATCCTTGGTCATAATCATACCAACAAACTTGTCCATCAATGAACTACAGGGCTAATGAGGACTTTTACCACATCATTCATTACATTACGACTTGGTCATGATTATACCGAATAATCCACGGTCATAATCATACCAAGTCCATCATCTATGCACGTAAGCCAAAGATGACTTTCATCACAATATAAGCATGAGGATGATGACAATGACATAATAATTTAATAAAACAAGTTCAAGGATAAATTTTAAAGATTTATAATTTAATTTATCGAGAATTCAATAACGTTCAAATTGTCAACATGATACCGCTTTGTGGAGTAAAATTCAAGAATAATATTCATGTACCAAAAATAATTTGGATGAGGAAAAGAAATATATTTTTGGGTAAAAATAGTATCCCGTGAATAGTACCCTATGAATAGTACTTGGGAATAATACCCGTGAATAGTACCCCAACATAAAAAGTACCCCAAATACCCGAGTGAATAATATTCAGAGTGAATAGTAATTTGGGTGAATAGTAACTTCATGAATAGTAACTTCGTGAATAGTACTCTAACACAAAAAGTGCCCCGAATAGCCGAGTGAATAATACTAGAGTGAATAGTAACGGTGAATAGTAACCCATGAATAGTAACTCAAAAAAAATACCAAAAAAATGATATTCCATGGCCAGTACAAAAGAAATGATATCTCATACGAGTATAATAGAATATCTGAAAGCTGCAAATGGATTTTCATTCACCGCCATGCGGTAATCCACGTGAGAGAGCGATCATTTCCACAATTTAATAAAGAATGAATATACGAAGGATCATTCACCATGCATGCGGTAATCACATGTATACAAAGTTATTCCAACAGAATAATAAAGAATGGAATAAATAATTCACGAAGGCATGCGATTCACGCCGGCAGCGAGTTATTCAAACGAGAATAATAAAGAATGGAACCGGTCATGCGTGTTATACAAAATGAGGATATTCCAATAGAATAATAAAGAACGGAACGGTCATGCGTAATCCACATGCAGACGAGGATATTCCAATAGAATAATAAAGAATGGAATAACAACAGAATTCACCAAGTATGCGATAGACCGCACAGACATGTTATTCCAACAGAATAATAAAGAATGGAATAACTGAAGAATTTCACCATGTATGCGGTACTTCAGCATAGGCAAAGTTATTCCAACATAATAATAAAGAATGGAATAACAACCCTTATGAGTATTGAAAGAAAATAACTCTCTTCATGAATACGAAAGAATAATACCCCTTACCTCAAAAAAGCTGGATATTGGAATAGTGGAGGTAATGAGACTTCTCTTCTTCTTTTCTCTATAATTTCTCTCTATAATAATTGCTCTATAGCTTTAGTGAATTGGTGAAAATGAATGAAGAATGAGCTTCTATTTATAGGAAAATATAGTTTTGATAATTGCACGTTTTGGGGCTCAAAATATTATAGTATAATACCTTCCTCTTTTCCTTCATTTTTAATTTAGTCCTGCAAGTATTATCAAACTTACACCATCTCCCCTAATAGTAAATCATGTGAATCAATAGTAAATCAATCATGAATCATAGTTAAAATGTGAAAAAAAAATTACAGTATAGTACCTCCATCTATACCTCCATTTTTAACTTAGTCATGCAAGTATTATCAATCTTGCACCAACTCCCCTAATAGTAAATAAATGTGAATCAATAGTACACACATGTGAACAAATAGTTATAATCATGTGAATTAATAGCAATTAATTGCTCATTTATCTGGTTAATTACCCGATTGGTCAATATAACCTCCAGACATCAATTATTATCGAAATAAATGTCGATTTTCACTAAGACTAATAATTCCAACACAATGGAACTATCAATTTCGTCTTTAATCAACACAAACTTATTTATCATTAATATTATAATTCACAATATTTAACAACCGAAGTCGTTTCTCAGAAAGAGGGCTTTTCGATAAGGATTTCTCCTTATTGGTAGCGCAATTAGGTGACCAAACCTCTCCTTGACAGAACTTCTAGACATTGTCAATATTGCAAATAATAATATGAATAACTTTTTCGTCTCAATTATTGATTTAATAATATAACATATTATCTGAGAGATGATCTTGTGACAATAATTGAATCAATAATATGAGAGAGATATGATCAAAGCAATTCATTGTAGTAATAATTGAGTATAATTGAGTGACTTCTCACGTAAGCATCAATAATCAATACCGTGTGCTACTATGCAACCACGCGTATTACTGTACTTTTACTACCAAGTAGTTCAACAGTTTTAACGGTAACACTTTCGCCGTTATTTTTATAAAAAGATAATTCTATCATTTTCTAACTACGACAATACTTCCGTTGTGGGGTCCACCAATGATTGTGTTGTCTCACGAATATTCTCTGTTAAAATGAATATTCCCGACCAATCGAATATTATATAACAACTTGCATACTTTGCAAAATTTATAAATACTACCCACAACTATAACATTATATCAAATCCACCATTATAATAAAAAAAAAAATATTTCGAGAAAATTAAATCTTTATTCATAAAATTTTGGGTCTTACAATCTCCCTCCTTATGAAATTTCTCCCTCGAAATTTACGTACGCACTACTGGTATCTTAGAAGAGGTGAGGATACCTTGACTTCATTTCTGATTCTAACTCTTGAGGTATAACCTTTGAGTGTCGAATATGATCCTTCTTATCCAAGATTTTAACACGTATCTCCTCATACGTTAAATCTTCTTCTATCTCGTCTAGTTCTAATTCAATAATGTGGTTCAGGTCGTCCACATATTTACGTAACATCGATACATAAAAAAACGTTATGAAACACTTGACATACTTGGCGGTAAAAGCGAGTCTATAGGCCACAGTTCCTACTCGATCGAGGATTTCAAATGGGCCAATTAAATCGAGGGTTGAGATAACTCTCTTCTTGATTCTTGCTTCTAGAATAACGCTTTCTTGAACCTTCTTCTTCACATTCAAGATTGTGTGGCTTTTAACTTTAACTTTATCGATTAAAGTCGATTCTACTCGTATATTTGACATCATCACGTGGGTCCCTAGAGTCATTAACTCTATCTTCATCATTTATAAGTTATACGAAATGGGTTTTGTGTTAACAACATCGCACTCGTAAATGCATACGATCTTCTACTCAACGCTTCAGCTACCACGTTCGCTCTTCCACGATGATATTGAATGGTATGGTCGTAATCTTCAACAGCTCGAGCCAACGTCTTTGGCACATTATACGTTCATTTTGGTTGAAGAAATATTTGAGGGTTTTAGAAATGGGTTTTGTATTGGGGTCAATACAAAATTCGATTTCACGCTCTAGGGGTAGGCTAAGAAGTCTTCAAGAATACGTCAGGAAATTTATTAATAATAGAAATATTATTCAACACTGTGACCCTCATCCAAGACTTGGATAACATGTCACATTGATATCTATCAACTTGCCATCGTCATTCACGGTGTCCACTACGGATAGTCTGGCTTCGGTGTATTCCAAGACTTGGAAGTCACCAGCGAAAGGCTCAGGCTCTTTAATTATGGCTTGGTATGACAATGATTGAATTTAGTGGTTTGGTTGCTTGAATTCGCATAACAGGTTGGTTAGGAATATGAAAGCTAACAACCTTACGAAAAGCATGATGAGTAATTAACCAATTGATTCCTAAAATCACATCAAATGCAAGTATTTTCAAAGAGATAAGATCAAAAGGTAACGTGAAAGTGTCAATTTGAATCAAACAAGATTTATAAACAGTGGAGGTAGCGACAATTTCTACTAACGAAGTTTCAACCAATAAATCAAAGTCTAACTTCTCTGGGGTCAAATTTAAACGTTGAGCGCAAGCAAGAGAGATAAAGGAATGGGTAGAACCGGTATCTAATAAGGTATAGACTTTGAAAGAATTTATAATTAACTAACCCGTGCTAACTTCGTTCGGGTTACTCGCTTTTTGAGAAGTCACGAAAAATGCTCTTCCACAAACCACCGACTTTGTTTTGTCCGTATCCGCCTTTGGTACCACCGTCCCAGCTGGACTTGACTTTGGTACACGATAAAATTGAGCTAAATGACCTTCTCTTCCATAATTAAAACACGCTTTGGACTAAATCACATGCAGGTTTGGGACCGATGTCCTCCCTCCTCCGCATTTGTAACATACGACCCGCGGTCGTACTCCTTCCTTAACAACAGGTGCTGGTGTTGACGTCTTTCCATTATTGTTGAACCTTCTCTTCTTTAAATTTCCACTCCTATTATCTTGGCCATGATTACCACCGAAGTGGTTACCATTCTTGGCATGATAATTTCCCCACGATGGTTATCATTGTTCGATGGCGTTGCACACCGATATGATTATTATCGTGTTGTTGGTCATTACCTTTTGGTTGTGCTGACTCATTATCGCGCTCCAATAACTGAGCTCTATTCACAACATCTGAATATAAACAAAGTTTGTGAGAAATAAGGTATTGACGTATATCGGGTTTCAAACCTCTTAGAAACATTCACGTCATTCGCTCCTCATTATCGACCAAATGGGATGCAAACTGGGATAACTCCAAAAATTTAGCCTCGTATTGCGACACGGTCATATTATTTTGCTCCAACTTGATAAACTCCACCTCCTTCATGTGACGAATACTTCGGGAAAGTACTTGTCGTTGAATGACTCTTGGAACTTCTCCCAAGACATCTTGAGTGCGCCAGTTGGAGTACGCTTTTCTGATTTCCACCAGTAATCTGCCTCTTCATGCAACGTAAAGGTGGCAAAGGGAACCTTTTGCTCCTCGGAGCATCCCAAGACATCAAATATCTTGGCGATCTTCTTTAACCATGTCTCCGCCTTTAAGTGGTTCGGCTTTCCCAAAAACTCCGGTGGTCCCAGCTCCTTGAAGCGCTTAGCGGTGACCATCCAGTGAGAGTCGCCATTATTTCCACCTATATTTTGAGCAGAGTCTCTTACCGATGTTGCATGAATTGCATAAAGCCTCCGAACATCCCATCGTTCATCATTTGATCGGTGTTGTTATTTACGAGGATTATTGTCTCTTCTGTTGCACATTATCACTGGGTATTGATCATTGGTGACTCAGCGGTCTCATGTGCTTTATTGCTAATCTCAACATTTTGGATGCCATTTTCAAACAACATCACAAAACAAGGGTTAATTAACATATCACATATTATCCCTATACTCTGACCGACCAATTAAATACCAAATAAACTTAGGTAGGTCATACTAGTGAAGGAATTCCCCGTCTCTCCCTTCCTAGTTCTTGTCTCACATCTCGGCCGAGGATCATATCCCTAAGCTTTGATACCAAGTTGTGGCGCCCCAAAATAGGTATACATCACCCATCTTGAGTCATCGGATACATGGTACATAAATTCAAATACAACTTAATTATACAACAGTCGTGTAAAATACGACAAAACATAGTTGAGAGTTTAAACAAGAATATTGTCATCTAGACAATATCCACACTCAATGGAGTCCTCATTACAATTATTATCACATTATTCCATAGAATAGTGAGGACTACTAAAGCCATTTATCCTGGACCATCACTCCATTCTTCGACTCGTCCCAGCTATATTCTCATTTCCTGAAGAGAACAATGAAAGAAAGGGTGAGCTCAACTAGCCCAGTAAGAAATATTATGACTAAGATAATGCAGAATAAATTATCCTTAGCCTTCAACAGTATAACAACTGATAGAATATAATAGACAACAAGTTTTAGATCAACAACTGCAGCGGAATAAGCAATCCATTAGAAGAGTCAAGTAGAGCATAAAATCTACTATCTTCTATGATTTAAAAAGTTTTTCATCAACTTTATCGCTGAGACTCAGCTTAATAAATAAAATCGAATCATCCCTGCACCACGGCCAAGGATATTCATGTAATCATCAATGGTCATGATTATACCGAATAATCCCTGGTCATAATCATACCAACAACTGTCCATCAATGAACTACAGGCCAATGAGGACTTTTACCACATCATTCGTTACATTACGGTCATGATGATTATCGAATAATCCACAGTCATAATCATACCAAGTCCATCTATGCACGTAAGCCAAAGATGACTTTCATCCAATATATAAGCATGAGGATGATGACAATGACATAATAATTCAATAAAACAAGTTCAAGGATAAATTTTAAAGATTTATAATTTAATTTATCCAGAAATCAATAACGTCCAAATTGTCAACATGATACTGCTTTGTGGAGTAAAATTCAAGAATAATATTCATGTACCAAAAATAATTTGGACAGAAAAGAAATATATTTTTGGGTAAATAGTACCCTGAATGAATAGTACCCTATGAATAGTACTTGAAGAATAGTACCTAAATGAATAGTACGACGACATAAAAGTACCCCCCCAATACCTAGAGTAAATAATATTAGGGTGAATAGTAATTTGGATGAATAGTAACTTGTGAATAGTACTCAACACGAAAATTGCCCCGAATACCCGAAAGTGAATAATACTAGAGTGAATAATAATAAGGGTGAATAGTAACTCGTGAATAGTAACTTCGTAAAAAAAATACCAAAGAAAATGATATTCCATGGCGAGTACAAAAGAAATGATATCTCATACGAGTATAATAGAATATACAAAGCTGCAAATGGATTTTCACCCACCATGCGGTAATCCACGTGAGATGGATCATTTTCCATAATTTAATAAAGAATGAATCTGAAGGATCATTCACCATGCATGCGGTAATCCACATAGACAAAGTTATTCCAAAGAATAATAAAGAATGGAATAATGTAAGAATTTCAAGCATGCGATAGCCGATATGAGAAAAGTTATTCTAATAGAATAATAAAAGAATGGAACGGTCATGCGTAATCATGCGCAGAATTCACATAAGAATAAAGAAAAGGATATTCCAATGTAATAATAAAGAATGGATATTCAACAGAATAATAATTCATGGAATAATGCGAGAATTCATGCATCGATATACCACAGACGAGTTATTCAACAAGAATAATAAAGAATGGAATAATGAAGAATTTCACCATGTATGCGGTGGTGATCAGCAGACAAAGTTATTCAACATAATAATAAAGAATGGAATAAAAACCCTTATGAGTATTGAAAGAAAATAACTCTCTTCATGAATACGAAAGAATAATACCCCTTACCTCAAAAGAAGACTGGATACTGGAATAGTGAGGTAGTAGACTTCTCTTCTTCTTTCTCTCTATAATTTCTCTCTATAATAATTGCTCTATAGCTTTAGTGAATTTGTGAAAAATAATGAAGGAATGAGCTTCTATTTATAGGAAAATATAGTTTCAATAATTGCACATTTTGGGGATCAAAATATTACAGTATAATACCTTCCCCTTTTCCTTCATTTTTAATTTAGTCCTACAAGTATTATCAAACTTGCACCATCTCCCCTAATAGTAAATCATGTGAATCAATAGTAAATCATGTAAATCAATAGTTCTAGACATGTGAAAATATGAATTACAGTATAGTACCTCCATCTATACCTCCATTTTTAACTTAGTCATGCAAGTATTATCAATCTTGCACCAACTCCCCTAATAGTAAATGAATGTGAATCAATAGTACACACATATGAACAAATAGTTATAATCATGTGAATTAATAGCAATTAATTTTTCATTTATCCGGTTAATTACCCGATTGGTCAATATAACCTCCAGACATCAATTATTATCGAAATAAATGTCGATTTTCACTAAGACTAATAATTCCAACACAATGGAACTATCAATTTCATCTTTAATCAACACGAACTTATTCATCATTAATATTATAATTCATAATATTTAACAACCAGGTCGTTCCCAGGAAAGAGGGGGCTTTCCGATAAGGATTTCTCCTTATTGGCGAGCAATTAGGTGACCAAACCTCTCCTTGACAGAACTTCTAAACATTGTCAATATTGCAAATAATAATATGAATAACTTTGTCATCTCAATTATTGATTTAATAATATAACATATTATGCAGATGATACTATGACAATAATTGAATCAATAATATGAGAGATATGATGCAGCAATTACTGTAGCAATAATTGAGTATAACTGAGTGACTTCTCACGTAAGCATCAATAATCAATACCGTGTGCTACTATGCAACCACGCGTATTACTATACTTTTACTACCGAGTAGTTCAATAGTTTTAACGGTAATACTTTTGCCGTTATTTTTATAAAATGATAATTCTGTCGTTTTTTAACTACAACAATACTTCAGTTGTGGGGTCCACCAATGATTGTGTCGTCGTACGAATATTCCCTGTTAAAACTAATATTCCCCGACCAATCGAATATTATATAACAACTTGCATACTTTGCAAAATTTATAAATACTACCCACAACTATAACACTATCTCAAATCCACACCATAATATTCAAAAAAATATTTCGAGAAAATTTAATCTTTATTCATAAAATTTGGGGTCTTAGAGTTTAATTCATAAATAAATTAGAATCCATCATCCACAATTGATTAAGCATTAAAAAGATACAAATAGATAAGAAAAGAAATTAGAATTGAGATAAACAAATCTGCATTCTCTTGCTTTCAATCTAATTCTCCAATGATAATCAATAGCTTCAATCTTCAATTCTAATCCAATCTAGGGTTCCTAATCTAAGAAAGAAAGTAAAGAATAAGTTAATAGAAATCTATCCCAAGAGGGATTTAATGGAATCTTAGAACTAGCCTATATATCATCTTTTATGCCTCTCATCGTGTATTTATAGTTCTAATGGATACCCTAGCAAGTTAGGCAACTAACAATCCTATTCTAGTTCAAATTAGACATCAAATAACCCAAATCAGCTGTGTCTCCGCCAAACAGCGCACCCCGCGCTCTTCCTAGGCTATTTTGGGCGCGGCCCGCGCTACTGTAGCAGAGTTTCTGGTGGCCCGGCGCGCTCCTAGCATGGTCCGCGCTACTCTATTTTCTATTGCGACATCCTTTGGTAAAACAGGCATAACGTTTGATCCGATAAGATTTACGGGGTCCGTCACATATCAAATCGAAGATATCGACGAGATGTAGAACTTTCATTCTTTGAGAATTGACATATTCGGATTAGATCAAGGTGGAAATTAGGCTTGAAGTAGATGCTATGTAAATGGCAAACATGACAACTCTTAGCTTTGATCTTCGTTGATAAAAAGGCCATAACTCTCGCATCCAAACTCCGATTGGGATGATTCAAGATGTTCCGGAAAGCTAAGAAGTAGATCTACAATAAAATCCAAGTTCCATGCCAAGAAAATGCATCCAACTTGGTGTTAAAAGTCGTTCAATATTCCCTTCTTGCATTTGATTGCGTATTTTAGTCCAAAAGATGTCTGAATTGCTTTCCCTTGCTTCTTCATGCCAATGTCATGTCATAGCCTACAAAATAACATATAATGTATGAAAAGTAACTAAGAAACATGAATATAAGTAACTAATTCAAGTAACAGATACCGAATAAGTAAGTATAAAACCTACATATTAGCAAGCAGCTTCAGCCTTTGACAATATGTACTCATGTTGGGAAAATCGTCCAGGTGAGTATGAGTGAATTGATTTTCGAGATGAACGGCTCTCAAATGTTTGTTGTCATGGAACAAATCCTCCAAACAGTTCCAAGCATCCATGGTCGTGTCATCAGGTTCAAGAATAGTATGGAGGAGATCATTGGAAATTGTCCCATAAATCCATTGCAAAACAATAGCATCAAGCCAAAATCAAAGGTCGGTATCGGTCTCCTTGATCGAAGAAGAAGATGGCTTGGCCATGTTAGTGGTGGAAGGAAGGAGGATTTGATCTAATACTTGATAAGCACGCGCATGGATTTTGAATAGGGCAACCCACGAATTGTATTGAGAGTTTTCCATGTCTAACATGATAGGTATGAAGTTCTTCACATTGTTGACAGCTAAAGCCGGATGAAACTTCGCTGACTCGGACATGGTGGAGGATGGCGGTGGTTGCTCGGCCATGATGAGCAGAGAAGAGAGGCTGCAAGGAGGGAGGTGGACGGATACACAGAAGAGGTAGAGAGAAGATAGAACCTAAGCTTTGATACCATGTAAGAATGTCATCTGTATCTTTCCCATTAGCATTGGTCAAAGATATATACAATACATATGCAATATTCTAGGCAATATCCTAGGCTACAATACAGGAAGATATACATGAGTATGATTTACATACTAAAAAATATATATATATATATATATATAAAGAACCTATTTCTGTGGAGCAACCCTTTTTTGTATATATATATATATATATATATATATATATATATATATATATATATATATATATATATTTACATAATCTAATATTAGCGGCTCCACTAGTGGGTATTCAAAAGGTAAAACTTAAACACTTATTTTAAATTTATGAGACTATACTTGTATTAAAACATGTAATTCTATTCTTTTTAAATAATGATTATAATAGTTTTAAAATAATAAAATAAAATAAAAAGCGTATATATATTTATTTTCTTGGTGTATGTATAAACCGGATATTATAGGTATAAGTAGGATTTGAGTTTTGCTTAAATGAATGTATATTTATTGTATAAGTTAATGTGTGCAGTTTATATTCATATATGTATATATGATAATATATGATATATATGTGTTCTTGTTCAATATAGATCAGATTGTGGCATAAGTATATGTGTTAATCATTGTGTCGTTTTTGTATCTTGGCTAATGCATGGTCTGATTCTTTAAATCGGCAAATACATAAACACACACACACACACATATATAGCCAGCAGATCCGGTCCGGGAATTCGAACTGGAGTAAAATGCGAATCAAATTTTTTTTGGCTTTTTTGTTTTTTTTTAAAAAACAACTAAAAAAAATTTATGGAATTGAATTTTTTTCATAATACAATGTTTTGGGCGTGATTTGAATACCTATACCAAAAATATATATACGATACGCACGGTAATCGCATGGATATGTTTTGTTATATGTATCCAAATCACACCCAATCTTGTATTATGTAAATATTCGAGCCCATATTTATTTATTTATTTATTTATTTTAGTTGTTTTTAAAAAAAGTCCGCATTTTAAGAAAATGCGGAAGTCCAAATTAGAACCTAGGACTCTCTCTCTCTCTCTCTCTCTCTCTCTATATATATATATATATATATATATATATATATATATATATATTATACATTCGGAATGGATCATGAAATTCATCTTAGTATTTGTAATTATGCGAGTATGTATTGGTATTTTGCATGCAACAATAATGTAAAGATATTAATAAGTATAACTTAATGAATTCTATATTAATAATAGAAAGTACTTATTTTAATTTTATAGTTTCAATATCCAAGTTATTATAATTAAGAAAATCATTATAATTTCAAGTATATTAACTAAATATCAATTGAATTAAAAATAAATAAATATATTAAATATTAGTTTGTGTAAGATAAAAATTTAAAATACGCTTGAGTTAGGATATCAGTATCCTAATAATTTTATTTGTACTAATGTTATATTTAGGACTTGTTTGCTTTTTATTTTGTGTTTTACAATATCGAGGTAAGTAATTTTTTGAACTATTTAGTGATTTTAAAATTATCGTTATTTATATGTATATCTTAGTAATTACTCGGATGCCTAAAATGTGCAGTTTCAAAATTCGTTATGTTTTATTTAAGGCTTCCATTTAAATTAAAATGTTATGTTTGTTTATTCAAAACTTCGGATCAAGTATTTATTTTCAAACTGAGGAATTAGATTAAATAATTTTGAACTATGAAAAAGTATTGTATAGAATATCGATAATATTGAGAAAAGATTTTGAAATCCTCAGTCTGACTATATATAGAACCCGTTATTGATTATGTTTAGTTCTGAAGTTAATTTAGGACCTACCAAGGTGCACACCTTTTAGATGCCCTTCGAGGAGCGTGCAGATTAGATACCTTAGTAGGTTGTGTGATCATTGACATTATCAAAATTTTGGGTCGTGTTGACGCCCCTAAATTCAGACACTCATATCTCAAATTTGGTTCGCCACGTGGTAATTCTAATATCATACTAAAATCATCAACAACGGAAATAATATAATAATTTATATAGATATAATATAAATATTCGCGTCCTAAGGTACCGTAAATGTTATTACAACAATCCAGTAATTAAACTTAAACATAAAATAATTATCCTTAATACATCACAATAAGCATAACAATAATAATAATACGTCTACACTTAAAGGACTAAGATATTCTGTAGCCTTTCCCTTTCATGATGTACCGCCTTACTCTACCTTAACTGTAATATTTTTAGGGAAGCAAGAATGAGCAACAAGTTTGCCCAACAAGTAATATAGAAATAAAAATAAGCAGTTATAACGTTTGAATCTTCAAAGGTATAACGGTAATTGATAGTTCAAGGATATCAAGAAGTATCAAGAGTGTTCAATAAGTGTCGCTATAGACTGAAGGATATCAACAAAATTTCAAAATTTATTCATTTCAAGGTTCAATAAGAATGAACACTGAGCAGTCACTAAGGACTAAGAACTCTTATTAGAATTAACAGTATTATACTACAAATTCAATATAAACGAGTACAACGGGTGATCAGCCTAAAGTATCCTACGTTATGCATAACATTTAAACATGCTAGTATGTGCGCACGTCGATTTCCCGATAATTATATAATTTCCCCTTCAATTAGGGTTGTTCATCTTAGTAGATTTATAAGAGTCCGCACCAAGTCGATTGGTTTAGATAACTTTCTATCATATGATCTTTTGTCTAGACGAATCGAATAGCTTAGACAACCTTTAAAAATATTGAGTTCAATTCTCGTAACATGAATCAAGATATAAAATTCAACTTCCGATTAGGAATCATAATCATATGAATGTAGATATTTGTTCAATACAAGTATGTTTGATATAACAATAATTCGAAGTTTCACAATAAGAAATACAGTCTAAATACATGCATTCAATTATAAGAATGAAGTTAGGAAACTTGCAATAACGTAGAAAGTTTAAGATTCGATACTTGCACAATATTCAAAGTCGTGTAAGTTAGAAAACTTCCATAATCATAGATTCCTTGCATAAAGTAAATGCATTGGTTAGGATACTTGCCTTTAGCGTTGATTACCACTTATAGCGTAAAATCACCTCAATGAACTATATTATCCTATTAATGTATGTATAGGTATTCATAGTCAAACACTGTGACATCCCCAAATTCAGGTACTTTTTACCTCCGATCTGGTACGTTACGATACATCATTTCTATAACTACTGCGGAAGATATAAACATAAATTGTTTATACAATAAACTTTTACAACATAATCCCCAAGGTCTACAACCTTAACTTAATACATAACTTCAATAACTTAAAAGGTTTACAATGTCATTTGCATCAGATAACTTAATAGTTCTAAATGCATAATAATCTAAACTTGGAATTCGCCTTTACCACTGTCGTTCTTCGAGCCTTCGTTTTAATCTGAAATTTGTTATCATGATATAGCAAGGATGAACAACTATTTTGCCAAGCAAGTTTAAGTACAATGAAGATATATCATGATTGAAAAGGAATAAGCTTTCAAGTTTTCAACAATGTAATATAATTGAGAAAGAACATGAATCAAAACTTTAATAACTAAAAAACTGAATAATTATGTTGAGTGGTCAACAATGACCATGAAAAAAATTTAACTGAACCTTATTGTAATGAAGATGATCAGCCTTTCATACCTGATGAACATATGCAATATGCACTGAGTGCGAATCAATAATCAAATATGTGGAATAATTGTCAATAATTAATCCACTAGCAGGCTTGAAATATAATAACTCGACTTTGAGTTAATTAGGAGACTTTCCATAGTGCGAGTATTCAATAATAATATTAGATGTGAAATAATCAACAACAATTATCCACTAACATGCTTGAAAAATAATAACTCGAGTTTGAGTTAGAGAACTTGCATGTCGTTTGAGCCATTTACTAAACTAGCTTTAATTAAAACTCTTTTGAATGACCTAGCATTGATAATGTTGGTCTATTAATTAATCTTGAATATAATTGTGCGATACATACGCTTACTTATGTTTATTACGCAACAAATAATTCAATCACAATGTACACATAGTATAATGTACCATCATTAACCCCTATAAGATAATTAATAAATCTTAGGTTAAATGATTTTATAAATTTATAAGGTCTTTCTTAAGTAATAAACACTTATTAGATCCTTAAACAATTTATTATAATTTTTTATTTAATGAATCATTTAAATAATCTTTATTTATCTTCATTTAATTACCATTTAATATTAGTTAAATAGTAATTAATTAATTACTTTTAGTTATTATTTAATAAATAATAGCTAATTACATCTACTTATAATTTAATATTAATTAAATATTGAATAATTAATATTATTTGTCTTTAATTATTATTTAATACTAATTAAGTAATAATTAATTAATCATTTATCCTTGAATAATAAATAATTGATTTATTAGTCTTTAATTATTCATTACTATTAATAAATGAATAATTAATTAACCATTGTCCTTATTTAATTTTAATTAATTATTTATCCTTGAATAATAATTAATTAATTTACTTCATAAATCTTTAATTATTCTTTCTTATTAACTTAAGAATAATAAGAATAATTATCATTTGTTCATAGTTATTATTTAATTAATTATTTATCCTCTAATAATAAATAATTAATTTAATTCATAAGTCTTTAGTAATTCTTTCTTATTAACTTAAGAATAATTAATTATCATTTATCATATTTATTATTTAATCTTAATTAAATAATCAATAATTACTTTATTAATACTAACTCTACTTAATTATCACCCAATACTACTTAGATAATAATTAAATATTTAATTACATTCAAATTTCATGTAATTAGTTTAATAATCCATTAATTGTATTAAAAGTTATAAATTAGTAAGTTTAAAATGATTTTAAATGAGTTTAAACCACTAATTACTTCATAATTATCTAACTGCCCAGAAAAATTTTGGATTAAATATCTTAATATTCTTCCGAATTTTAGAAAAATTTGGGTCTAAGAAATACCGCCGGAACTGGTCGGAAAGTTGTCGAACCGGCCGTCGAAAAATTTCGGTTGGTCCGATTACCGCTGAACCGGCAGTAGCTTTAGAGATTTTTTAATTTTTTTTCCAAATTTGGGGTCCTTCACTAAAACTTGAATAAAATAAAATCTACAACTCCAATTTGGGTCTAATCGAACTCGTTGGATTCGTATCTTCCTGAAATATAGTTTTCATTCATCAAACATCAAATTTGGATCTGTTTTGATATCGAAAATTTGTCCAAAGATGACTGTTATTGCATATAAGTTCTTTAGTTGAGGTATTTTAGTAATAAATCCATATCTCACTCATTTTTTAACATTTTTACATGCTTCCAAAGGGGTTTTTCTATTAATTCAAAGTTCTAGCATACCAAGAAGCAAAATCACAAAAACCATTTGTAGATTTCAAAATAAAAAATAATGATCACCCCTTTAAATTAGTGTTTTTCCCAAAACTACTTTAGCTTCCTGTTTCCAAAATTTTCCAGCATAAACTATATAGATGAGCAAGATAAACATATTATACCCAAGATTTAACATTCACAAAAGGCTCTAACCTATTAGAACTTGTATTTCCATGAATCTCTCACAAGATCACATAGAGCATACATAACATAGAAACTAGGGTTTGATTTTTACCTTGTCTTGTGGGATGCTCTTCTTTTCTTTCCAAAGTAAGCTAGGAACTTGGGATGCACAATATACTCCTCCTCTCTCAAGAATTCGAATCTCTCTCTCTCTCTCTCTCTCTCTCTCTCTCTCTCTCTTTTCCTCTCTTTATGTTCTTTCTAGTTGAGAGAAAATAGAAAAAGAAGAAGAAGAATGGTGGAGAAGGAAAATGAAATGAAATGTTGGTTAAATGAAATGGGGAGCTAATATCCTCCATGTTTCTTTTGTCCCTTGGACAAAAGGGTTAGCCTTATCCCTTGCTAATCATGCCTAATCATGTCATTGAGGTTAATTAGGCTATCCACCAATGGGAGCATGACACACTTGTCCTTGTGTGTAAGAGTTTCTAATTTTGGACTTGATTAGCTTAATCTTTTTACCTTAAAAGACTAATGTGGCCAGCTATATATATGCCCAATAACTCTTCCATTTTTCTTTTATTTTAATGCACAAATTGGATTAATCAAAGGTCTAAAATACCCTTAATCAAGTGGGCTAAGTATGAGCTTACATTTTATTTCTTTTGGGCTTCTCCTTTAATTATTTTGTGCTATGTAATAAATATAGTTTAATAATTTTAATTTATATTACCCTAATTGTTTATTTAGGGTTTCTAATTCCAATCTTATGGAATTTAATTACTTACACATATTTCTTTAATCAATAACCTAATTAGGTTTGCTTTAATTAGATTAAAATTATTAATCACTTGAAAAAGGCAAAATTAATCTATTAGGTTAGTATAACTTTTAAATACTAACATTTCCTCAATGTCATAACTCTTAGGTTATTTAATTACCTTACCTAATATATAATTAGGTTATGTAGCTTTGCATTGATATATATAAAACATAACATACTTAAATTACATATTTATTTTATAATGGTAAACTAAATACGCTATACATAATTTCTTATACAAATACAATTATTTACATACCCAAGATATTATAATATAATATCCTTAGCTCGTTAACATAAATTCAATTAAGAATTTATTTACTTCCTTAAGATATTACGATAAATATAATATCTTTTCTTTATTAAACTAATTTCATATAAGAATTTATTCTAATGCTCTTGGGTAAAGTATATATAAATATTATATGCTTAAACTTTATTTTTGCTTCATCACACAAATTATTTCCAAAATTTTATTTTCCCCACTTAATAAATACATATATAATATATATTCATTAACTCCCAATTACCAGTTACACCAAACCTACACACATCACATATAGAAAATAATTAATAATTTTATTTTCTCACATTATAAATTGTTTATATCAATTTATGTACATATACCATATATAATTTAATATATTTACCATATTACGTAAACATACATATTCTTCATAAATCATAAAATGATTTATATACTCATATATTAACTAGACATTAATTTAACGTCTAGTAACCCTCTCTAATCTGATTTGCTACATTCAATAAGTCTTTTCATATAGCTTATCATATATATTATTCGACTTCTCACGTTCTTATTTTTTTTTTATAAGATTTCTAATGCTTGACTACTACCAAAACTTCTTATAATGAAGCTTTTCATTTATTCTTGTATGATTAATTTAAATAATCAATCCTCTTATTTAGCTAAATCATGTACAACACATCTCCAAGTATATACGTATCTATACATACACACATTTAATTTAATCTAATAATATCTCTTCATTTAAAATTTATTTCTTTAAATAAATTTTTACATACAAAATCTCTTTCTAGGTTTTGAATTTTCATAACCCTTATTTTCTCAATTCTTTTTCAAATAGTAAACCATATAGGTTCTTAAAATTTTTAAATTATTCCTCTATTTTCACTCTAGGTTTTAAAATTTAACCTTTAACTTAATCATTCAAGATCTTCTAAGTTTTAGGGTTGTCACACACACACTTTGACATACATATCCACATACATTTATCACGCAAATCTATGCTCATGTAGGCTATACACAGTCAAACTCATAGATGTATAATTCACATTTGTTCTTACTTTTAAGAATCTTTAGGAACATTTTGGCAATTTTAGTCTCTTATACTCATCTTATATGTGAAATATTACTTAAGTTACTCATTCTAGTTTAAGTTGTTTCACAAATATATATTAAAGAACCTTTAAGCTAAGTTTGGCCCTTTTTATTTACTTTCGACAATTTTTAAGTTTACTCATAAATTTCCCTTTTATAAAGTCAAAAGAGCTCATTATATTAATTACTAACCATAGCATTCATTAAATCTCCAAACAACCTCTTTCTACGCATGCTTGCATATATTAGATTTATTTGTATGTAATTAGTATAGCTCCTTACTTAGAAACTCTTTTAGTTTATTTGCGTAGTTTATGAACATATCGTTTATCTATAGAGGCATAAAGCATCATATTATAGTTGTTCAAAAGTTCACAATACAAGTGGTAGAGTTTTCAACTCGATTGGTTTTCAAATCTTAAAATTTCATGACAAAAAACTAAGCATGAAAAGTACGTTGAATTTACATTTCATACGTATTTATAAAACTAACTAAGTTGTGAATACATGCCCAAAAGGTTAGATTTCAAACAGGCGTAAGATTTTATAAACATGGTTTTCGTCTTTTTAACTTTTCTTTCAAAAGATTATAACTCAAACTCTAAACCCACAAAATTATCTTGCAATACATATTGACGCATGTTCAAAGATTATGTATGCTCTTTAAGTTAAGTTAGGTTAGGTCAGTTTAGGGCTTCTTGTGTTGAACAATGAAAACAGTTTCCTAAGTTACTGCAGGACCCCGCCGAAAAAGCCCTTTATATCGCAGCGGGACCCCGGGGTCCGCTTTATCTGCGTATTTGGAAAATGCCACTCCCTTGCTACGAACTAACATGCCAACATTTCAACCAAACAGCAATGTAATGATACCCAATTGATATAAATTTACTACCAAACATCCCTAGCATGATTCTAACAATTCCAAACACATAAACAATCAAATTCAAGATTTTTACCATTTTTCCAAAGTTAACACATTTAGCGATTCTCTTTGCTACGGATTCATTAATTGATCAAATTACTTCGTTTAACTTTCGTTGATTTCGTATTCAACCATATTAACAATGTCTAGCACCAATTGACAGATTCTATCATGCTACAACCATAAATTTTTTGACTTAAAACAAGTATGTTAGAACTTTTCTAAGAACTTTGCAAAACTTGAATTGAAGAACATATAAAGGGATATTACCTTCTGTGAAGTTGAAATGCTAACTCTAGCTTCTATTTGCAGATTGTATATCCTCAACCCAACCACACACACACACAACTTGAAGTTTAACAGAGAATTTAGCAAAAAGTCTATGAATGAGAAGGGCTCCATTTATAGGGAAACTTGTGACCAGATTTGTGCTTTGCTCAATGAATTAAACCATTGGAATGGAGAAGAAGATGATTGATATGGGGGATTTGGTGGAGGAGCACTATTCAGACCACTCCATTCCTCATGATTTGTTATCTCTAAGGTTGGTAATGAGAGACTAGGCCAATGGCCTATTACATGAAGAAGAAAAGAAGACACTCAATTTGGGACAACTCTCTAATGCTCAGCATTTGCCAACCACTACTAGCATACATGGGTTTATTTGATATTTGTTCCCAAATGAGCATATACACCCACTCATACATTACACATAGAATTATATAATTCATGTACATTGGTTTATTTCAAATAATATTTATATTAGACTAGCATATAATTTAGTTGGGTACCAATATTATCTATAATTCCAATTCTATTAAAATAATTATTTAATATTAATTATTTATTTAGCCAAAGTTATTTTCCCTCATAGGTTTAGAATACCAATTTAAATACTCCCACACACATCATGGGGTCACATAAGACTCTTTCACACAACTTAGTAAATTACATAAGTTAAGCTTACTTTTATATAATAATTATTTACATTCCAATATCACACCTCATTTTATATTGAAGGAAAAACCTTATTATATATGATTTCTCCTTACATGTTATTGTTCATGATAATAGGAATTAGTCAATCACATTTTTTAATTATTTATTTATTAATAGTACTAACTAATTTAATCAATTTCATCATTAATTAGATTAGTACTTTCTCATTTCACCACTTTACCACACTAGGCATAATTTCACAAGCTTAAACTAAGCTTCTCATCACTTCTACTACATTACTTAATTATCACATGCTTATTCAATTAAATCAGTTACCACAACTTATGCCAACACTATATATATTTATATTCAAATAAATATTCAAACAATCTTTATTCTCAATATTAATATTTATTAAAATTCACGGGTATTATAACTGTAAATTTAGTCGCTAAGGCTATTGATTAAAAGATATATTGTATACATTGAAATTATTTTTGAATTATTTTAGTTTTGAAAGCCTATATACTATTGTATTGAAATTATTATATTGACTACATTGCAACTTTGATTTATTATCAAATAAGTTTATTATATATATATATATATATATATATATATATATATACACACACACCCTCTGTCCATTTAGTTTTCTTAACATCTATATTGCTCGTGATTTTTTTCCTCATGTATTTTAATCCATTTCATCAATCTCTTTCTTTCTCTAAATCACTCACACTCGATGTTCTCTTACTCCTTTGTTTCCCATCTCACCTCTACCTCTGACTCGAACTACTCAATCTTAACTTTTATCCGACTATCTTTTCTCAATCTTGTTATCCTCCCAATCTATTCTCACTTTCTCATCCATCCCTCCTTCCTACATTCTATTTCACCTCCCTCCCACTACTTAGTGTCTCTCTTTCAATTCTACCAGTCATTCCTCCCTCTATCACTCCTCTTTTTTCCTCTTTGTCGCTAACTCGATCCCACTCAGTCACTCCCCCTCTCATTTCATGTCTACTAATTAATCTCGTTCTTTCTCTTCTTCTTCTCTCTCTCTCTCGTTCTCTTTGCAGCTTTATTTATATTTTCTATCTCTATTTCATATATATTTTTATCTCTAACTCTTACACTCACTCTCAACCTCTTTCTCCATCCCACTCTATTATCCCCTCTAAATCTCTCTCACTTCCTCACCTCTGTCTTTCTCTCATCTCTCTTTCACCTCTCTCACTCTCTCTCATACTCAATCCAAATGTCTCTACTTTAACTCTATATCTCTCAATCTGTCTCTATCTTCTTCCCTCTCGCTCTATTTTCTTTTCTTCTTCTCCCACTACTTGTCTTCCCAATCTCCCCCTCTCATTATCTCTCTCAATTTATTTTTTTTTTCCCCTCCATCATCCCCTCTCTTTATTTCCCTCTTTTATTTTTTCTATCTCACTTTCTTCTCCCACTTCTCTCATCTTCACTGATTCCCTCCATAAATTATATCTTATTCCTCTATGTCCTTCTTACTTTCTCTCCCTTCTTCCCTCCTCTCCCTATCTATTTCTCTCCCTCTCTCCAACAATTCTTCTAATCTCTTATTCTTCCTCTCACTTAGTACTTGAGTTCTTTTTCTCCATTACTCTCAATATCATTCTTTATATTTAAATCCCTCTCCCTCTCTAGATCTTTTTCAATATACCCATGAATTAGGCATTTTTAGACTTAATAATTAGCTTGTTTTAAAGTATTTTAGGATATTTTTACTTGTTTAAATGTTAATTTGAAGGATAGGACAAAAGCAAGTGTAAATAGGGCATTTCAACATCATTAATGGAAAAGTGGTAATTCTCTGCAAAGTCTGCGGTAGTTTGGGCGTTCCTCTCATAAGGTAGTCCGGTCTTAGGAGGTATTTGGAGTCGTAGAAGTGTTGCTCAAATTTTGTTCCAGGAAAGGAAAAGACAACAGATTTCTACTCTGAATAGAATTTCTATGAAGGTTGACCTAGACAATGACAAAAGCTATATATAAGAGGGAGATTATTGATCAAGGACACATAGAGTTTGAGATAGTGGCTTGAGATTGGACTTGGAGATTGCAAGGGAGCACATATGGATTTCAGATTAGAGATTGAAAACTGGAGATAATTATTGAGTTTTTATTCTTATTCTCTATTTGTAACTTATTTATAATGTTTTCTATGAGATTTTTGGTTTTAATTTTCAGTATGAACTAATTTACTAATTAAGACTACAATTGAACCTTTTATGCTTATGAATTAATTATCTATATTAATCCAATTATTTATTCAAATTGAGTTGTCTATCATATTCTATGCTTATTGATTAATTATTTGGCAAACGATTATCGTGTTGCAATAGATGAATTCAGAAGATGAAATCTAGTGTTAGACCTGAATGTGATAGCATGCATTCTTAGTTATTTGCATGAGATGAATAATTAGGGTTGTAAATTGAATAAGGAAATCTATTTTCACTCCATGTAATAATTGAGAATTAGTGCTTAATGAATTTGATTCTTTTGTTTTGCATAGGAATATAGCAGAATTAATTGAATTGAATAATTTTATTTGATCACTTGGAAAAGGGCTTATAAATGCTTTGAATTCATGTTAACAACTCAAGTGGATTTAATAAGGGGATAAAATAGGTACTTGATTTATAGTGCATAATTGGGGATATTGTAGTCTTAATTAAGCCATTATCATCTGAATCAATTCTTTGTGTTAAGATTAGCATTAGTTACTTTAACTTAGTTTTTAATTAACAATCAAAAAATTTATTTGTTTAAATAAAATTAGATTGATATAAAACAAGTAGTTGGAATTATCACTTTATTATTTGATTGACCGTGTATACTTGCGCGTATTTGTCATTATAAAAGCGAACAACAAGTTTTTGGGGTCGTTATCGGGGAACTCTATACTTAATATTTAATTCTATATTAGTTATAATCAATTCGATCTTAATTTAAATGTTTTTCTTTTATTTTAATTATTTAATTCTTCTTGCAGGTTTCTCATCTGTGTATGCACACTAGATCAAAGGGTAAGAAGGAACTTTTGCCATACACTGGCGATATCAAAAGAAAGTTCTAAAAATTGAGGAGAATTAGTGAGGAAATACGCACAGAAGAAGAACTATTAGGGGAAATAGAAAATCATTTAGACATAGCTGCAGATGATCAAAGGTCACTTAGGGATTTCACCATACTGATAGTAACAGACATTCAATCTAGCATTCTACGACCTGCGATCAATGTGAACAGTTTCGAGATCAAAGTAGGGACTATTTAAATGTTACAGAACTCAGTACAGTTTAGGGGTGGTCTGAATGATGATCCTAATGAACACATTATAAGCTTCTTGGAAATCTACGATATGTTTAAATTTATTGGGGTTACCGAGGAGGTAGTAAGGTTGAGACTTTTCCCGTTTACACTCCATGATAAAGCAAAAAGTTGGTTGCACTCTTTGCCATCAAGTTCAATCACCGCTTGGGATGATTTAGCTCAAAAATTCCTTGCTAAATTTTTCCCACCTGTAAAAATGGCAAAGATGAGGAATGACATTACCACATTCAGTCAGCTTGATTTAGAGACAATGTATGAGGCCTGGGAAATGTTTAAGGACTTGCTCCATAATTGTCCACATCATGGGGTCCAAAAATGGTCGCAGGTACAGTCGTTTTATGATGGATTGCATGGACCAACTAGGACTAGTATTGACATAGCAGCTGGAGGTGCTCTTATGGGGAAGAGTTTCAATGAATTTACCAGTTATTAGAAACTATGGCAAACAATAACTATCATCAGCTTACAACAAGGTCTCATCAGCCAAAAAATAGTAGGGAAGTTAGAATTGGACACAGTTACAATATTATTTGCACAGGTAGTGGTACTGGCTAAGAAAATTGAGTCTTGGGGACCACAAAAAAATGAGCAGGTAGGAATGGTTTGTGAATTATGTGTTGGAAATCATTTTACGGATCGGTGTGCCATCAGTACAGAGTTGGTATAGTTTTTGGGGAGTTATAATAGACCGCAACAGCCCTACCAGAATGCCTATAATCCAGGGTGGAGGAATCATCCAGGTTTTTCTTGGAGTAATAATCAGGCTCAAACACAAGCTCAAAGGCCACAATATCTACCCGGGTTCCAAAATCATGTTCCACAATAGGTAGAGAGGAAATCGAGCTTAGAAGAAGCATTAACAAAATTTATTACAGTTTCAGAGAAGAAAATGAATGATCAGGATAAGCTACTAAATAAGGTTGATTTGAATGTGAAAAGCCAAGCAGTTTCAATCAGGAATTTAGAGAATCAAATAGGTCAGTTAGCTCATGTGACGTCCCAAAAATAGGTATACATCACCCATCTTGGGTCGCCAGAAAATACACTACTTACAACTCCATTTATATAATTGTCGTGCAAAATACGACGACTCATATACTATGAGTTTCAATACAAATATTATTACGTATATAATACGACAATATTCATATTTAAATTATTATAATGCCATATAAAGTACAGCAGCAATTATATCAAGTCCCCGAAGGAACACGAGAAGATTTCCATTCTCCTCATTCTAATGGAGTGCACCTTTGACGCTTCCATATTCTGATTCGCCTCACCCTATTGTTGATCACCAAAATTAAATATCAAATGATGTATAAAACATGTCACACACATTTTAAGTTCTCAGTACAATTATTATGCCACATCGTTTCATAATTTTTTTAGGCTTGTGACTAATTCGTATCACCACTTTATACCCATGTTCTCTCTGCTAGTCCCAGCTGCACTTTTATTACCTGAAAGGGGTGATGAAGTAAAAGGGTGAGCACAAATAGCCCAGTAAAGAATATCATGACTTAAGATAATTAAATTATCAATAGTCTTCATCAATAATAATTCAGATATTTAGAACATGTGGTAGAAGATAAAAGTTTCCAACCATAATAGCAGCGGAATCAACAATCCATTAGAAGAGTCAAGTAGAACATAATGTCTACTATCTCCTCTAGATTAAAAGTCCATCATTAATATTTCATTCATGTAATAATCATCAACAGTTCTTGGTTATACCCAAGACAAAGAAAACTCTCATCACTTGTCTTCACCTGAACCACCACAGATTATAATTAAATCACAATTCATATTTATAATCAAGTAAATCACCAATCCAACTTTGCACTACATGCCAAAGATATACAACTGTAAAACCAATAACCAACAGTCCATCTATGCACTACAGGCCAAAGATATACAACTGTAAAACCAATAATTAACAGTCCATCTTTGCACTACAGGCCAAAGATGTGAGACCCCGAATTTTATAAAATAAAAGTATTCAATTTTTCTAATTTGGTAAATAGTAAAATTGATAAAAGGTTAAAGTTAAGGGTGATATATGAAAATTTTTCAAAGTAGACAAGTTGTCATAAAATACCCGATTACTATTCACGAATTACTATTCACGAGTTACTATTCACAAGTTACTATTCACAAGTTACTATTCACGAGTTACTATTCACGAGTTATTGTTCACGGGATACTATTTACCCGAAAAATATATTTCTTTTCGGTCCAAATCAGTTTTGGGTACAATATTATTCCATGAAGAGATGTACTAATTTTTCAGACCGTTGGTTGAAATTATAATAGTAAAATCTTTTTATATAAAACAGAATACTTTTATAAAGTTATTTGTTTTATTAGACTATAAATAGAATATATTATATTAGTTTTGTTATTATTAGTAATAAAATAGGAAACTTCTCTTTCCTAAGAAGGATCTGGTTGTCTAAGTTTTGTTTTATTATTAGTAATAAAACAGGAAACTTTTCCTTTCCTAGGAAGGATCTGATTGTCTCAGTTACTATTTAGTCTATTCTCCTATAAATAGGATGCTTATTTAGAATTGAAAAATCACACCAGAAGTTCAGAGAAATATCCTTCTATAATCTTGAGCGTATTTCTTTAGAGTTTAAGAAAGCTTTGAGCGTAGTGCAAGTTTTCTTCAAAAATATCCTCGCCCTACCGTCGGAATACTCTTATTTTTAAGGTAAGGGATATTATTTGATGTACTCGTAAGGGGTATTATTTTTTTTTCATATTCATGAAGAGAACTTTTGTTATTCCATTCTTTATTATTCATTGGAATAACTGTGATCATGTGATCTACCCTATACTTGGTGAAATTCTTCTGTTATTCCACTATTTATTATTATGTTGGAATAACCTGTCTATGAGAAGTACCGCATACATGGTGAAATTTTGTTGTTATTCCATTCTTTATTATTATGTTGGAATAACCTGTATACGCGGTCTACCCTATACTTGGTGAAATTCTTCTGTTATTCCATTATTTATTATTCTATTTGGAATAACTGTCTATCTGAAGCACCGCATACATGGTGAAATTTTGTTATTATTCCATTCTTTATTATTACGTTGGAATATCACATGCATGCATTTTACGCCTCGACCTAGTTCATCTTTTATTATTACATTGGAATATCACATCACAATGCGTTTTCTGTTGGACACGGTTCCGCTTTTTATTATTACATTGGAATATCACATGCATGCGTTTTATGTCGGACCTAGTTCCGTTATTTATTATTACATTGGAATAACTTTCATACATGAGAAGTACCGCATGCATGGTGATTTCTGTTGTTATTCCATTCTTTATTATTCTGTTGGAATATCCTGTCGGTGTGTATTACGCCTGACCTGGTTCCGTTATTTATTATTTTGTTGGAATGACCTGTCTTTACGAAGTACAGCATGCATGGTGATTTCTTTTGTTATTCCATTCTTTATTATACTGATTTGGTTAAAGTTTTGACTTCTATACTCCATGAAATTAGTGGAATATCCTAGATATTTACGCTTCATCCAGTATCTTTTCATGGAAATATTCTTCTGAGCATTCTTAAATTTTACTCTACAAAGAAGTATCATGTTGACAATTTGGATGTTATTAGTTCCTGAATAAATTATATTGAACTCTTATATCATTGTCATCATCCTCATGTTTATATATTTTTTTTAAAGTCATTTGTGGCCTGTAAAGCATAGATGGACTTGGTATGATTATGACTGGGATTATTCAAATTGCAATCATGCTTAGTAATGTTACAAATGATGTAGTAAAAGTCCTCATTGACCCGTAGTGCATTGATGGACAGTTGTTGGCATGATCATGACCATTGATGAATACACGAATATCCTTGGCCCGTAGTGCATGGATAATTTGTGGTTGTGATACTAATGAATATCCTTGGCCGTAGTGCAGGGATGAAGTGGTTTATTTATTAAGCTGAGTCCCAGCGATAAAAGTGATGAAAAACCTTTTAAATCATAAAAGATAGTAGATTTTATTCTCTACTTCACTCTTTCAATGGATTATACATTCCCCTGCAGTTAAACTTGATGTCTATTGTATTTTATCAGTTTAACATTGTTGAAGATTAATGATAATTTATTCTGCATTATCTTAGTCATAATATTCTTACTAGGCTAGTTGAGCTCACCCCTTTCTTTCACTGTTCTCTTCAGGAAATGAGAACGTAGCCGAGACTAGTCGGGGAACGAAGTGACAGTCCAGATGATAGTATTAGTTGTCCTCACTATTCTATGAAATAGTGTGTTAATAAATGTAATATGGACTCCTTTGAGTGTGGATATTGTCTAGATGACAATATTCTTATTAAAACTCTCAGATTATGTTTTGTCGTATTTTATACGACTGTTGTATAATTAAGTTGTATTTGTATCCTGTACCATGTATCTGACGACCCAAGATGGGTGATGTGTACCTATTTTGGGGGCGTCACAGTTGGTATCAAAGCTTAGGGATATGATCCCTGGCTGAGATGTGAGACAAGAACTAGGAGGGGAGAGGCGGGGAATTCCTTCGCTAGTATGACCTACCTAAGTTTATTTTGTATTTAATTAGTCAGTCAGAATATAGGGATAATATGTGATATGTTAATTAACCCTTATTTTGAAACTATGTTCTAGAATGATATTTGAAATACAGGAGATGAGAAATGGAAAAATCATAACAGAGCGGAAATAACCGGGAAGGTACAATCCGAAAAGAAAGCAAGGTATTCTCATCTCTTCGAATATCAGGTATGTACATAAATTTTGAGGGCAAAATTTCATAAGGAGGGGAGATTGTGAGACCCCGAATTATATAAAATAAAAGTTTTCAATTTTTCTATTTTGGTAAATAGTTAAATTGATAAAAGGTTAAAGTTAAGGGTGATATATGAAAATTTTTCAAAGTAGACAAGTTGTCATAAAATACCCAGTTACTATTCACGAGTTACTATTCATGAGTTACTATTCATGAGTTACTATTCATGGGGTACTATTCACCCGAAAAATATATTTCTTTTTGGTCCAAATTATTTTTGGGTACAATATTATTCCATGAAGAGATGTACTAATTTTTCAGACCGTTGGTTGAAATTATAATAGTAAAATCTTTTTATATAAACCAGAATATTTTTATAAATTTATTTATTTTATTAGACTATAAATAGAATATATTATATTAGTTTTGTTATTATTAGTAATAAAACAGGAAAATTCTCTTTCCTAAGAAGGATCTGGTTATCTAAGTTTTGTTTTATTATTAGTAATAAAGCAGGAAACTTTTCCTTTCCTAGGAAGGATCTGATTGTCTCAGTTACTATTTAATCCATTCTCCTATAAATAGGATGCTTATTTAGAATTGAAAAATCACACCAAAAGTTCAGAGAATTATCTTTCTATAATCTTGAGCGTATTTCTTTAGAGTTTAAGAAAGCTTTGAGCGTAGTGCAAGTTTTCTTCAAAAATATCCTCGCCCTATAGTCGGAATACTCTTGTTTTTAAGGTAAGGGATATTATTTGTTGTACTCGTAAGGGGTATTTTTTTTTATATTCATGAAGAGAACTTCTATTATTCCATTCTTTATTATTCTGTTGGAATAATCTGTATACGTGGTCTACCCTATACTTGGTGAAATTCTTCTATTATTCCATTATTTATTATTCTGTTGGAATAACCTATCTATGGGAATTACCGCATACATGGTGAAATTTTGTTGTTATTCCATTCTTTATTATTCTGTTGGAATAACCTGTATACGTGGTCTACCCTATACTTGGTGAAATTCTTCTGTTATTCCATTATTTATTATTCTTTGGAATAACTTTTGTCTCATCTCAATCACCGCATACATGGTGAAATTTTGTTATTATTCCATTCTTTATTATTACATTTGGAATTTCTTATGCATGCATTTTTACAGGACCTAGTTACATCTTTATTATTACATTGGAATATCACATGCAATGCGTTTCTATTTGGACTGGTTAAAATCTTTATTATTCTGTTAGAATATCGTATACATGCGTTTTATATCGGACACTGGTTTAGTTATTTATTATTCATTGGAATAACCTGTCTATGAGAAGTACCGCATGCATGGTGATTTACATTGTTATTCCATTCTTTATTATTCATTGGAATATCACGCCGGTGTGTATTACGCTGACACGGGTTCCGTTATTTATTATTCATTGGAATAACTTTGTCTTTCTAATCTGAAGATGCATGGTGATTTCTTTTGTTATTCCATTCTTTATTATACTGATTTGGTTAAAGTTTTGACTTCTATACTCCATGAAATTAGTGGAATATCCTTGATATTTGCGCTTCATCCAGTATCTTTTCATGGAAATATTCTTCTGAGCATTCTTAAATTTTACTCTACAAAGAAGTATCATGTTGACAATTTGGATGTTATTAGTTCCTGAATAAATTAATTCTTGAACTTGTTATATTGAACTCTTATATCATTGTCATCATCCTCATGTTTATATTTTTTTTTTAAAGTCATTTGTGGCCTGTAAAGCATAGATGGACTTGGTATGATTATGACCAGGGATTATTCAGTGCAATCATAACCGTAATGTTACAAATGATGTAGTAAAAGTCCTCATTGGCCCGTAATGCATTGATGGACAGTTGTTGGCATGATCATGACCATTGATGAATACACGAATATCCTTGGCCCGTAGTGCATGGATAATTTGTGGTTGTGATACTAATGAATATCCTTGGCCGTAGTGCAGGGATGATGTGGTTTATTTATTAAGCTGAGTCCCAGTGATAAAAGTGATGAAAAACCTTTTAAATCATAAAAGATAGTAGATTTTATTCTCTACTTGACTCTTTTAATGGATTGTATGTTCCGCTGCAGTTAAACTTGATGTCTATTGTATTTTATCAGTTTAACATTGTTGAAGACTAATGATAATTTATTCTGCATTATCTTAGTCATAATATTCTTACTGGACTAGTTGAGCTCACCCCTTTCTTTCACTGTTCTCTTCAGGAAATGAGAACGTAGTCGGGACTAGTCGGGGAACGGAGTGACGGTCCAGATGATAGTATTAGTAGTCCTCACTATTCTATGAAATAGTGTGTTAATAAATATAATGTGGACTCCTTTGAGTGTGGATATTGTCTAGATGACAATATTCTTATTAAAACTCTCAGATTATGTTTTGTCATATTTTATACGACTGTTGTATAATTAAGTTGTATTTGTATTCTGTACCATGTATCTGACGACCCAAGATGGGTAATGTGTACCTATTTTGGGGGCGTCACAAAAGATATACAACTGTAAAACCAATAATCAACAGTCCATCTTTACACTACAGGCCAAAGATATACAACTGTACAACCAATTATCAATAGTCCATCTTTGAACTACAGGCCAAAGATATACAACTGTAAAACCAATAATCAACAGTCCATCTTTGCACTACAGGCCAAAGATATACGACTGTAAAACCAATAATGCTAAGACTCAGCTTAATAGTATCAGGACCACGAATTATCCATGCACTACGGGCCAAAGATATTCGTGTTTTCAATTACGGTCATGATTATACCGAATAATCCCTGGTCATAATCATACCAAGTCCATCTATGCACTACATGCCAAAGATGACTTTTACCACATCGTTTGTAACATTACGGTCATGATTATACCGAATAATCCTTGGTCATAATCATACCTAGTCCTTCAATGCACTACTGGCCATAGATGACTTTCAACACAATATAAGCTTGTGAATGATGATAATGATATATATAATGAATAAACATAAATCATCATAATAATAAGATAACATAGATCTTAGTGATTTTCAACTTAATTATCTAGAGTCCAAATTGATAACATAATAATAGATGAAGCACAAACTATTAAGGATATTCTAATCTTTTCAGAACTTTTCATCATTTAATGATAAGCTGAAGAAACGAATAATAACATCTTACCATAATATGGAGTATGAAAGAAAATGATATCACTTTACCATAAAAATGATACCCCTTACCACAATAATGATATCCCTTACCTTAGCATGTGACTTGATTTTGCTTTCTATGAAATTGATCATCTTAAACAATGCTTGCATTCCTTATCTACACTTGGAGTAATATTACACTCAATAGAAATACTCACAATATTATACTCACAATATTGAAGTAAAAGAATTTTTTATTTTTAGTGTAGTGATCGTGTGTGTTTAGTTACTCAACCGAGCAACCTATTTATACTAAAAATTTAGTAAACAACTAGCACACCTGCTTTGACAAAATAACAAAATGAGGTAAATAATAATGGTAGTGGAATTTATGGTCCCGCGGAGAAAATTAAATCAACTTGTACACGTTTTAACAAAATTTGTTCAATAATAGAGTTGTGGTCCATACTACTTTAAAAAAAAGTATAGTGTCGGCAAGTCCTCCAAACTTACTTTTGTAAAAAGAAAATAATTGAAAAAACATATGTATATCATACTTATCTTTAATCAACACCCTTTTCAATCTTTGAACCATTATTCACAATTATTAACATAGACTCTCAATACTGCCAACTGGTTTAATTATATTATATCAAATAATATGAGTCATTGTGTAATAACTACTGTGGTAATTATTGAAATAAATACCGAGTGACTTCTTACGTAAGAATCAAATCAATACCTTACTTATAAACAATTTAAATTCTATTAAAAGTAAGGATCAACATCAAATCATAATTATCTCGAATAACATATACACCAACTAATAATTCATTATTCATTTAAGTTGTCTTTATTTATCGCATAATATCATTATATTTAATAATTTTCATATTGTACAACTTAGAACAACATCATTTATCGTCGAAAACATTACACGTTGCATATGTGCATGCCCGACGTCCTCCGATTGCCTCTGAATGCACATTAGTCCCTAAAATATCCATTTTAGGCCTTGATACCGACCTCAAATCTCAAAACATAAAGAATTAAAGTTTTAGGTCTACTCGTTATCTTTCCGAATCATCCTGAATCACCTCAATCGGAGTTCGTATGAAAAAGTTATGCCCAATTTACTGAAAGATGTCCGGACAAATTTTGGCTTAACACTTGACCACCGCCTAGGCGCCCAAATTTGGCCTTGGGCAAGCGCCTAGGTGCCCAAGAACAGAGTCTAAGCGCCGAGCCTAGCGCCTAGGCGCTCGACCCATGACACTTAACTCCAATTTTTTAGATTTTGCAACTTTTGACGCACATACTTCAAATCTTCATAACTTCTTCATTTTAAGTCGTAATTAGTCCGTTTTCGAGGCTATGGAAAGACTGTAACATACTCTACAAAACCCCATGATTTCTTAATTTTTTAGATTCATTAATTATTTCAAAATTTGGCTCACAAGTCCCCCAAGACTAAGTTTTTCATCATTTAACATGTTTTACGAAAACTTTCACCACTACTTTGATTTAAATCATTTTTAGTCCGTTCAAATTGGAATATTTCCATAACTTCATAATCTATAGATTCTCCTCCTCGGATATTACACATAAATCAACTATCAACACTTTTACAAGTTTGATTTAAGTCCTTAAAATAACTTTTATTCATCCTCAAACACATGCCTAACTTTTTGATCTTAAATTCTATTATGACATGGATTTAACAAAAAATCTTTATCATATACTTCCTTATTACTTTGGATCCATCATGATCCCCTATAACCCAACTTTCAACAAATCAAACTCTTAGGAAAGTTAAAGAAATGAAAAGTTTTGGTTTTACCTTTTGAGTTCTTATTCTTCCTTCATGCTTCCCTGGTTTCATCTTCTTCTTTCTTCCTTTCTTCCCTTCTTTCTCTTCTCTCTTTTCTTTTGCTGAAGATTGGCTACGGAAGGATGTAATGAAGGAGAGGGTTGATGGCTCTTCTCTTTTCTCTCTCTCTCTCTTTCCTTCTTCTTTCTTTCTTTAATTTTTTTCCACCAAATTATTCCTATGGGAGGGAGTGTTTGAAGACTAATATGGCTGACGGAAAATGCTAAGCCAAAATCAATTAGGCAATATGGCCCCTCCCTCACCCAACATTATTCAACCAACCAATCACATGAAAGGTTGGTGAAGAATTTTGGAAAAAAAATTGAAGGTAGGAAATAATTTTCAGCATCTACTAGTCGACTCCTCCTCTTTTATTTGTTTATTTATCCGTTTAATTGTTCATTTGACCATTTATCAATTTAACATTTTAAAAACTTTTTAAAATAATAGTCATAAATTAAATTAGACTTTTATTTTATAAAAGTCTAGGTTTTACAGCTCACGCGTTAAATAGTTTCCCGCAAGGAACACTACCGAGCGACACTGAGGTTAATCCAAGAAGAGATGGAAAAAAACACTGTAAAGTTAAGAAGCGGAAAAGAACTGCCTGATTCGATTAAAGGAGATGCAAAGCCAGACACAGTAGTTATGGAGAAAGAAGAGGAAGTCAAGGAGAAAGATGAGGTTGAGAATACCCATAAGGCGGAGGATACGAATTTGGAGGATAAAATTAACTTGAACAAATAAAATAGCATAGTACCTCCCTTTCCTTTTCCTCAAAGATTTCAGAAATCAAAATTAAACAAGCAATTCTCCAAATTTTTAGATGTCTTCAAAGAGTTTCACATCAATATACCATTTGGGGAAGCTCTGAAATAAATGACCATTTATGCCAAATTTATGAAGGAGGTTTTGTCTAAGAAACGAAGATTGGGTGAATTCGAGACGGTGGCATTAATTGAAGAATGCATTGCTTTCTTACAAAATAAGTTACTGTAAAAGTTGAAGGATCAAAGGAGTTTTAGTATTCCATGCGTGATCGGTAATCAGTTTTTCAGAAGGGCATTGTATGATTTAGGGGCTAGTATCAATTTAATGTCGCTATCAGTTTACACTCAGTTGGGATTAAAGGCACTAAAAACGACAAATATCAGCAAAAACTTGGCAGACAGGTCAGTAACATATCCGCGGGGAATTGTGGAAGATATCTTGGTCAAGGTTGATAAATTTATTTTTCCAGCAGACTTCATCATTCTGGATTATGAGGAAGTTAAGGAAATCCCAATCATTCTTGGTCATCCATTCTTAGTGAAAGGGAGAACTTTGATTGATGTGCATAAAGGTGAATTGACAATGAAAGTTCAAGATCAGGAAGTTACTTTCAATGTTTTCAAATCAATGAAGTTTCCTAAAGAAGACGATGAGTGTTTGCGGATAGACATAATTGGTAGAATAGTGAATGAGAAAATCAACGGCAGTTACTTATAGGATCCATTAGAAGTTTCTTTGGTTGGTGTATCTACATTCGATGATTTGAAAGATATGGATTACGTCAAGTGGTTAGATGCATTACCAGTATCTCAAAAATTCAACAAGCAGTTTGATACTTTTGACCGTCTCGAAGGAAGAGAAAAGAGGTCCAAAATATCATTAGAAGAGCCATCGGTGCTTGAACTAAAACCTCTTCCTTCACATTTACGATACGCCTACTTGGGAAATTCTGACAGTACCAGTTATCGTGTCTGCTAATTTAAATAAGACTCAAAAAGAAAAGTTATTAAAGGTGTTACAGGAATACAAAACGACAATTGGGTGGACCATAACATATATTAAAAGGGATCAATCCATCATTTTACATGCATAAAATTCTCCTTGAGACGGAGTAAAACCGAGCATTGAGCAAAAAAGAAGATTAAATTCAATCATGAAGGAAGTGGTAAAGAAATAAATCATGACATGGTTAGACACCGGTATTATCTATCCAATTTCAGACAGTTCTTAGATAATTCATGTGTAGTGTGTACCAATAAAAGGGGGAATGACTGTGGTTGAAAACGAGAATAATGAACTCATTCCTACAAGAACAATTTTAGGTTGGAGAGTGTACATGGATTATCGCAAGTTGAACAAAGCCACTCGTAAGTATCACTTTCACTTGCCATTCATTTATCAAATGTTGGATAGGTTGTCGGGTCATCAGTTCTACTGTCTTCTTGATGGATATTCGAGATATAACCAGATTGCAATAGCTCTAGAGGAATAAGAGAGAACTACGTTTACGTATCCCTATGGAACTTTTGCATTCCATTGAATGTCTTTTGGACTTTACAACGCTCCAGCTACCTTCCAAAGATGTATGATGGAAATCTTCTCGGATATGGTTGAGCAGAACTTAGAAGTCTTCATGGATGATTTCTCTACTTTTAGGGATAGTTTTGACTTATGCCTCAATAATCTGATTGGTTTTGAAACGTTGTGTGAAGACAAATCTGGTGCTCAATTGGGAGAAGTGACACTTCATGGTGCAAGAAGGAATAATTTTGGGTCACAAGGATTCTACAGCCAGCTCAGAGGTAGATAAAGTGAAGATTGAAACTATTGAAAAACTACCTCCGCCAACATCTGGGAAGGAAATAAGAAGTTTTCTCGGACACGCGGGTTTTTACCGATGTTTTATCAAGGATTTTTCTAAAATTTTAAAACCCTTGTGTTTGCTCCTTGAAAAAGATATACCGTTTAAAATGGACCAGTCGTGCATTAACGCCTTTAAAGTGTTGAAAAAGAAGTTAGTCACCACCCCAGTCATAGTTGCTCCCGATTGGTCTTTGTCGTTTGAACTCATGTGTGATGCTAGTGATTACATTGTTAAGGCAACGTAGAGATAAGGTCATCCACACCATATACTACTCAAGCAAAACATTGATGAATTAATTACACTACCACTCAAAAGGAGTTAATTGCAGAAGTGTTTTCCTTCAACAAATTTTGAGCTTATCTAATTGGGACTAAGGTAATTTTCTACACTGATCACTCCGCCATAAAATATTTGATTGCAAGGAAGGATGCAAAACCAAGGTTGATTCTATGGTCCTTCAACTATAAGAATTCGATTTGGAGATTCGACGAGATAGAAAGGGTACAAAAAATTAGGTGGCTGGTCAT
This sequence comes from Panax quinquefolius, assembly GCA_020205615.1. Lineage (NCBI taxonomy): Eukaryota > Viridiplantae > Streptophyta > Magnoliopsida > Apiales > Araliaceae > Panax > Panax quinquefolius. The sequence continues at coordinate 96,395,650 of CM035154.1, forward strand.
CTTTCCAGATTGGAAAATTCAGAAACTCGGAAAAGGGATGAAGTAGTGATCAATGAGTCATTTTCGGATGAGCAACTTTAAAGAATAATTATGGAAATACCTTGGTATACGGACTACGTGAACTACCTAGTAAGTAATGTACTTCTACTGGATTTGAATTCTCAAAAACGAAAAAAGTCCATCCATGATATCAAGCAGCATTTTTGGGATAAACCATTTCTGTTCAAAACTTGTGCGGGTCAAATAATACAAATGTGTGTGTCACGTGAAGAGATGGAAAGCATACTGAGTCATTGCCACTTATTAGATTATGGGGGACATTACGGAGGAGATAGAACAACGGCAAAAGTGTTACAATTAAGGTTTTTTTGGCCCACATTGTTTAAAGATGCCCACTTCTTTATTCTTAAGTGCTACCAATGCCAACGGGTGGGCAATATTTCAAAATGCCATGAGATGCCTCTCAATACTATTTTTGAAGTTGAGCTCTTTGATGTATGGGGCATTGAATTTATGGGAACATTTCCATCATCATTCAATAACCAGTATATTCTATTGGCAGTGGATTATGTGTCAAAATGGGTAGAAGCAGTTGCGTTACCCATAAACGATGCCAAAGTAGTGTTGTAGTTCTTAAGGAAGAATATCTTCGCTTGATTTGGAACACCAAGGGGCCATTATCAGTGATGAAGGCACTCATTTTTGCAAAAAGCACTTCACCAAACTACTAGCTAAATATGGGGTTAGACACAAGATTGCTACGACCTATTGTGACGCCCCTAAAATAGGTATACATCACCCATCTTGGGTCGCCAAATACATAGTACTGAATACAAATACAAACTTAATTATACAACATGAGCTGAGAGTTTTTACACGAATATTGTCATCTAGACAATATCCAAACTCAAATAGAGTCCTCATTACATTTATTAGCACACTATTTTGTAGAATAGTGAGGACTACTATAACACCATCTTGGGCTATCACTCCGTTCCCCGACTAGTTCCGGCTACGTTCTCATTTCCTGAAGAGAACAATGGAAGTAAAAGGGTGAGCTCAACTAGCCCAGTAAGAAATATTATGACTAAGATAATGCAGAATAAGTTATCATTAGCCTTCAACAATGTTAAACTGATAGAATATAATAGACAACAAGTTTAACTGCAGTGGAACAAGCAATCCATTAGAAGAGTCAAGTAGAGCATTATATCTACCATCTTCTATGATTTAAAAAATTTATCATTAACTTTATTGTTGGGACTCAGCTTATTAAATAGATCACATCATTGAATCATCCATGCACTACGGGCCAAGGATATTCATTAGTATCACGTCCACAAATTATTCTTGCACAACGGGCCAAGAATTATTCGTGTAATCATCAATGGTCATGACTATATCGAATTATCCCTGGTCATAATCATAACAATCAACAGTCCATCTATGCACGTAAGTCAAAGATGACTTTCATCACAATATAAGCATGATGATGATGACAATGATATAAGAATTCAATTAAAAGAAAACAAAGGATAAATTTTTAAAGATTTATAATTTAATTTATCCAAAATTCAATAATGTCCAAATTTTCAACAAAATACTGCTTTGTAGAGTAAAATTCAAGAATAATATCCATGTATCAAAAATAATTAGGACAGAAAAGAAAAAAAAATTGGTGAATAGTACCCCGTGAATAGTATCCTATGAATAGTACTAATAGTACCCCGACATAAAAAGTGCCCCAAATACCCGAGTGAACAATATTTAAGTGAATAGTAACCTATGAATAGTAACTCGTGAATAGTACCCCGGCATAAAAAGTGCCCCGAATACCCGAGTGAATAATATTATAGTGAATAGTAACCCGTGGATAGTAACTCGTGAATAGTACTTTGGTGAAAATATTGATATTTAATAATAAAGTTCATACCAATATTCCAATAAAATGATAATGCATGAAGCACAAAACTCACGGATATTCCACTAATTTTAAGGATTATAGAAGCAATACTTACCATAGTAAGTTTAGATTTAAGAATATGAAAAGAATTAACATAGGAAAACTGCAAATAGATTTTCACCTGTCATACAGTACGTAATCCGCGTAGACATGTTATTCTGACATACTAAAGGATGAATACTAAAAATAGTATTCCTTATGAATATGAAAGAAATAATACCCCTTACCTTAGTAGAAAGCTGGATACTGCAAAAATGAAGTAGCAGAATACTCTTCTTCTTGCTCTCTATAGTTTCTCTCTCTATAGTGTCTCTTGTGAATCTTAGTGAATTGGTGAGAATGAAAGAAGAATTAAGCTTCTGTTTATAGGAGAATGGACTAAATAGTAACTAATTCACGAACGGTCCAGATTGATTCACTATTAGAATGGACGGTCCATATTGATTACTATTAAAACCATAACCGACGGTCCAGATCGATTTACTTTTAAAACTACCACCGACGGTCCAGATTGATTACTTTTAAAACCACCATTAACGGTCAAGATTGATTACTTTTAAAACCATCATCAACGGTCAAGATTGATTATTTTTAAAACCACCAACAATGGTCCAGATTGATTTACTATTAAAACCACCATCGATGGTCCAGATTGATTTACAATATTAAAACCACCACCTACGGTCCAAATTGATTTACTATTAAAACCACCATCGATGGTCCAGATTGATTTAACTTATTACACTTTGGTACCTCTAAAGTTTTCTAAGTTTGCATTATTCCCCTCTAACTTTTGTAAATCACTTATTTTCAATAAACACATTCTTAATACTTCAACAATTATTCATCATTAATATTATAACTCACAATATTTAACAACCAGGTCGTTCCCAGGAAAGAGGGGGCTTTCCGATAAAGATTTCTCTTTATTGGCGCGCAATTAGGTGACCAAACCTCTCCTTGACAGAACTTCTAGACATTGTCAATATTGTAAATAATAATATGAATAACTTTGTTGTGTCAATTATTGATTTAAAAATATAAAATATTATGTAGATGATAATGTGACAATAATTGAATCAAATAACGTGAGATATTATGTAACAATTACTGTTGTAATAATTGAGTATAACTGAGTGACTTCTCACGTAAGCATCAATAATCAATATCGTGTTCTACTATGCAACCACGCATATTACTGTACTTTTACCACCGGGTAGTTCAACAGTTTAACGGTAAAACTTCCGCTGTTATTTTTATAAAAAGATATTTATGTCATTTTCTAACTACGACAATACTTCCATTGTGGGGTCCACCAATGATTGTGTCGTCGTACAAATATTCCTTGCTAAAACGAATATTCCCCGACCAATCGAATATTCACTGACACAACGAATATTTTATATCAACTTACTTACTTTGCAAAATTTTCCAAATATTACCCTCAACTATAACATTATATCATATCCACACCATAATATTCAAAAATATATTTCGAGAAAAAATTTATTCTTTATTCAAAAAATATTGGGGTCTTACAACCTCCCCTTCTTATGAAATTTCGTCCTCGAAATTAGGGTACGTACCTGATATGTTGAAGAGGTGAGGATACCTTGATTTCATTTCAGATTCTAACTCCCAGGTCATTTCATCCACATCGTGGTTTCTCCACAAAACTTTGACTTGAGGTATAACCTTGGAGCGTAGAATATGATCCTTCTTATCTAAGATTTTAACAGCTACCTCTTCATACATTAAATCTTTCGCTATCTCATTCGGTTTTAATTCAATAATTTGGTTTGGGTCTTTCACATATTTACGTAACATAGATATGTGAAAAACGTTATGAACACGAGACAAACTTGGTGGTAATGCGAGTCTATAGGCCACAGTTCCTACTCGATCAAGGATTACAAATGGGCCAATGAATCGAGGATTGAGCTTTCCTCTCTTTCCAAATCTCTTAACTCCTTTCCATGGAGCAACACATAACAACACATGATCTCCAATATTGAATTCCACTTCCTTTCGATAAAGATCAGCATAACTCTTTTGTCGATCATGTGAGGTTTTTAAACATTATCGGATCATTTAAATCTTTTCCGTAGTCATACATACCAACTTCGGTCCCAAAAACGTTGCTTCACTTACCTCATCCCAGCATACTGGAGAACGACACTTTCTTCCATACAACGCCTCAAATGGAGCCATGCCAATACTTGCTTGATAACTACCGTTGTAAGAAAACTCTACCAATAGAAAGAACTTGTCCCAACTTCCTTTGAAGTCAAGAACACAGAGTCTTAATAAATCCTCAAGAGTTTGAATAGTCCTCTCTGATTGTCCGTCCGTTTGAGGATGATACGCCGAACTAAATCGTAAATCCGGGCCCATAGCTTTTTGCAAACTAACCCAAAATCTTGAAGTGAATCTTGGGTCTCGATCAAAAACTATGGATACTAGCATACCATGAAATCTTACAATCTCGTTTATATACATACGAGAAAGGCGTTCAAGTGTATAAGTTTCTCGTATCGGTAAGAAATGAGCAGACTTGGTCAATCTATCAACAATGACCCAAATCGCATCTATGCCTTGAGAAACCTTGGGAAGACCGATGCTTGAAATCCATGGTAATGTGCTCCCACTTCCATTCTGGAATTTCAAGTGGTTGCAATGGACCTTTTGGCACTTGATGCTTTGCCTTGACTTATTGACAAGTTAGACACCTTGAGATAAACTCCGCTATCTCTCTCTTCATATTGCTCCACCAAAATGTATGTCGAAGATCATGATACATTTTGGTACTCCCAGGATGGATTGCAAACGGTGTGTTGTGCGCCTCCATCATGATCTTATACTTCAAGTCAGAATCGTTAGGAACACAAAGTCTGGAGTTTACTCGAAGTATTCCTTCTTCATCGATTCTTGCTTCCAGAATAGCACCGTCTTGCACTTTCTTCTTCATACGCATTAGCTTCAGGTCTGTAACTTGAGCAGCTTTAACTTTATTGATAAAAGTCTGTTCTACTAGTATATTCGCCATCATCACATGGGTCCCTGGAGTCTTTAACTCTATCTCCATCCTTTGTAAGTCATACAAAATGGGCCTTTGCGTTGACAATATCGCACTCGTACCCGCATATGATCTTCTACTCAATGCATCAGCTACTACGTTCGCTTTTCTAGGATGGTATTGAATGGTATGATTATAATCTTTTAATAGCTCAAGCCATCGTCTTTGCCGCATGTTGAGTTCCTTTTGAGTGAAGAAATATTTGAGGTTTTTATGATCCGTATAAATCTCCACCTTCTCTCCATATAGGTAATGCCTCCAAATCTTAAGCGCAAAAATGACAGCTGCCAACTCTAGATCATGAGTAGGATAATTTCTCTCATATTTTTTGAGTTGTCGTGAGTCATAGGCTATGACTTTCCCATGTTACATGAGAACACATCCTAAACCTTTGCCTGAAGCATTAGTATAGATTACAAATCACTCCGAACTAGATGGTATTGTCAGAACAGGTGCTGAAATGAGTCTCCTCTTGAGTTCTTGAAAACTCTTCTCACATTCCTCGCTCCAACCAAATTTTGTATCTTTTCGAGTCAGCTGAGTTAATGGAGTAGCGATTTGAGAAAATCCTTCCACGAATCTCCGATAATAACCATTAACTTAAGAAAGCTACGTACTTGATCATCGACTTGGGTTGCTCCCAGCTTTGAATTGCTTCAATCTTTGCTGGGTCAACAGATATTCCATGATTTGATATCACGTGCCCAAGGAATGCTACTTCCTCAAGCCAAAACTTGCACTTTTTCAACTTGGCATAAAGCTTGTTTTCATGAAGCTTTTGGAGTATCAGCCTCAAGTGTTGCTCATGACCTTCACGGCTTTTGGAATATATGAGGATGTCATCAATAAAGACGACTACAAAATGATTTAAATATTCCTTGAATACTCAGTTCATCATATCTATGAAGGCAGCAGGAGCATTAGTCAATCCAAAAGACATGACTAGGAATTCATAATGCCCGTACCGAGTTCTGAAAGCAGTTTTTGGGATATCATCGGTTTTAATCTTTAACTGATGATATCCAAAATGAAGATCGATCTTTGAAAAGAATTTGGCGCCTTGCAACTGGTCAAACAGGTCATCAATGTGTGGCAACGGGTACCTATTTTTGATGGTGACATGATTCAACTGCCGATAATCAATACAAAGTCGCATACTTCCATCTTTCTTCTTTATGAAGAGAACAAGAGCACCCCAAGGAGATGTACTAGGATGAATGAAACTGATGTCTAACAATTCCTGCAGTTGAGTCTTTAACTCCTGAAGTTCAACAGGAGCCATTCGATATGGGGCTTTGGAAATGAGTTTTGTACCGGGTTCAAGGTCAATAAAAAATTCAATTTCACGCTCTCTGGGGTAGGCTGGGAAGTTCTTGAGGAATACGTCAGAAATTTATTAACAATGGAAATATCATTCAAATCGACATATTTTTGTTTAAATCGTGACATGAGCTAATAAAGCTTGACATCCGTTTTTCAATAAACGAATAGCTTTATGACTTGAGATGACAGTAATTGACTTTAATGGTTTGGTTGCTTGAATTCGTATAATAGGTTGGTTAGGAATATGAAAGCTAACAACTTTACGAAAATAATCAATTTTAGCATGATGAGTAGTCAACCAATCAATTCCTAAAATCACATCGAATGCAAGTATTTTTAAAGAAATAAGATCGACAGGTAATGTGTGGTTACCGATTTACACCAAACAAGACTTATAGACAGTGGATGTTTTGAAGGTTTCTCCCAATGGAGTTTCAACAGATAAATCAAAGTCTAATTTCTCCAGAGTCAAATTTAAACGTTGAGCGCAAATAGGAGAAATAAAAGAATGGGTAGAACCAGTATCAAATAAAGTATAAGCTTCACAAGAGTTTATGATTAGCTTACCCGTGATCACCACGTTCGGATTCCTCACTTTTGGGGAGGTTACGACAAACGCTCTCCCTTGAACTACCAGTTTTGTCTTGTCTGGGATGGCCTTTGATGCCTCCATCCCAGCTGAACTTCACTTTGGTGCACGACAAAATCAGGCTAGGTGACCTTCTCTTCCACAATTGTAACATGCTTTGGATTTGTGCGTCATAGTTTGGTGATGTCCCTCTCTCTCGCATTTGTAACATATCATGACCGGTGGTCGTTCTCCTTCCTTAACAACAGGTCTTTGGTCTTTGACGTCTTTCCATCATTATTGAATCTCCTCTTCTTGAAATTTCCACTTCTATTATCTTGGCCATGATTACCACCGAAGTGGTTACCATTTCTTGCATGTTGATTCCCTCCACGTTTGTTGTCATCGCTTCGATGACTACTACCACTGGTATTATCGACTTGCTGGCTGCTCTCTCTTGGTTGGGTTGACTCATTATCGCACTCCAATAACTGAGCCCTAATTACAACATCTGAATACAAACACAGTTTATGAGAAATGAGGTATTGACGTATTTCAGGTCTCAAATCTCGTAGAAACATTCGCGTCATTCTCTCCTCATTATCAACCAAATGGGATGCTAACTGGGACAACTCGGCAAACTTAGCCTCATACTGCGATATGGATATATTATTTTGCTCCAACTTGATAAACTCCACCTCCTTCATGTGACGAATACTTTCGAGAAAGTACTTGTCATTGAATAGCTCTTGGAACTTCTCCCAAGACATCTTGAGTGCGGTAGGCTGGGTACATTTTACTGATTCCCACCAGTAATCTGCTTCTCCTCTCAACATGAAAGTGGCAAAGGGAAACTTTTGCTCCTCGGAGCATCCCAAGACATCAAATATCTTGGTGATCTGTTTTATCCACGTCTCCGCCTTAAGTGGTTTTGGCTCTCCCCAAAACTCCGATGGTCCCAGCTCCTTGAATTGTTTAGCGGTGACCATCTGTGAGTTACCCGTGTGTCCACCTGCATTTTGAACAGGAGCCGCTCTCACCTGATGTTGCATGAATTGCATGAAGCCTCTAAACATCCCATCGTTCATCATTTTCTCGGTGTTGTTTTTTACCTGAGGATTATTGTCTTCCTGTTGCACATTATCCTGAGTATTGATCGTTGGTGACTCAACGGTCTCATGTGCTTCAATGCTTATCTCGACATTTTCAGATGCCATTTTCAAATACTACCACAAAATAAGGGTTAATTGACATGCCACATATTATCCCTATACTCTGACAGACCAATTAAATACCAAATAAACTTAGGTAGGTCATACTAGCGAAGGAATTCCCCGTCTCTCCCCTCCTAGTTCTTGTCTCACATCTCAGCTAGGGATCATATCCCTAAGCTTTGATACCAACTGTGACGCCTCCAAAATAGGTATACATCACCCATCTTGGGTCGCCAAATACATGGTACTGAATACAAATAGAAACTTAATTATACAACATGAGCTGAGAGTTTTTACACAAATATTGTCATCTAGACAATATCCAAACTCAAATAGAGTCCTCATTACATTTATTGGCACACTATTTTGTAGAATAGTGAGGACTACTATAACACCATCTCGGGCTATCACTCCATTCCCCGACTAGTTTCGGCTACGTTCTCATTTCCTGAAGAGAACAATGGAAGTAAAAGGATGAGTTCAACTAGCCCAGTAAGAAATATTATGACTAAGATAATGCAGAATAAGTTATCATTAGCCTTCAACAATGTTAAACTGATAGAATATAATAGACAACAAGTTTAACTCTAGCGGAACAAGCAATCCATTAGAAGAGTCAAGTAGAGCATGATATCTACCATCTTCTATGATTTAAAAAGTTTATCATTAACTTTATTGCTGGGACTCAGCTTAATAAATAGATCAAATTATTGAATCATCCCTGCACTACGGGCCAATGATATTCATTAGTATCACGTCCATAAATTATTCTTGCACTACGGGCCAAGAATTATTCGTGTAATCATCAATGGTCATGACTATACCGAATAATCCCTGGTCATAATCATACCAATCAACAGTCCATCTATGCACGTAAGCCAAAGATGACTTTCATCACAATATAAGCATGAGGATTATGACAATGATATAAGAATTCAATTAAAAGAAAACAAAGGATAAATTTTTAAAGATTTATAATTTAATTTATCCAAAATTTAATAATGTCCAAATTTTCAACATGATACTGCTTTGTAGAGTAAAATTCAAGAATAATATTCATGTATCAAAAATAATTTGGACAGAAAAAAAATAAATTTTTTGGTGAATAGTACCCCGTGAATAGTACTTCGTGAATAGTACCCCGACATGAAAAGTGCCCCAAATACCCGAGTGAACAATATTTGGATGAATAGTAATCGGGTGAATAGTAACCCATGAATAGTAACTTATGAATAGTACCCTAGCATGAAAAGTGCCCCGAATACCCGAGTGAATAATATTATAGTGAATAGTAACCAGGTGAATAGTAACTCGTGAATAGTACTGCGATGAAAATATTGATATTTAATAAGAAAGTTCATATCAATATTCCAATAAAATGATACTGGATGAAGCGCAAAAATCATGGATATTCCACTAATTTCAAGGAATATAGAAGCAATACTTACCTTAGTAAGTTTAGATTTAAGAATATGAAAAGAATTAACATACGAAAACTGCAAATGGATTTTCACCTGTCATACGGTACGTAATCCGCGTAGACAGGTTATTCCAACATACTAAAGGATGAATATGAAAAATAGTATTCCTTATGAATACAAAAGAAATAATACCCCATACCTTAGTAGAAAACTGGATACTGCAAAAGTGAAGTAGCAGAATACTCTTCTTCTTGCTCTCTATAGTTTCTCTCTCTA